>CAUYUJ010017146.1:117369-139869 GCA_963575745.1 Prorocentrum cordatum | reverse complement strand
GGGCCCCCGATCCATGATCGAGTAAGGGCCATCCGTCGAGCACGGCACAATCCTTCGCGAATTCGGCCGCGACCTCCTCCGCGGTGCTGCTGCCAATCCTGGTGACTATCTAGAAACCAGCCCCCCAGCACACCCGGCTAAAACGCATCATCGCGAGGTTGCCGAACGGCGCGAACACCAGGTCCACGCCGATTAAGCGGTCACGTGCGAGGCACTACGGCGGCGTGGACGGCCGCGCAGGCAGGGGCATCTGCTTGCCCAGGCACACTGCACACCGCAGATGATGCCATGTCCCGAAGACGAGGTGCCCCCTAGGCCCCGCGCGCCGCGGCGTCCTCGCCACGTCATCATTCGACGGGGGCCCTAGCGCCCGATGGACCCGGAAAAATCCCTCGCTGCTCCTGAGGCGCGCGCCCCTTGGCGACCGCGCAATCGCTCACCCCATCGAGGTCAAGCGCGACAGCGTCCTCGCTGATGGCCGGCTCTCGCCCGACCCAGGGCGGCCGCCCCCGAAGGGTCGCGCTCCTGCGTCGCCGATTCGGGGTGGCCCAGGTTCTCCGTCACGAATCCCTCCAGCGGCTTGAGGTCGCCCCGATGCGGTCGCCGATCTGCGCGCCCAGGTTCATCGCCTTGGGGGGCCCCTTAGACTCCTCCACGGCGTAGACGGCCCTCACCAGAGCGACAGCGTCTCGCAGCCCTGGATGGCACTTCAGCCCCACGACGGTGGCATGGCAGAACCTGTCTGGGTTCCCCTGCGCGCACCTGGCCTTCCAGCCGATCAACTCGCGGTGTCTGCGCTTGCCGCTGCACCGACACGCCTGCATGATCTGCACCACCTCGGAAACGTTGGCGAGCAGGCTGGCGGGCCCCAGGTCGAACGCCCCGTCGCCCGCCACCGACACCCCGCGCGCGCAAATGCCAGCTCGCACGAACTCCACGCCCCCAAGTCCTCCATGGCCTGAAGCGGGCCCTCACGCCACGACTTTGCGACCCAAGGCTGCTCGCGCAAGAAATCACGAGCATGCCTCCACTCATGCATGCACGCGTCGCGGCAGATGCGCGGGCGCCCCTCAGCCCGCTCGCACTCCGTCGCGGTGTCCGTGGACGGCCTCATGCTGTCGTTGCGGCATTGCAGATATCCCCACCCCGTGCATTGCGGGCCCATGATCAGAACCTCCGGCCCCTCAACCCCGAAGCGCTGCCACACCTCGCGCTGGGCGCCCACGCCAATCGGATGGCAGCCCGTCGACAGGTCCGCCGCCGGCCGCGGCCTCCGCCTCAGTCGCCGCGCCGCAGCCGCCACGTCCACACTGCAGTTCGCCACCAGGTGCTTCTTGCTGTCTGGGAGCTCGCCCGTCGTCGCCTGGCGGTTGGCGCGGTTGCTCGTCAGCTCGACGCATTGCTCTGCGGCCAGGGTCGGGCCCTCGACCTGCCACAAAGGTCCTCGCCGACGACCCCTGGCCACGGTTGGTCAATCACGGCCACCGCCGCCGTCGCATCGCGGTCGGAAATGGCGCTCCAATAACCCGGTCGCCACTTGCAACCGCCATAGACGAAGATCGCGCCACCCATACCTGAATAATACATCTTGCCCACCCATTTTGTCGCGAAGCCCACGCGGGGCCGTCAAAAGCGCCGGGTAGCTCGACGTCGGCAACTTGCCCCCCGCTGCCCGCGCCATCTGGCCCAGCCCCCTGAAAGACGACGCCGCCTGACCCTCAAACCGCGCCGTCGCGGGCCTCGGGCGCAGCCCTGCGGAGGCGTCGCAAAACTGATCGGCAATGGCCCGCGCGGCTTTGACTCGCCCGCGCGCAGGCGCCTCGGGGGCGGAAGTGCCACGGCAGTCGCGGGTGCCCAAGATCTCGGCCTGCGCCTCTGGCCCATCCCGCCCTCGACCGCCGCCTTCCCTCGGCGCCGGCGGCGCGCCCGCTCGAACCGTCGGCGACACGGGCGTCTCGGCCCCGAGAGGCGGGCCCATCGGCGCGGCCACGCCCTCCGCCGTCGGCTCTCTGGTCCGTCTGCGACCCGATGATCTCCCAGCCGCGGGCGTCGACCCCGAGAACCGCATCTTCGAAGCCGACGTCGTCCACGGCGCCCGCGGCGCGGGCGCCCGATGCGCCACCCCCGCGCACGCCGACCGAGCCTCGACCAGCAGCTCCACCGCCGCGTCGCCCCCCCCAGGGGCTCATCGGCCGCGCTCGCTGGCGCGACGTAGTCAGACTGCCGAAATTCGCGCGCCCACAAGCAGCCTGGCTATCGTCCCGGTCCAGCACCAGAACGTTCGGCTGCTCGCGCCAACACCTCGCCGAGGCCAGCACGTCCGACGCCGCCGCTCGCGCCTGCGCGAGCTCGCCCGCCGCCCGCCCCCACCGGGAGCCGCGCATCTCGCGCACCCACCGCGGACCCTTCCCGCGCCCAGGAGCTGTAGCTTGTCCGTCGGGTCGTCGCAGCCCTCTGCCCACAGCGGTTTGGCCACCTTGCCCTGACAGGGAGCCGAGGGCTTGCCCATCCCGCCAGCCTGGGCAAGGGAGTCTCGCACCTGTCGGCTTGCCCTCCTCGCCCAGCTGCCGCTCTCGCAGGTCATCTGCCATGGCCACCAGACGCGAAGGGAGCTGCTGCTCGATCTTGTCCACGTACTCCTCCTGCATCTGGCCCTGGTGCCCCACCACCGACGCCCGGCTCGCGACCCGCAAGGCACGGGGGAAGCCGCGCCCAGCTGAGATCGCCGCGCACCGATTGTCGACCCCGCGGCTCGAGGCTGGCCCTGCGGGCCCTCGCCATTCAGCGCCAACACGCGCAGGGGATATGGAACACGAGCTCGCAATCGCCGCCGCCTCGCGTTCAAATGCTTGATCCGAGCAACGCAATGAAGGCCCCGCGAGATCCCTGAGCTCACCCGCCAACGTTTTGTGTTCCTCGGGCGCAATGGCTCGCTTGCTGATCAGCTCCTAGTCGAGCCAAATGTTGCTGATATGGTTCAGGATGCTTCGGTGGCCCGCCACTGGCATGTTCAACAGGTCGACCTCTGAGCTGTTTCGTTCGCGTTTATCGGGGACGTTCTGCCCGTTCACCTCTGAGCCGCTCTTTTTGCTAAATTCTGAAATGTTCGACTGGACCACCTCCGAGCGGTTCAGTTTCTCCTCTGCGACGTTCGGCACGTTCCAGTCTGCCTCGCGCGATGGCCGTCGCCGGCGCCTGGCTGGCGCTCGAGGGTGCCCGAGGCGACGTTGACGACGAAAGACTGCGGACTCGGGATTGCCAGCGCCGCAACAGGTCGCGCATCCTCGCAGCGGCTCGGCGAGCAGTCGAGACGTGCCCGAAGACCACTCATCGTAGATCGTCTTCTCGGCCACGTCGCATGCCGCCACGTCCGTCTTGCGGACCTTCTGCAAGGTAGCCGCGCCCGGCCCTGAGCCCGATTCGGCAGGCGAGCAGAACCCCCGCCCGAGCCCGGAGTGGCCCCCCGCCCACCTCCAGCCGAACTTGGCCCAACTGTCGCACAGCACGCAGCTGCTGCTCAACAGCTCCGTCTCGCGGACAAGGTTGCCCGCGCAACGCGGCACCACCTTCACCTGGATCGTTTGCTGCTCTGGTTCGACCGAGCCCTGCCACTCGATGAAGTGGTGCCTCTTATCCTTGATGCAGAAGTTTACGTTGTCATTGTCCACCTTTGCGGCCTCGCTCGTCTGCCAACCCACGTCGCCGAACTCCATCACCGACATTTCCTGGCGGCTCGTGCCCATCGGCCACATCTTCGCCTCAACGTCAAACCCGCGACCGGCAAACGCCCCGCGGTCGAAGTCACCAGGGCCAGCGGGAACAGCGGCGGCGCCTCGCGGCCCGGCGAACACACGACCACGCGCACCGCCACGACCCCGCTTGCGCCGCCGATGCCGATGAGCACCTGTGCCGCGACGACCAGCTTCGCCTGGCCGCCGACCCCACCTCGCGAGGATTTCGGCGGGGCACCCGACTCTCTCGGCCTTAGCCCCAGACACCTCGGCAGCGCCGAGGGCTTCTCGTAAGCGATCTGGACATACCGCCAGCCCTGCGCACCAGGGCCCCATCAGCGCCCACCCCATCCGTCGCGAGCAGGCCCGCCCACGGACTCGACAGAGCCGCGAACACATGCATCAGGAAACTCGCCTGCTCGGCCGCTGGGACGTTCATCAAGGACATGGAAAGGGGCTTGGCCGCGGGCGCCACTGAAAAGAAACCTGCTCGCAGGCCTCCCCGAGGCGCGCCATTGGACCGCAGCTGCCCGACACGCGGCCCCGCTTGCCGCGCCAGAAGCACCCAGCCGCGGCGCCTCTCGCGTTCCTGTTGCCATATTTTCTTTGAACGGCGTCCGAATTCCTTTTCAACTTACCTTTGTCCTTGCCCTCGAATTTACCTCTGCTCGGACCGAGGAAGACACGTTCAGTCCGGTTGGCCGCTGGTGCTTTTCAGACCTCACGATTTGAGTGGCCCAGACCGTCAGGTTGATTGCATCTTCCTGCTCGTGCTCGGCCTTGGAGTCGAACGGGATCAGCGTCTCCCCATTCTCGTCGACAAGCCACTCGCCGTCGTCGTCTATCTCAATCGGGCCCGCGTCCTCGAGCTCGTGTTTCTCATCATCTCCAATACCGCCGCCACCGCCACCGCTCACGGCGTCGTCCGAAGAGCCCACCCCCGCTGTCGCCGAAGGTCGGGACATTGTTGCTCCGCCTAGAACTCTTACGATGCACCAGCGCGGAGGCAAGGAGCGAGTCGGGTCGGTCAAGGCACCGCAACACCTCGGTGATACCGATGGCGTCAGTGTGCCCCTGATCCACCAAAAATCTGGGCCCGTCGTTGACTTGTGTGTTGATGGTGAGCGTTAGTTCTACTCTGGGTTTCGACATGTGGTCGAAGGGTAGAGGAGGGGGGGGGTCTGGGTCTGGACCGGTGCTTGGTCGATCTTCTTTTACCAATCCCGCAAGCAGACTAGGCGGGGAGGGCGTCCTGACCGGATGCCAAAAGCAGCCGCCAAAAGCAGCCTGTCGTGGAGCAGGCCCCTGCCGTTGGCAGGGGCCTGCTACACGACGGGCTGGCGTGCGTCAGCAGCGAGTTGATCCTGCCTGTTGCTGCGGCTGGCCTGGCGAACGTCCGCACGCGTACCCGTCAGCGTAGACGTGGTGTCTTCAAATAGTTCATGTGCTGGCACCCATCCATGCTGCGGATGCGGTCACTCGCCTCGACCACCTGGAACTCCAACTGGACTTGACGCCACTGCAGTAGATGCTGCTCCAACTGACGGTGACGTAGCGACGCAACGCTCAGCAAAACTTGCCGAGAAGCCGTGTCTTATCAGGGTACTGCCTTATGTTTCTACCCAGACGCCATACCCATTGACAGGCGTACGAAAGGCACCGAGTCTCAAACGATCAAGACATCCTCGCAAAAGGAAACTGGGTCCTAGTGCTGGGTGTCTGATGCCTCATCCTCTTCGTCCTCATCCTCCTCCTCCCTCCCTCCCTCTCATCCTCTCCCCTCCTGATCCTCTGCCTGCTCCGTCTCGCCCCCATCCCCGTCTCTCTCTTGCCTCTTCCCTGACTGAGGTGAGGATTCCCAAGCAGGTCCCTTTCGAGAAGCTTCGGAGAGGTGCCATCAAAGAAGACCCCGTCGTCACCTCGCCTGGGTTTGCAGCACCCAAGCGAAAGCAACGACACCCCCCAGGCAAAACAAACAGCAATCCGAGACAACAGCTCCAGGTAAGGTTCATCATCTGGCTTGGTCTGGTTGTCCTCCTCCTCCTTCCTTCCTTCTCCTCATCCTCCTCCTTATCATCACCATCATCAGCAGCAGTAGCATCATCCACATCATCATCATCATCATCATCATCATCATCATCATCATCATCATCATCATCATCATCATCATCATCATCAGCAGCAGCAGCATGATCATCATCATCATCATCATCATCATCATCATCATCATCATCATCATCATCATCATCATCATCATCATCATCACATCATCATCATCATCATCATCATCATCATCATCATCATCATCATCATCATCATCATCATCACCATCATCATCTCATCATCATCATCATCATCATCATCATCATCATCATCATCATCATCATCATCATCATCATCATCATCATCACCATCATCATCATCATCATCATCATCATCACCATCATCAGCAGCATCCTCATCATCATCATCATCATCATCATCATCATCATCATTTTCATCATCATCATCATCATCATCATCATCATCATCATCATCATCTGCAGCAGCAGCATCATCATCATCCTCATACTCGTCCTCATCCTCATCATCATCACCACTCATCACCATTCATCATCATCATCATCAGCAGCATCCTCATCATCGTCATCATCCTCATCATCATAAGAATCATCATCATCATCATCTCATGATCATCATCATCATCAGCATCATCATCATCGTCATCGTCGTCGTCATCATCATCAGCATCATCATCAGCATCATCAGCATCGGCATCGTCATCGTCATCGTCGTCATCAACAGCATCATCAGAAGCATCATCATCATCCCCCTCTCCTCTGGACGCCTGCGTCTGCTGAGCAGCCGGTTGCCTGGTCTCAAGCTGGCGAGGCGGAGCCAAAAAAACACTGCGAGGCGAACCAATGCATCTTCGTTCCCCCCAGCGCAGCGCAACCTCCTCATCCTTCTCTCCTCCTCATATGTTTCCTCCTCACCCTCCACTGCCACCTCACCCTCCTCATCCTCGTCCACCTCCTCCTGATCCTCCTCATCATCATCATCAACATCCTCATCATCATCCTCATCCTCATCATCATCATCATCATCATCATCATCATCATCATCATCAATCATCATCATCATCGGCATCATCATCAGCATCACCACCATCATCATCATCTTCTGATTCTTATTTTTCTTATTCTTCTTCTTCATCATCATCATCATAATCATAATCATCATCATCATCATCATCATCATCATCATCATCATCATCATCATCATCATCATCATCATCATCATCATCATCATCATCATCATCATCATCATCATCATCATCATCATCATGAGTATCATCATCATCAGCGAGAGAGCGTGATCCACCGCCGCCTTACAGTGGAAAATTGCCGCCCTTTCCCTCCGGAACCTGGGGGTCTCCCCCCCCCCCCTCCGAAAATCCCCCCCCCCCCCCCCCCCCCCCCCCTGCTGGAACCCCCCCTCCCCCCGGCACAACCCCCCCCCCTCCCTAACCCCTTCCCCCCCCCCCCCCCCCCCCTCTGGAAAACTGGGGGGGGTCACTACGGTCGACCCCCCCCCCCCCCCTCGAAAACCAGAGCTTCTACGCTGCTGGCGGAAAACGGGGGTCACTACCCGTTCGAACCCTCCCCCCCTCAAGAAACCGGGGGAGGGTCACTACCGGTTCGAACCCCCCCCCTCGAAAACCGGAGGGGGGGGGGTCACTACCAATTCGAAAAAACCCCTCCCCACCCCCCCCCTCTCACCGCCAGCAAACGACTCCCGGTCCCTACCACCGTCCTCACCACATCCCCCACTGTTGTTCCCAACACCACTGTCCTCACCACCACTGTCCCCACTGGTTCCACCACCGCCCCTACTGTCCCCACCAGTGCCACCACCACTGTCGCACTGTCCCCACTGTCCCCACCACTGTTCCCACCACGGCTCCACTCTCCCAACTTTCTCCACGGCCCAACCACTGCCCGACTATCCCCACTGTCCCCACTGTCCCACTGACTCCTCCGCTGTCCCACTGAGCTGTCCCACTGTTCCCACCACTGTCCCCACTGTCCCCACCACTGTCCCCACTGTACCTCTGTCCCAGTGTCCCACCGCCGTCCTCGCCACCGCCTTCACCACTGTCCCCACAACCACTGTACCCTCCACTGTCTAACTGTTTCCACCACATTCCCACTGTCCCCACACAACTGTCCCCACCACCACCGTCCCCACCACTGTCCCACTGTCACTGTCCCCACTGTTCCCACCATTGTCCTCACCATTGTCCCCACCACTACCGTCCCCACCAGTGTCCCACTGTCCCCACCACTGTCCCGCTGTCCCCTCACCACTGTCCCCACCACCACCGTCCCCACCACTGTCCGCACCCCCCCTCGGTGGTTTTCGAGGGGGGGGGGTTCGAACCGGTAGTGACCCCCCCCGGTTTTCGAGTTCGAGGGGGGGGAGGGGGGTTCGAACCGGTAGTGACCCCCCCCCCCCCTTTTCATGATGAACTGGGGGGGGGGGTTCGAACTGGGGAGGGGTTCGAACCGGTAGTGACCCCCCCCGGTTTTCCGGAGGGGGGGGGAGGGTTCGAACCGGTAGTGACCCCCCCCGGTTTTCCGCCAGCCAGCACGTTCTTCTCATCGCAGCAGCATCATATAGAGCAGCATCCATCATCTCCTCCTCCTCATCACATCATCATCATACATCATCATCATCATCATCAGCCATCATCATCACATCGTCATCATCATCATCATCATCATCATCATCATCATCATCATCATCATCATCATCATCATCATCATCATCATCATCATCATCATCATCATCATCATCATCGGCATCATCATCATCATCATCATCATCATCATCATCATCAGCATCACCACCACAATCATCATCATCGTAATCATCATCATCATCATCATCATCATCATCATCATCATCATCATCATCACCATCATCCTTTCCTCCTCGTCCTCCTCGTCCCCCTCCTCCTTCTCTTCCTCCTCCTCCGCCTCCTCCTCTTTCTCCTCAATGTCCAGAGCCCGCGCCATAGCCGACGAACGCCAGGCGCGAGGGACCGTTGGTCGAAGCATCCAGCGGGGAAGGAGGCGGGCTGCGCGCCTCCTTCGATGTGCGCGTAGCACACAGTGGGCTACAGGCGAAACGCTGCCAGAAAGAACCCTACATAAGGAACAAGGCCCCTGCATTCCCACAAATTAAACTCCGATACCCCATAGAAAACGGGAGGAAGACCTAAGACAAACTGAAAACAATTAAGGAACACTGAGTGCCCCCCCCCAACGGAAAGGGTTCCTTCTTCAGCGGCCCGACTGTACCTCCTGTTCGGCCTCCCCCCAAAAAAACAGGAAGTTGTGCGAAGGAAACTCCAGACTTAGAATCGACGAGGCTCGAGCGCTTACTGAGCGAAATTGCCCAGCCGAGCCCGGCGGGACCCCCAATTTGCACTCCTCCTTTCGCAGGCCATACTTTCTGGATTCCTGAGGAGTCCGCCAGGTTCTCAAGGAACCATTATGAATTCGTCAGAACTCCCAAGAACTCCTACGGCACCTCAAGCATCCTGAGCATTTCCTCTGGAATGCTGAGGAAGCCCGCGGGGATCGTAAGGATTTTCTCCAGGACCTTAGGACCCACCAAGAAATCCCGAGTACTCTGGAATCCTGAAGATTCCCTCGGGAGCCAGTCCACGGAGTTCCTCCGAATTTCCGCCATGATCCTGAGAAAACCACAATGTAGGACTTCCCTGAGGAATTCCTGCGATAACAAGGGATATGTCCACCCCTGTCCCAGACTTCGTAGGGTTTCCGAATGGACCATAAACTTGGGGCCCAACCCTGGCGTATCCGATGTGGGGGCGTCCATCCTCGATAGGGGTGCGTCCGAATCACCCCCTTGGGGTGCATCACAGAGTTTCACCATTTTTCTGAACGGCCAAACTTGTCGGGCGGAACTCGGGGACTGCGGGAAAAAAAATCGCCTGCGATACGATCAACCCGTAAAATAAGGATGCGCGGTTAAGGACGTAAGGGCCTTGGAGTGCCATGCGAACGTTTGAAGGATTTCGGCCTCCCATGGTCACCTTCGGGCTGTCTGGGGGCCATCGTCGGCGTTCTTGGCCCGTCCTAAGGAGATCTTCGGGAACTCTTCTACCTTTTGCAGCCTTCTGGGGCCGTCTCGGGCCGTCTTGGGCGCCTGGGAGGGCGGTAGCGAATTCAGTCCCTGGATATTTTGCCTGATGCCCGGTACATTAGATACGTACATGCACGTACATGCATACAGATGTACGCATCTGCATATGTGTGCTATAATAGACAAGCATATACAATAGTAGAAATGGGTGTATACGCATATATAGATGTGTGATATGTGGGCAGTGTGTTATGTGCTATGTGTGTTAAGTAGGACATGTGGTTTGTGTGCTATATGTGGTACGTGTGTTGTGTGTGTTATGTGTTATGTGTGTTATGTGTAGTATGTGTAGTATGGATGTTATTTGTATTGTGTGTTTCATGTGCGTGTTGTGTGTGTTGTAAGTTGTGTGTTGTTTGTGCGTGCGTGCGTGCGTGTGGGGGTACGTGGGTGTGAATATGTGTGTATGTATGTACGTGCGTGTGTGTGTCGCACACCCCTCTGCAGGTCCTGCCCTCCGTCCCCTTCCCCATCATTGATATGATCGTCCTTCTTCTCACCGTCTCATATTTCATTCCCCTGATTGCATACCCCTCCCCCTCGCACATACCCCCCACACCCAGCATCGGTCGTCGCCTCTACCTCGTCTGTCTGTTGTACTATGTTTCCTCCCTCCTCCTCGTCATCCGACTCATCCCACTTCCGCCCCCGCCCCACACCTTAGGATGCAACGCGTCGTCACACTCCCCGCCCAGCCCCTAACCACGCGAATTCTCTCTCATCAGCTTACTATCCTCCTCCACCTGTCCATTTCACGTACCACGCCCCTCTCCCGTCACCGCCCCCATCATCATGGTCACAATGATCATCACCGTCAGCACCACCATCATCACCACCAACCCTATCATCATAATCGTCCTCCTCATCCCCCTTATTCTCCGCCTCATCCTCCTCATCTTCCTTGTGCTCCCCCCCATCCCTCCCTCTCACAATCTCACCAGCTACACGTTCGCCCTCAATCCCACGGTGAGCCACCACGGAAGCCTAGAGGAGAAAGCAACGGTAGGACGATGACAACAGCCTGGGAGCAGGAACAGCAGGTGGAGGATGGGAGAAGAATAAGGAGAGGGAGAGGAGGAGGAGGAAAAAGGGAGGAGGAAGTGGAAAGGGAAATGGGGACACAGCAAAGAGAAGGGAGTTGGAAAGACGAAGCAACCCCGGCGATCCGTTGCAGACCGTCCTCGCACGCGCAGCCTGGATGTCAACACTCGTGCTGGCGTCGCCGGCGGCGGCCTCCGGGATCGCACCCAAACCTCGCGCGGTTGGCCCATCGCGCCTCCAAGGACCCAACGCGACACGCGCCGGGGCCACGCGTGCATCGACACAGACACCGACGCAGGCTCAGCACGTTGCACGAGCAGCTGTCGGGGATGTACAGACACCGACGCAGGCTCAGCACGTTGCAAGAGCAGCTGTCGGGGACGTACAGAGGGCGGTTCGGGAAGCACTGCCGTGCCCTGCACGGCTCACGGGGTGCGTGCGAGGAGGGGCAGCCCCCCCGACAGGGGCAGCTGTGGCCCCCTTGGTGGTCCAGCCGTTCGTGCCCAGTCCTGCGCTGAGGACGGGAGCGGAGGAATTGGTGAGCGTGGCCTCGTTCAGGAAAAACGATAGGGCGGGAACGCACTGGGGGGGGACTCCTTCGTCGACTCGCAGCGGATCGGCTGCCACATGGGCATTCCCTCCCGGCCACGGCAGCGGGCAAGGATGGGCTCCCTGGCGTCGATCGTCACATTGAGCATGACCCGCACATGTGTCCGCGAGGATCCAGGCTGGGGGTAAAAAGCAGGAGAAAGATTTGGCGGAGAAGGAGGAGGGAAAGGAGGAGCAACAGAAAGCAGAGCAGGAGGAACACGAAAGCGGGAGAAAGGAGGAGAGCGGGGGAAAGGAGGAGGAGGAGGAGGGGAAGGAGGAGGGGGAGGATAGCCGCCCCCAAACGCCGCGCAAACGCCTCTTTTCTGCGGCCCGCCCGCACAAAGCGTATAAAAAACACGTGTCGAGCCAAGGAAACCAACACTAGCCTCCCCGCTTCTAGCGCAGCTTCTGCAGGAGCTTGTTCGCGGACTCCTCCTCCGAGGGAGAGTCGAACTGCATCTGGCCCACCCAGCCTCGGGGACGAGATCTGATCGGGGGAGCAGGGGGACGACGACGACGACGACGACGACGACGACGACGACGACGACGACGACGACGACGACACGACGACGACGACGACGACGACGACGACGACGACGACGACGACGACGACGACGACGACGACGACGGCGGCGGCGGCGGCGGCGGCGGCGGCGGCGGCGGCGGCGGCGGCGACGACGGCGGCGGCGGCGGCGGCGGCGGCGACGACGGCGACGACGACGATGACGACGACGACGAGAAGGCCCTCTAAGGCCGCCCCCTCGCGCCATCCCCTTGGGGGCGCCGCCGCGAGGAGGGGGCCCCCGCGTGCCGCTGCGCGGCGCCGACCTCCCCGCCAGAGGGGAGGCGGGGGGGCCCCGCCGCGGCGCACGCGGGCCAGCGGAGGCGGGGGAACCCCGACGAGGGGAGGCGGGGGGGCCCCCGCCGGCCCTGCTCCGCTCGGTCCCTCCCGCTCTTGGCTCTCCTCCTCGACATCGCGTACCCTTTCGGGATCACTGCCCTGCTCGACATCCGACCGAGCGAGCAGAGAGGGGATCTGCGCCACGGTAAGGGATGGGAGGGAGGGGTAGGATGTCAGCTATGACGCGAGCGCACCTAGCTTGTCTCCCTCCCCTCCCTCCCTGGGCTCGCGCTCCCCGTTGCCCTTGGCCTTCGGTCCGCGCGCCGCCCCCTGGCACGCCTCCCGCCCGAGGCGGGTGTGTGCCCTCTCTCGCGGCCCACTGCGACGCTGCCGGCTTGCGCCCGCGGCGCGGCCTGCGGAGGCAAGAAAGGCAGGGGGTCCCGCCGAGGGCCGGTGGCTCAAAGGTGGGGCCCTGAGGAATGGGGCCCTCAGGGCAGGAAGGGATCCAAGGGTAGCTTTGCCTTGTTTGAGGCGTTTGAGGCACCTCGTCCTCAGGGCCCCATCCCTCAGGACCCCACCCTTCGGCGGAGGGCAAGCCTCCCTGTAGCAAACCTTCGCCTGAGGAAAACGGCCTGGGACCGAAACCGACGGACCTGGACCCACAAACATGACGGCCGCGACGCCCTCTCGCGAACCGAAAACGGCCAATTCCTTAATCAGGGGGCCACATGCGAACCCCACCCTCCCCTTGAGAAATCGTGGGGGGTAGGGGTAGGGTTCGCATGTGGCCCCCCATTAATCGACGTGTCAGGGTAGGAGGTCTATTAACCTCCGAATCTTTGAACCACCCGACGGGGGGAGCCGCCGCGGGCTTCGCCAGCGGGGAGGCTCGGAGCCTCTCCCCTGCCGTGCCCGGCGGCCCGCGTCCGCCACAGCGGGCGCGCGGGCCCTCACGGAAGGAGGGAGGAGGAGGAGGAGGAGGAGGAGGAGGAGGAGGAAGGAGGAGGTAGGGGGAGGGGGTAGGAGGGGAGGGAGAGGAAGGAGGAGGAGGAGAGGAGGAGGAGGAGGAGGAGGGAAGGATAGGGGAGGGAGGAGGAGAGGAGGAGGAGGAGGAGGAGGAGGAGGGAAGGAGGAGGAGGAGGAGGAGGAGGAGGAGCAATCCCACAGGAGGACGTGCTGGTCCACACATATGCTACGGCGCAGCAGGCAACTGCAGCACCAGCGCAGCAGGAAACTGCTGCTTTACGTACTATTTCTTCGGCGAGAGCCTCTTTGCCTTCGAGCAGTTCCTCAGGGCTGTGTGGCGCCGCTCCTACAGAGCCCCTGGACCGACAAGGCCAGGGCCCGTGTGGCAGTAACCAGGCCGAGTCGGGACAGTCGGGAGGCCAAGGGGCAATCGCCACACAGCCCACAACAACTTCAGTGTCAGGTACTTCCAGTCGTGGGTCAGTCGGTTGTGGGCAGCCCGAACGAATTGCCCAAAAGAAAGTCGTTTCTGAGCTTCACCCCCTCAGCATCATCACGTTCAATGGGAACAGTTGGCACAGTGAAGGCGCGGATGATGGATCTTCAAATGTCAAAGGAGGGAGCTTCTCAGAGCTGGTGAGGACCACGGTCGGTGATGTTCTTCTTCTACAGGAACACAAACTGGCTGGTGCGAGGCTTTCAAGGACCCGTGCAAGACTCCAGCGGCAAGGCTGGAGAGTCTATGCTGGAGAGTGCATCACCAGTCTGGAGACAGGGAGACCCAGTTGTGGCACGATGATCCTGGTCAAGAAGCATCTAGACTCTTGGATACCACCGTCGTCTCCCTTATCCCTCTACGATGGGAGGGTTGTGAGGATTTTCTTTCGTTCTTCCGAATTTGGCATTGTGGCGATCTACTCTGTCTATTTAAAGGATTCTCTCGGTTACAGAGGGATGAATGTGGACATTTTGAAGACAGTGTGGAAGGATATCTTCGACCATGGACTCCCATTCTGCATTGGCGGAGATTTCAACATGGGACCCAGCGTGATGGCCAGCAACGCCCCACTTGTGCAGATTGCAGGAGTTATCAGGGCTCCTATTGCATCCACGTTCGTGGCCCCAGAAGCTTTCTCAGTCATTGACTACTTTATTGTCAGCAAGCATTTAGATTTTGCTGCAGGACAGGTATTCACAGATATAGATGGCTCGTACAGTCCGCACAGGCCAGTCTGTTTTTCTGTGAAGAGGGCTCTGAAGGATATCTATGTCAAAGTCCCTGTTAAGTTTCAACACGTGCCACCTGTCGCTGCAGTGGGTCCTGCGCCTGCTCCTCCCAGCTATGATCTGATTGTACAAGACATTGAGAGCTTCCTCCTACCTTTGCAAGATGCTGATGGGAATTCCTACATGGCCACAGGGGCTGATAAATCCCAGGGAGCTCTTCTACTGGATCGAGTGTATGATATCTGGGTCTCCCAGGCCTGGGGTGAAATCTTGGACGTGTGTCAAGCTAGGGACTCGCCTGGGCTCCCTGGGGGATCCGACTTGCAGTTCAAGGATAAACCTCTCAGATCGCTTCTGGTTACCAAACAGTACGAGAACGCCTTTCCAGGGCGTGCGTTGGAATGGGTCCCCCATAGGCTCCAAGAATTGAGATCTCTATTTCTTCGAGGCGGCAGGGAAGGTTACCTCTTGGGGCTCCTGCGACAATGGCAACGTCTTCCAGTTCGAGGGGGTCCCTTCAGGAGGCACTGGAAAGCTGGGGGCGAGTTCTGGCACCCTGTACTGGCGGTATTTGCTCAAGAGCTAGTTGGCACACCACTCTTGAATACCATCATCGACCGTATCGACTCGCTCCTGGAATTCGTCGGCCTGTGGGTTCGTGTCGGTCTCGTCGAAGACAGATCCAGGGCCAGGGATTCGTGGAAAGAATGGTGTGCTGAAGCAGTAGGTGGGCATATGAAGCAGGCGTTCGCTTTTTTACGCAGTGGAGAACCTGTATCCGAAGAAGTTGTCTCGGATAATGGGGTGTACTCCAGTTCCCTACCTGCTCGACTGGCTGCTGAAACCAAAGTGTGGAAGGCGGCGTGGAATGCAAGTGACGTTCGAGTTGAGCTGCCTCCTTTCGACCTTCCTGAGGGAAGGATCCCTGTGGGGGAGCGTGTAGCTCCCGAAGCTTTGCGGCATATCAGTTCCCGTTTCAAGAGGCAGACATGTACCCCTGATGGGTTTCATCCAAGACACTACTCACTGTTATCTGATGGTGCGCTCCTTGCCCTGTCGTGGCTATTTCACTTGGTCGATGTCTTGGGTCAGGGGCCATCCAGGATTCAGCAGCTCATTGTATTTCTTATGAGTAAACCAGTGAAAGGGCGCCGACCTATTGGGCACTACTGTGGGTTCGCGAGGCTCCACGGGAAGACGCACAGAAACCCATGTAGATCCTGGGAATCCAAAGTCGGATTGGGCCCTGAATTTTCCATGGGACAGGGCCGCAGTGCCCTCGACACGGTGTGGCGGCAGTCTGTATCGGCAGAATTACATTCGGGACAGAAGGTTCACTACGGGGCCCTCATGTGGGACTTGCTGCAGTTCTACGAGCACATATGTCATGAAGAGCTCCTCCAGCAAAGTATTTTATCTGAGTTCCCTCTGTATATTCTTTTATATACTATTTCGACTTATCGGTGGAAGAGGATTCTCCTCCTCGATGGGGGGTACGGCGAACCCATTTTTCCTCGGAGAGGGATCGTAGCGGGGTCCACGTCAGCCACCTACGAGGCCAAGTCGTTCCTCCTCCCCACCATTGTTGGGCACAGGGGGCTTGATTGTACGAGTATGAGTTTACATGTCGATGACCTCTCTGTGCATGCGTGGCATCATAATGTAGATGATTGCGTTCAGCAATTACGAGAACTTGCGGTCAGCTTGGCCTGGACCATTTCACAGAGTTTGCGAGTGCCCCTAGCTGAGAAGAAGATGTTTGCCACTGGTAACAGCGTGACCATCTTGACCTCGATCAAAGGGAAGCTAGGGACACTCGCAGGACAGGGCATTGTTGCACCAGCCAACCTCGGAGTGGATTTTGCAGGTGGCAAGCACCAGCTGCGGCCGTTCGCTCGCCTTGTCATGAAGAAGAGGACCAAGAAATTCAAGTTTCGGATCACCAAGCTCTCGGGCCTCAAGGTCTCCACGAAGCTCAAGAAAAGGCTCTTCAAAGGTGGGATCCTCCCAACGGTGTCCTATGGGCTCGACATCCAGGGTGTGTCTCCGATGGAACTCTTATCTATTAGAAGGGCTGCTGGGCGAGTCTGTGGGATCAGTAAGAAAGGGTGCAACTTGGACCTCCTGTGGGCCATTGAGGGCAAAGGCGACCCCATCGTGCTGGCAGGTGGCTGCGTACGCAGATACTGCTGGGAATGGTGGCACAGTTCTGAAGTGAGTAGGCACGGAGGCCCGAGGCATCAGGATGCGCTGACTCCAGGTGTTTTAAGCAGAGTGTTTCACTCGAGTGTCGGAGCCTTCCAAGGGACTCGGGGAAAACCCTGGCTTTTTCGGACCCGTGGGCCGATATCGGCCATGCTCCTCTGGCTCGAAGCTGGAGGATGGACCTGGGAGGGTCCCGCGGTTTTTCTGGATCGGTCTGGCCGTCGTTGGACTTTGACTGAATCCCCCCCGTCTCAGATTGGGGAAAAGTTCGTGGCCGATCTGGCCCAAGTGTTCCTTGACAAGTTTTTTACCAAGGGTCTTGAGACCCACCCGCACCCTGGGAACCAGGACTTGGTTGCTCGTGGGGTCTGGCTCCCTCTCATTCAGCGTGTTGCCAAGAAGCTTGGTAGTCAAGCAAAGCACTTGTATCTTCAAGTACTATCAGGTGCCCTACCGACAGGAGAGACCCTCAGGAAATGGGGCTACGAAGTCGATCCTTTGTGCCCGATGTGTGGAGCAGGTCGGGACACTTTGAGGCACAGGTGCTGGGAATGTCAGCACCCCGACATTACAAGACGCCGTGCTGAGCATTTTGGTACAGAGCTCATTCAGCAGGCTTTAGGATGTGATGAAAATATTCTTATTTTTTCCAGGTTGTGGCCTGCGTATCCTGATGTGCCCCCACCGAGCAAGGACTGGTGTTTGCAGTTTTTCGGTGCCCAGGGTGAACCAGTAGATGCTTTTGTCTTCGGACCCGAAGCGAACCTCTTCACTGACGGGTCCTGTCTCCACAACACTCGGCCCGAAATCGCCAGGTCAGGGGTCTCCGTTGTCGAGATGAATGTTGACGGGACCTGTAGGAGGGGAGTCTACAGTCCTCTTCCCAGTGAATTTGCACAGACCCCTGGAGATGCAGAGCACGCTGCCCTAGCCCTTGCTGTGCTGAGGCAAGAACGTGCCAGCGAACCTCCCCCCAAGGCCATTTCCGTGGACTGTTCGGCTTTGTTCCTGGGTGTGAGGTCTCCTGTTAGGGCCCTGGGGGGAGGTTCTCGGAGCAGCTTTTTCTGGAGGTCCATAGCCAGGGACATAGGGACTAGCAGTTGGATCTCTCTCCGCAAGGTAGGCGCCCACCGCAAGTTGTCCGACGCGGTGGACGAAAATGATGCGCGGGACATTCAAGGATCTACTGCCGCCGACCATTGGGCGAGGCTAGGGGCTCGGGCCCACGACGTCTCGCCTCAGGAGTTAGCTGACTTTGAAAATGCGGAGGGCGAGTACGAATCTTTAGTCGTAGGTGTCCTCGACATTCTGTGTGGGTTCCCTACTTGTGAAGCCCAGTTTGGGAAGCTGAAGCGGCCCCCTAGAGCCGAGAGGCCTCCCCGTTTGAAATCCGACCATTTTCCTGTTTGGCACGGGAATATCCAACGGTGTCAACGTTGCTTGCGTCAGGTTTCCTCCAAGACCCAGACCCCGTGCGGTACCCTGAACCCTGCTCTTTCGGACCTCCTCTGTGGAGGAGGGGGCTCGGGACATCACCTGCACTGGGCCCGAGTCGAAGAGAGTGACATGCCTGTGATTTTTTGCGTTTCCTGCGGAGGGTTTGCCACCAGCCGTGGCAGCGCCCTCCTCAGTGCAGTGTGTGAGCCCCCTCGCAAGAGCTCGGAGCGTTCCAAGCTGTTACGGGGGCTCCTTCCAGGGACCAAACACAGACTGGGCCAGTCGTTTCCCCTTTCCTCTCTTCCCTTTTTCCCTCTTCCTTCTCCCCTGCCTGCCCCTGCCTTGTCCTCCTCGGCTGGTCCCAGTTCTGTTGGTCCCCCCGTATCGTAGTCGGGCGCCGGCCGCTCATGAGTGACCAGACGCTGCGGAGTCTCGGAGTCTCGGAGGAGGAGGAGGAGGAGGAGGAGGAGGGGGAGGGGGAAGGAGGAGGGGGGAGGAGGAGGAGGAGGGCCAGGCGGCCGTGGACCAGGGGACGGGAAGCGCCGCGGAACAGAAGCCGCGGTGGGGGGGGGTACGGCCGCGCGGAGGGAGCTGGCACCCTCGGAGGACTCGAGGCGAGAGGGGCGGGAGAGGGGGGGGAGAAAGGCGCGCAGGGAGCCACGAGCAAACAAAGGCACAGGCTCCACGATCCCCCTACATGTGCGTGTCCACGGCTTCTGGGCCCCCGTCCTTCTGCACACGCCCCACGTCCCCAGACGCTCCTGGAGATCGACGGCCATGCTTGTGCCTCTGTCCAGATGACCCTCCTCACGGCAATGGTCGGGTCACGGAGGATGGCCGGGGATGATCCTGCGGATCGACCATCCTGAAGGCACGGGGGCGACCCCGAGAGTGGTCGGGCCACCGAGGGCCGGCGCAGGTGCTGAGCCGGCGCCGCGCCGCGGGGGTGCGCCGCCCCGACCACGGCGGGGCCCTCGGCCGCAGGGGGAAGCAGGCGGAGGCGGACGGGGCAGGGGAGGGGCAGGGTGGCGAGGGGGGCGGGGGGGGGGTTGCTGTTCAACGCGGGGCTTCGGGCGCGCCGTGCTCCTGGGGCGGGCGGCGCATGCGCCGCTCTCGCCACCGCCCAAACCTCACGGTGCGGGCGCAAATGGCCGCCACGGACGCTGCAGAGCAACATGGCCCGGTAGCCGCGCGCGCGGCCCCCTGGCAGACCAGCCTCGGACCAACCAGGGAGGCGGGAGAGGGCAAGAGGTCGATGGGGGGCCCGCGAGCGCCAGCGAAACTAAGGGGGGGGCAGGGGCAGGGGGTGAGGGCGGGAAGGGGACTGCCATGTGAAGTCGCGCCACATCTGACATCCTACCCCTCCCACCCATCCCCTCTCAGTGCGCTGATTCCTCTCTATCCGCGGACGCGCGTCATGGCCGACCTGGAACTCGGAACTCCAAGAAAGACCCCATTGTGCTATGCGCAAGCGGGAGAAGGCAGCTGTGTGCAGAGGAGGACTTGTTGACCTCGACTGGGCCCACCGCAGAGCGCAACTAGCTGACATCGCAGGACCTGCCAGCTCTGAAAAGCAACCCAGATAGGATGACTTTCGAGCGAAGTTCATCTTGCTCGAGACACCCCGGACCTCCCCCACCCACGTTAGATCAGAGCGGGGGGGAGGAGCATGCCGCTACAACTCCTTGACAACAAACTTGCCCCGATGTGTGGCCGCCGCGACCGCCGCGGCGACCTCCAAAGCCGACACGGCGGTTTGGTTCGGGGTCGAACTGTGGCCAGGGTGGAGCTTCCCGCCCTGGGCAACCGTTCTTCGCCCGCACGTACTCCAGCACGTTGATGCCGTTGTTGCCCCTGAAGAGCAGTTCGTCCTCGAAGACGGGGCGCGCTAACTACCCATCTCACCGATCCTGGCGAGCGCCCACCCTGGGCTCAGCATCGGCGAATACTCGAAAAGAGGCTTACCCCAAACTTGATTTTCTCGTCGGATCTACAAAAAAAACATGGAATGCTAGCATATCCACGAGTGCTCTACGCAGGTCTCGTACCTTAGACGAGAATATCCTGTTGGTGGCAAACCAGTTCTGGAGTCGATCCCCTACTCGAAATAGACCTCGCTCTGGCCAAGGCTGGTCGGCCAAGGGCTCCACGGCATCTGCCGCCCCTCGGCTCGCGCTTTGAGCGGCCACGATCTGCTCCAGATGCCCCTGGAGATCCGGGGAGTGACCTGGACTCACCTAGACTTCCCTGGATGTACCTGGATGTGTCTGCATCTGCCTTGATCTATCTGTCCGCCTTGCTCCCCACACAAGCTCACCATCGCTCGGTCGCCCCTTCCCCGCGCATCTTTCGGGCTCGTGCACTTCTGCCTCGCAAGAGGACTCAGAAGGCTCCCCGAGGGCTCTCGCCAAGAAGAAAGGCACGCGATCCGAGCGACGCCGAGCAAGTCGACTGGCGGAAAACGGTCCTCCAAAGCCCTTGGGGGCCCGAGCCCGGGGTCGGCCACCGGCCAGGATCGGGAATCCTCTGACCCGGGTCAATCCAGACCCGGGTCCGCAGGAAACCAAAAACTGCAATACAGGAAAAAAAACTGCAGCGCAGGTCTTCGCAAACCCGGGTCAGCCAATATGCGCGGCCGCCTCGCGGCCACGAGCGGCTCGCTAACCCGGGTCAGTCAGAGGGGGTCTTCGCAGGATCCTGCAGGATCTGGTGCCCTGGCTGACCCCCGTTTGCATTGTGACCCCCGTCTCAAGGCTCACGACAGGAGCGGCACCGACGCCGGCCAACTCGGGGTTTTCTGCTGGCGGCGGGCTGGAAGAGCGCCGAGCCGGAGCACCTTTGGAGGCCTGGAAATGGGCACCAACACCTACACAGGGGGGTTGCCTCCACAGGGGGAAGGTGATCTTAGATTTCGGTGTTGGTGGTTTGAGGGAGTTTCTGTGGAACTCACGTCATCCTCACTCCCGGCGCGACGAGCACGAGTCCAGAGCGGCCTCCGGCACCGTTTCCGGACAGATCCGGTGGATCCGCTGGATCCGCTGGATCCGGTGACGAATCCCAAACCGGCGCCCTCGCCTTGAGACATCCTCACAAAACGGGCCCCGATGCCCAGAGGAGGCCAGAGCGGCCTCCGGCACCGTTTCCGGACGGATCCGCTGGATCCGCTGGATCCGGTGACGAATCCCAAACCGGCGCCCTCGCCTGAGACATCCTCACAAAACGGGCCCCGGGGGGGTTGCCCAGAGGAGCCCAGAGCGGCCTCCGGCACCGTTTCCGGACGGATCCGCTGGATCCGCTGGATCCGGTGACGAATCCCAAACCGGCGCCCTCGCCTGAGACATCCTCACAAAACAGGCCCCGGGGGGGATGCCAAGAGGAGCCCAGAGCGGCCTCCGGCACCGTTTCCGGACGGATCCGCTGGATCCGCTGGATCCGCTGGATCCGGTGACGAATCCCAACCCGGCGCCCTCGCCTGAGACATCCTCACAAAACGGGCCCCGGGGGGGATGCCCAGAGGAGCCCAGAGCGGCCTCCGGCACCGTTTCCGGACGGATCCGCTGGATCCGCTGGATCCGGGACGAATCCTAAACCGGCGCCCTCGCCTGAGACATCCTCACAAAACGGGCCCCGGGGGGGATGCCCAGAGGAGCCCAGAGCGGCCTCCGGCACCGTTTCCGGACGGATCCGCTGGATCCGCTGGATCCGCTGGATACGGTGACGAATCCCAAACCGGCGCCCTCGCCTGAGACATCCTCACAAAACGGGCCCCGGGGGGGATGCCCAGAGGAGCCCAGAGCGGCCTCTGGCACCGTTTCCGGACGGATCCGCTGGATCCGCTGGATCCGCTGGATCCGGTGACGAATCCCAAACCGGCGCCCTCGCCTGAGACATCCTCACAAAACGGGCCCCGGGGGGGATGCCCAGAGGAGCCCAGAGCGGCCTCCGGCACCGTTTCCGGACGGATCCGCTGGATCCGGTGGATCCGGCGAGTCCCGAACCGGCGCCCTCGCCTGAGACATCCTCACAAAACGGGCCCCGGGGGGGATGCCCAGAGCGGCCTCTGGCACCGTTTCCGGACGGATCCGCTGGATCCGGTGGATCCAGTGACGAATCCCAAACCGGCGCCCTCGCCTGAGATATCCTCACAAAACGGGCCCCGGGGGGGATGCCCAGAGGAGCCCAGAGCGGCCTCCGGCACCGTTTCCGGACGGATCCGCTGGTTCC
>CAUYUJ010017146.1:94869-109869 GCA_963575745.1 Prorocentrum cordatum | reverse complement strand
TGCTCCTCCCGTCGTCCGTGGGGGCATCCTCAGATGATCCCAGGCGGGGTCCCGCACAATTTCCCCGCCTCCTGCTGCTGCTGCTGCTCCCCCCACTCCCCCTCCTCAATGCAGGCACCCCCACGCCCAGGGCAGCCAACTGGGGGTGAATCAAGCCTCCCGGCGCCGACAGCCATCAAGGTATGGGCAGCACATGGCCTTGAGGGCCACTTGACGGTATCAATTGTGTCCCACATGGTCGCGCGCCATGTGGAGGCCAGGATCGTAGGGCTCAATGGGGAGTAAGGAATCAAAGTCTGAAGATCGGGAGGCATGTCAGGGAGAGGATCTGAAATATCAGCGTGCACCCGCACGTGCCGTTCACGAATCCTCCTCCTCCTCCTCCTCCTCCTCCTCCTCCTCCTCCTCCTCCTCCTCCTCTCCCTCCTCCTCCCCTCCTCCTCCTCCTCCTCCTCCTCCTCCTCCTCGTCCTGGTTCCTCCTCCTCCTGCCTCCTCCTCCTCCTCCTCCTCCTCCCCTTCCTCCTCCTCATCCTCCTCTTCCTCCTCCTCCTCCTCCTCGTTCCTCATCCTCCTCCTGCTGTTACTGCTCCCATGCAGAGACAGGCCGCCACCGCGACGGGAAAGGGGGCGGGAGGAAGGGGGGGAGAGGGAAGTGGCTGCGCGAGGGTAGGCGAGCAGCTGGAAGGGCGGGCAGGGAGGGGAGGAACGGAGAGGGGCGGGGAGAGGCACGGGGGGCAAGAGTGGAGGGGCGAGAGGGGGGAACGAGGGAAGGGGAGGGAAGAGGAGGGGAGGAGACGAGAGGGATGAGGATCGTGGGGAGGGTCGGTGACGGGAGGAGGAGGAGGAGGACGAGGAGGAGGCGGAGGAGGAGGCGGAGGAGAAAATAGAGGAAAGCAACAACATAATGATAAAAGACTACGAGTCGTAACAGCTGTGAAGACTAACAAGGCGGAAGAAAATATATCAGCCGGAGAAGCTGGATGGAAATGGGGGAGGGAAGGGTGATGATGAGGAGGACGAGGAGGAGGAACACGAGGAGGAGGAGGAGGAGGAAGGGGAGAAAGAGGCGATGTGGTGGAGAAGACTGAACGCAATCGAACTGGATAGTTGAAAGGAGGACAGATGCCCAGTGCCGAGGAGATCGAGAAGACTTGAGCTCCCAGTAATCAGAATTGGGACCAGGATTCTGACATCTCAAGGCGGGGCAAGCCCAAATCCCCAGGGCAACATCAAACTCAAGAGTCGGTAGTTCGACACCATTTCTGAGGTGTTCGTCGATACTGGATGTTTCTCGTTGACCTCCCTGACGTATCTGGACATCGCAAAAACTTTGAGAAGGCCTCAGCTCTCCTCCATGTGCTTTCCCTCCAGGTACCCCCTGCCAAAATGCTGTAGCACTCGTGACAAGACGGTCGGCGCGATGCCGAGCAGTACAGTAGGAGCTCGACCACAAGAAACCTTCCAAAGAACCCCAACCCTAGGCCCTAGACCCCAGGACGTCCATTGGTTTTGGTGTGGGAACGTCACGCTTCCCATAACAAAACAATCGAACTCCAAGAAACCCAGGGCACCCTGGAAGCAAGCAAAGTGTTTCTTGGCATGCGTCTCCACTTTACACAAGCCAGGGCACCAGGAAGGGCACCCGTACCCGCAAGGGAACCAGCAAGGAAACCGACGAGGATTGTGGAGGATTCGAAACTGGGTAGGAGGCAGGGGGGATATTGTAACCGATAAGACCAAGGAAGACAGAAGGTGGGGCTGCGAGCGAGGGGGATGGAGGCAGGGGGACTCGGGGGGCATGAGGGGAAGGGAGAAGTCGGGAGTAGAGGGAGCGCATGGGACCCATAATATTACGTATGACTTTCTATTGGATACAGGGCGACAGCGCCAGCCTGGCTGCAATTTCGCCCGTCGCCCCCTGCAGAACGGAAGTCCTCCTCATCCTCCTTCCCCTGGTGATCTAGATCCTCCTATTCTTCCCCATCTCCCCTCATCCCCTCCTCATCTCTGCCATTCCCTGCTTCCCTCCCTCCCGCCAACCAGCCAATCCCAATCCTCCTCCTCCCCGTCCTACTTCTCCTCCTCCTCCTCCTCCTCCTCCTCCTCCTCCTCCTCGTGCTCCTTCCTACCGCTCCTCGCGCTGCTCCTTCTGCTGCTGCTGCTGCTGCTGCTCCTCCTCCTCCTCTCCTCCTCCTCCTCCTCCTCATCATCATCATCATCTCCCAAATCTTCTCCTCCTCCTCACACAAAGCTACCCGTTCTCGCACCAACAGACGTGTCCGTAGGCTGGGCCGGGCGGTTCGTTTGACACCTCCTTGCGCCTCACTGCCACGAAGCTTCAAAGTTCCACCAGCTACAGGACTGGAGAGGAGGTTCCTTTCCAAAACACGGCCCTCGCCCTCGCCCCGTACACATTCGACTCGACAACAACAACTTCCAGTCGCACGGATGGATGCCGGGGGTTTCTCAACATGCAGCTCGCGCCTCAGCGTCGCGCACGTGCGTCTTCAAACCTTGCGACAACTACACGGCTGGAGGCCGGCTCGTTTTCAACTGTGGGGAGGTCGCTGGATGCTCCCTTCACGCGCATGACAAGAAGTGTGCACTTGTGCAAGAGTTACATGGTGAAGGCCGACTCGATTCCAAGCTGGAGCTCTCGCCGAATACGAACAATGGAACTGCACATGTAGAATTTGTAAAGGAGCTCTCGCCCAACACGAACAGTGGAACTGCACTGTTTTGAAATGCTGAGACGGTTGCACGAATGAAGGGCGGACTCGTTTTTTCAAGATGGGGCTCTCTCGCCTCGGACGTCCGCAGGCAGCTCGACCATCAAAGCCCAAACATGTGGCGCATTCCTTGGCCCTCCGATTTCGCACGGACGCAAGAAATTCCAGATACTTTCGGCGCAGCGAGGTTTCTTCGGTGGCGGGGCGTTGCTTCCGCGAGGTGGAATGGGGAGAAAGCACAGGGCCTCCTGAACGCGAGAGTTCTTTGACGCCCGCGGGAAAGCATCGCGGGCCGCGCGGAGCGAAGGAACCTAAGATGCCCTGACGGAAAACATCCTGCTTCTTGGCACGCGCCCCCCATGTGTGTGCGAGCCGCCAGCATGGCGCAGAAGGATTCTCGTTCACAGCCGTGCCCTCACGCCCGAGAGGGCAGGCCCGCGGAGGTGCGCGCGTCTGTCGAGGTCACGTGGCGCTTCTCTCGTGGGACCTCTGCGGGGGGTCATTACTGGAAGCGGGATGATGACAGCAGCAGCGCTGATACATCTCAGGTTTGCTCCCTCCCTCCCTCCCTCCCTCCCTCCCTCCCTCCCTCCCTCCCTCCTCCCTCCCTCCTCCCTCCTCCTCCCTTCCTCCTCCTCCTCCTCCTCCTCCTCCTCCTCCTCCTCCTCCTCCTCCTCCTCCTCCTCCTCCTCCCTCTCCAGCCGCTCACTTTGCCGCTCCTCCCGCTCACCTCCGCTCCTCCCTCCCTTCCATCCTGCCATCCTCGTTCTCTGCTGATGCGTCGTGCACGCGTGCTGCCAATACAGGTCTATACCTGAGTGGGAAAACGATGTGCACCTTGTCCACCGATCAGTGTAACATGGAAACAAGCTGTGGTGTTTCTGAGGGAACCTCTATGCCCTGCGATTGTCATTGAGTTAATTTGTAAGTGTGTGTGTGTGTGTGTGCCTGCGTGCGTGTGTGTGTGTGTGCTTTCCAGGGTCGAACCTTGCTAGCTTAGCCTGAGTTTGACTCCCTGGAGCGCTCGAGCGGCTTCCGCCCCAGCTGCTCACAACCGAAAACATGTGTGCGAGCGCGTGCGCGCCATCCGACTTCCTACAGGGGCGTCTACATTCTCTCTTCCAGCCTCCACCATCTCCTCCACCCTGGCTCCAGCGAATGCGCTCTCAAAAACAATCACCATGGCAAGAAGACCGTGTCGGGGTCAACCTGGCAGGCGCTCAGTCGATGGCGGGTGATCCAGAGAAGAACTGACAACACAGGCCCAGTACAAGACAGATAGACTTCGGCATAGCGCGGACACGCAGCTAGCATTGGCATATGTGAGTCGTCTACTAGAACGCCGCTCTGCAGTTGATCTGGAACCTCCCCCTACCCTTCCCCCTCTCCCTCCCTTTCTTCGGAAGTGTCCTGGATATGGAACTCGCCACGTGGGGCCCAGAATCTGCCAACATCGGCCCCGAACTTGCAAGTAGAAGTGTAGAAGCTGCCACTTAGGGCCTAGAATCTGGGACTTGCATGCGAAACTGGGTGTGCATCCATAGACCTGGGTCCCCCGCGCCGTGGAGCAGGATGACGGCGGCCTTGCACAATCCCTCAACTCACCGCGGCCATGCACGTTTCCGAGCCATGCTTGCACTTTCGGTTCCTTGCCAGGTGTCCAAGGAACTTGTTATGACGTGGCGCAAACTTCTCGTGGACCTCTCTTGCACCCGCAAATTGCGCCATGGACTGCGACCTCAGTTCGAGCCATGCGTGACGGAAATTGTCCATGGCAGTAAATTGTCCCGTCGGTTGCACGATGTGCTGTGGCCATGGATGACGCAGAGTTTTGTGGCCATACGCCAGGTTACACCCATGGAATGTGCCGAGGGTCAGGGCCACAGCTTGCGCCCACGTGTGGCGAAAGCTTTTCTTGGCCAGACGTGTCGCTCAGCGGCTGCGCCGTGGGTTATGGCTAGAACTTGCGCCCATTCTTCGTGGCCGTACAACAGGTCGCGCACATGGGTTGCGCCATAGTTGGGGGCCGTGGGTTGCGCCCATGGGTGGCGCAGCCTTTCAATAGCCATGCATTGCGCCCGTGTGTTGCGCCGTGGATTGCTCCGCTTCGCACCGACTTGCATTGCCTTGCACCGCCGTGCATGACTTTGTACAGGGTTGCTTTGCTTAGCATGGTTTGCTTTGCATTGCACCGCTTGCGTCGCATTGCTTAGCATTGCTTAGCATGTCCTTGCAGCGCGCCGCAGTGATTGCACTATGTACTGTTTGGGGTCCGCGTTGGACTCATTCATGTCGTTCGCTTGTAGTTCTGCTCACTTCTGAATGCTCCTGGCCAGGGGGCGGCTGCAGACGGCCAGGAGAACTAAACCATGCACCCTCGAACTTCAGGCCGCCCAGGGCGACACAGGAGCAACCGGTGTGCGCCCCACCCCATCCAGGCCCTCGAGAGGGGGCGGCACGAGGGCACGAGAGCGGGCGCGGGACGGCAGACTGGGAGCGCCATGCATTTCTAACCAGCGGCAGCCTGAGTCGCAGAAGCGGCAGAGACAGCCGAGGGGATGCATCGGAGCCGACTCGGACACACGGGAAGGAAGGAATGAGCGCGGGGAGGGGGCGGACGCCGCGGGCGGCGGAGCACGCTCAGACAGTGAAGATGCTGTGCGCGTGCGCCAGCGCACAGGCTTCCACGTTTGGAGGCGGCCAGGGGGATCGAGCAGGCGAGGGGCACGAACCAGATCCGCCCCAAAGTCGGCCCCCGGACCCTTCCCGGGGTCCACCCGGTGCAGCTTCCCACTCCGGGCCCGACTTCGACGGCCCAAGGGGCCCGAAGGCGGCCCCTGGAGGCCGAAGCAGGCAGAGAGCCCTTCCCGAGCCCGGCGCCTCGAGCCTGCCCGCCCGTCCCGCTGGTCCGCGCCAGTGCTGGGCCACAGACCCCCCGCCTTTGCGCGGCGCCAGCGTTGAACGGGCAATTTTTGCGGCGGCGACCGCGTGGCCAGGGTGTCCCGCTGCAGGGGTCGTTCGGCCGTCCGCGCCAGGGCGCCCAACTCCGCAAAAGAAAATCCACTGGCACGCAAACGCCTAGATTTGTTTGTCGCCCCGGCCGCTGCAGCCTGCGCGGGCGGCGCGGGAGCCGCGGCGCAGAGAGCGGGCGCGGGCGTGGGGCGGGCGCGAAGAGCGGAGCGAGCGGAGCGAGTCGCCGCGCAGCGCCCGTGGCCTCGCCCGCCCCGGGCCGGAGGAGGGGGGGCCCCGGCGGCCCCGCAGGGGGGCGCAGCTCCCGGAGGGCCGCCTGCCCGGGCCCGCGCAGCCGGCTCGGGCCCCCTCTCGCGGAGGCCAAGCGCGACGCGCGCGAGGGCGGAGGGTTAAACGATCAG
Organism: Prorocentrum cordatum; assembly: GCA_963575745.1. NCBI lineage: Eukaryota > Dinophyceae > Prorocentrales > Prorocentraceae > Prorocentrum > Prorocentrum cordatum. The sequence continues at coordinate 103,768 of CAUYUJ010017146.1, read as the reverse complement.
TGGGCTCGCCTCCCCACGCCCCCCAAATCACACCTGGCACGCGCGGGGGAAACTGCGGTCTGAGTGCAACTCATTCAGCCCACCGCCAACTCTCATCCTTGGGGGGGGGCACTGACGGATTTGGTGTGGCATGCGTGTTCGCCAATTTCTTCCGAGGCGTGGATCAGAGAGAGAGAGAGAGATGTAAGCAGAAACTGTGGGAGGTCCACTGGATCGGCGCGGGGCTCCCCTCCCTGGCGCGCGGAGGGCACCGATCAGAAGGATGACACTGGTCGAGACGAGCATGAGGATCAGCAAGAGGACGACGAGGACGGCGAAGCGGAGTCGGAGGGGGAGAAGGGCGGAGAGGAATGGCGAGGGGGGCCAGACGAGGACAGGCAGGACGAGGAGGAGCAGCAGCAGCAAGAGGAGCAGGATGAGCACGGGGGGAGAGAATGGGGAGTAGGCCGAGGAGGAGGAGGAGGAGGAGGAGGAAGAGGAGGAGTAGACCAAGGAGGCGGAGGAGGAGGAGGAGGAGAAACAACCAAGAGAGAAGGGCAGCGAACCTGCATGGTGCCTCGAGGCGCAAGGGAAAGCAGTGATAGGGCTGACCGCCAGCCTTGACAGTCCAGTTGTGGCGGAGGTAATCCCCATCGTCGATCACCTGGGGCCACACCGCGACAAAACCGAAGCTGTACCGACCCGCGTGACGCCAGCCGCAGAGAACTCAACAAGACACAGACATGAACCCTCAGAGGTGCGCGCGAAACTTCTGAGACTGGCGCCAGACCCCCCCAAAAAACCTATGCCCCGACGCGCGGAGCGTGCCTTGGACAGCGGCGGAGGCGCCGCCAGGATTGCGGCGAGGAGGATCCGGCGCAGACCAACAAAAAATCGGTGCGGGCCTCCGACATTTTCGGTGTCTGCTCGTGCTGTGTGCTTTGCTGTGGCATCGGAGCCAGCAACAAGACCTGGCACATGACCCGCCAAATCTGCGTGCCCCTCGAACGTCAACGACAACCCGACTGCAGACTGAGACCCCCTCCACGGCAGCTCCCCGCAAGGAGGCGACTCTCGCACAGCATCCGCACTGCCGCCAGGACGCTGCGCACTACAGCTGGCGCGCAGCGGCGCGTGCCGAAGGTGCGCCTGCGGGCACCCTCGCCCCTCCGAGGGAGTACAGGCGCACTGGGCCTTGCCACGCGGACCCGCGCAATCGCGCTGCTGCTCGCGAGCACTCCGAGGCTGCACATCGGGCCTGCTCGGGCACGCGAGCGCACACGTGCTGCGCTGACCGCCCTCGGGGCGCTTCGCGCCGCGCCCCGCGGGGCGCCTTTCTCCACACGGCCAGGAAGATGTCGTTGTTCAGGGCAGTCTTGAATTCCCCGCCGCTTTCGCACCTCCACTCCGCCCACCTGCGCTGCTGCCTTGCCCAATCCCGCTCAGTCAGCACGCGCTCGCCGCCCTGTCTGCTCACAACATCCTGCAGCGCCCTCGAGATGATGCCCCAAGGTCGACCACCCCCTCACGGTGGTGCGCGAACATATCGAGACATACCCCAGCGGCGCTTGGAGAAATCCCTGCCACCGATCGCATTCCCAGTGCGAGCGCACGTTATGGGTCCCAAGTGGCAATGTCGGCCGAAGGGGCGGAAACGGAGCTCCCTCGGGTGGGGACGAAAGCAGGGGCTCTCTCTCTTCGGGAACACCACGGGCCTTTTCACAGGAAGGCGGAGACACCTCGTAGTCAAGCTGACCCGTTGGCAAGTTGATAAAATCGCGGCCACATCGTTTCCAAAGTGATGGCGCACGCAACGCAAGGCCTCATTCTCCCCCTATTGCCTGCTTCTCCTGCTCGTACTCCGCCTCCTCCTCCTCCACCTTCTCCTCCTCCTCCTCATAATTCCTCCCTTCATTATCATCTTCACCCATATTCCTCCTCTACTTACTCTTCCTCCTTACCATCCTCCTCCGCCGCCGCCTTCTCTTGCTCCGTGGCCCCCACTCCCTCATCACCATGACTCCTGATTAGTATATACTCCTTCTTTGCCCCCTAGCCTGCCGATGGTTGGCCAATCCAGGGGGCCAATCCCCACCTGCCGAAAACGTGCAGAGTCTATGTTTTTGCGATCAACCTTGACGCTCCGTAGCCCACGTCGCAAACTGAGCCGCAGGAGCGGGGCGGGGCGCGCGTCCCGCGCGAGAGGGCGGAATGTCGCTCGCGCCTCGGCGCCGCGCCTACATTTTCCAGAGGACCGAGTTCTCGCCTGGGGCGCGGCGCGCCCGCTGCGCGCGCCGGGTCGCCGACGCGCGGAAGAGGACGAGCGCGTCGTTCTGGCCTCGGGCGCCGCGGAGAGCCCGCACGGAAGTGGCGCTCCCGCCCCGGCGCGTATGGTCTCCGCTCGCCGGATGTTTGGGCCCCGCGCGAGCGGGCGCCTCGTCGCCGTCGCCCCAACGCCCGGCACGACGGGGGGGAGAGCGGGCAAAGTGCGGCCCCCGTCCGAGCGCCGCGCAGCGCGTGCGCGAGAGCGGCGGTGCTGCTCTTCGGCGCGGTGCGCGCCGCGCTTCGTTTTCTGTCGGCGCGCTCCTCCGCAGCTTTGCCGCTCGCGCTCCGGCGCGGCCCCTTGTTTTTGTCCCCTCGCCAGGTCGTCTGAAGCTGACTACCTACCAGACCACCCCAACCCAACCCGAAGACCCGAATTTGACCCGAATTTCGGGTTGGGGGGGGGGGGTACGGGTTCCATGTGTTTTTTCAATGTTCCCCGACCCCCCCCCACTGGAAATCGAGGATAAATTTGGGCCTTCGGGTTGGGTTGGGGTGGTTTGGTGGGTCGTCTGAAGCGGGACGGCGCACACGAGCGCTCGTTCGCTGATCAGGTGGGGACGCGCTCGAATCCCACGATCGAGTTGTGCCGCTGCACGGGGCCCGCTGACTCGCGCGACCCGGCTGGCTTGAAGCTCCCTCCTGCTCCCCCTCCTCCTCCGTGCTCCTCCTTCTGACTACCTACCAGACCACCCCAACCCAACCCGAAGACCCGAATTTCGGGTTGGGGGGGGTAAGGGTTCCACATGTGTTTTTTCGATGTTTCCCGACCCCCCCCCACTGGAAATCGAGGGTAAATCTGCGCCTTCGGGTTGGGTTGGGGTGGTTTGGTGGGTGGTGACCTTCTTCTTCCCCTCCTCATTCTCATACATCCTCCTGCTCCCAGCTCCCCCCCACTGGAGGTCCACGTCGACCACCCGGGTGAAAACGGCGTCCGCTATCTTGATTCTCTTGTTGCTGTAGACGGCAGCCTGTCAGACGCGCGGGGAGGGGCCGGGTGGAGTGACGAGCAGGGCGACGGGAGGAGGCGGGAGGAGGGAGAGGGGCGCAGGAGGCGGGGGGAGGCGAGGCGAGGGGTGGAGGGAAGAGAGGGGTGGGGGAGGGATGGGGGGAACGAGTGATGGGGGGAGGAGGGGGGCATGGAGAGGAGAGGGGAGGGGAGGGGAGTGGAGGAAGGAAGGGGGGGGGAGAGGGGGGAGCGGGGGGGCGGGGGCGAGGGAGGCGGCACGATCTGGGCGGATGCCCGCCCCCGGGCGCCGGCGGTGCTCGCCTGCCGCGCGCCCCCCGCGCTATGAGGCCGGGCTGCCCGCGGGGGAGCCCGCAGCTCCCCTGCCCCCGGGGGAGCGCAAACTCTCGACCGCCCGTGCGACGACGGGCGGCACCGTCCGGAGAGCGGACTGCGCGGCTGACGGGCCGAGAGGCGGAGCGCAGCTGGGGAGGGGGGGGGGCTACAGTCGGGGCGTTGACCCAAGTTCCAGAAGTTGAACTTCGATTCCGCATCGAAGAAGCGGAGAAAAACCTGAGGCGAACTGCAAATAAAGGTTGCCCGCTGCAGCGCCCCGACTGTACCGACCCTCCAGGAGTGTGCGCCCGGGAACTGCTCGCGGCGCCGGCGTCCGGATCACTCACCAAGGCGGGCGCCGCGGCGCGGAGCCGCCGGGCTTCTCTGGTGGGGCCCCCGCCCACGGAGTGCCGAGGCAGCGCCCGCGCAGCCCCGATGGGGTGCGGGCCAGGAGCGCGCCGGCGGCGCAGAGAAGCGCGGGGCTGCCGCGCACAGGGAGCGGAGCGAGCGCGGCAGCGAGGAGCCCGGGGGCAGTGTGGCGAGCTCCGCGCCTCGGCCGAGGGCCCTCCAGGCGGGCCGGGGGGGCCTCGCGGGCGGGTCGGCGAGTCGCGGCGTGGGGTGCCGGTGGGTGCCACCGCGGGCCTCACGAGAGAGGTGCGTGCCACCCGTGGCCGAGGGCCGCCGCAGCGGCGGCCACCCCATGAGCTTGGGGGGGGCTCTGGCGCCGTCCGGAGGGGGTCCAACGTTGTGGATGCCACGACAATGGACATCCCAACAGTCCTATCATGGAATTTGAAATAGGTAAAAAAAAAAACCAGAAAAATGTTCTAAACATGCTCTCAACATTTTGTTTTCCATGTTTAAAATATGTTTAACACATGTTTTAGATATCTGGAAATTACTTGGCAGCATGCTTCCTCTCCATTGATCGTCCTCCACAAAGATTGGGGGGGGCTCGGTGGCGCCGTCCGGAGGGGGTCCAACGGCGCTGGCGTGCAGCCCGCGGGCCTGCGCCTCCAGCGCGGCGATGCCGCCCCCGCGGCCGCCCGGCGGCCGCCCGCGAGGCCCGCGCCCGCCAGCGCCTGCGAGGTGGCAGAGCGCTCCGTTTGGCGCGCCGTCGGGCCCGAGTGGGGGGGGGTCGCCGCCGCGAGGGCCGTAGCCGCCCGCGAATGGCACGGCCTCTCGGGGGGGAGGGGGGGAGGGGCGGGTAGAGGGAGGTGGGAGGGAGGGAGGGGGAAGGGGGAGGGGGGATTAGGGATGGAGGGAGGGAGAGGGAGGGCAGAGGGGGCTTCGGCTCCACGGCACGGAGCGATCAGGATGAAGACGCTGATCGTGTCAGATGGCGAAGGGAGGGGAACGACACGGGAGAGACGAGGACCAGGAGGAGGAGGAGGAGCAGGAGGAGGAGGGGTGGAGGAGGAGGAGGAGGAGGAGGAGGAGGAGGAGAAAGGGGGAGAGGAGGAGGAGGAGGAGGAGGAGGAGGAGGAGAGATGAGGAGGAGGAGGAGGGAAGAGAGCAGGAGGAGGAGGAGGAGGAGGAGGAGGAGGAGGAAGAAGAGGAGGAGACGAGAAAGGAACAGGACGGAGGATGGACGAAGGCCAGGAGGAGAGGAGGGGAAGAAAGGAGAGGAGGGGAGAAATGCCATGAGGAGGCAGAGGAAGAAAAGGGTCGCAAACAGATGCAAGCCGATATCGCGAGTTATTCCCCCCCACCCCCCGACATGTCCTGGGCAGCGTTCCGATGACGACTCTGTGGCGAGCCCCGCCGATGCGGCCAGGGTCCTCCAGGACGGCCCTGGGACGCCTCAAGAAGCGGAACCGGGGGAGGGGGAGGAGGAGGAAGAGGAGCAGGAGGAGGAGGAGGAGGAGGAGGAGGAAGAAGAGGAGGAGGAGGAGGAGGAGGAGGAGGAGGAGGAGGAGGGGAGGAGGAGGAGGAGGGATGCCAATATCCCTGCCTCCTCGGATGGGAGCCAGGAAGGCAGCCGCCACGGGAGAGGGGGCCATCCGCAGACACCCCCTCCATCCGCGCCTGGTCGCACGCGAAGATGCTCACCCGCTCCCGGTACTGCGCCGCGAGCAGGTGGCGCTCGTAGCCCTCCCCCGCGCCGAAGAGCAGCCCCGCCCCCCCCGCCGTCGCCGCGGATGTCCGCCGCCGTGGTCGTCGCGGTTCTCGTCGTCGTCGTCGTCGTCGTCGTCGTCGTCGTCGTCGTCGTCGTCGTCGTCGTGGTCGTCGTGGTCGTCGTCGTCGACGTCGTCGCCGCCGCCGCCGCCGCTGCCGCCGTCGCCGCTGTCGTCGGATGGCGACGGCGCCGAAGACGACGACGGCGGCGACGGCGGCGGAGGCAGTGACTGGCGAAGAGTTGAGGGAGGAGGAGAAGAAGGAGGAGGAGGAGGATACCGGCGGAATGCACAGCCTTACGGGTGGCTGGCCCCTGTGTTCAGAAGGGACTTAATGATCTCCCTTCCTGCAGTGGCTCCTGAGGTCCCTGTCTGAGGGTGACGCCTAGCTGCAGTGGCTCCCACATGTTTGAACAACGGTGTGAAGCCCCATTGTGGGCGGATGGACTACCGATCTGATACGCAATTGGACTGAAATGTTGATGTGAAGCAACAGTGAGTGAGGGTGCCCAAATAGGCAGGATTTGTCCCCCCAGATGGCTGCACCGCAGTAAAACCACAGCGCGCGGTTCTGATAAGCAAGTGGAATTACGGATGCTGTTATATTTCCGTACCTCTTGAAGCCTCCGGAAGTCTCCAGAGGCCTCGACTGCTGGGCTGGGGACAAGGGTACTTAGACAATGATGGGCGCTCGGCTCGATTATGATGGGGAGGAGGAGTCAGCGATGGAGCGCGAGAGATGGGAAGGAGGCGCAAGAGGGAGAGGAGTAAGAACCTGGATGAATAGCGAAACAGGGATGCAACATTAACGACCAGAGAGAAGTAACAATGATAACGAACAACTGAGAAGGGGCAGTGATGTCACAAGGACGAGCAGGAATGGATGAGGGAAGGGAGAGGATGACGAGCAGGACAAGATAGAAATGGGAGGACAGGAGGACATGGAGGCAAAGGGAAGGATGTGAAGAAGGGCGACGACGCAGACGCTGACGAGAAAGCAGATAAGGAGAAAGCCCACGACGACGAGGGGGGTAGAGAAGAACTCTGCGGACAAAAATGCGGAAAGGTAAGACCATACAGTTCAACGAGGTGTCCGGCGATATCATCGTTTGAATAAACGAGCGCCCCATCTGCGTACATACTTTGTGCGGCGAGGAGTTCCCTGAAGGAGTCTCAAGTGAATCGTAAATATTGCATTTATTTTGTAGCACGTCCTATGCGGCGGCCCGCGGCTGTGACCGCTTGGCCGGCCGCCAAGATGTGGGTCGAGCCGGCTCGTCTGGCTAGCCTGACTTTGCATGACGTTTTATATCCGCCGACCCCTTGTGGGTCCCTAAGCATGTGAGACTATCCCCCCTGTAATCCCCCCCCAGGGACCCCAAACCGGCAATTTGACCCCCCCACTGGCCGAGCCCGACCCCCCGGACCGAACGCGCCACGGGGGAGCGGAGGGCTTCAAAAGGGGACACGGAGGCACCAAAACGCCCCCCAGACGGCCCCAGTGGGCCACGATTCGCCGAAGAATCGCTCCTTGACGCCCACGATGGCCTCCAGACGGCCTCCGAAGCTGCCCCCAAAAGGCCCCCAAGATGCGTCCAAAGAGGGTCCGAAGAAACAAACATCGTCCCATTCCCTGGGGAAAAAAACAGCATTTCTCGCATACTCGCCTTTTCGGCTTTCACAACGTCCAAGACGTGCAAAGAAACCTTCAAGATCGCCCCCGGACAGTCGAAGGGGCCCCCAAGAGGGGTCGAAGAGGGTCCAAAAACAGCCCACGAAGCCCCCAAGACAGCCCAAGAGGGCCCCCAGACGGCTCCAAGAGGGAGTCCAGAGGGCATCTTTTCAAGCTTTCGGCCCCAAGACGCCCCCAGCCTGCCCCAAGAACACCCCAAGAGGCCCTGAGGGACCCCCAAGAGAACCTCCAAGGCCTCCAAGAAGCCCCCGGGAAGCCCCCAAGAGGCCCCAACACTTGGCCCAAGATGCCTCGAGGCGGCCAGATATGGCCTGCAGACAGGCCAAGATGCCACTTAAAGGCCACAAAAGAGCACCAAGAGGTACCATAACAACAACGAAGCGACAGGAACGATGTCGAGCGCGGTGTCATGATTCGGACAAGCCTCGTGAAATGCAGTCCTGGAGGCGCAATCGTTTATATAGGGGTCGGCGGATGTGGCGTTAGCCTATAGTTTTTTGTCAGAACGTTGAAGAATCATGGGCCGATTGTATCATTTTGACGAGAACCCGCCATCCGCCCGTGCAGCTGTTACAGATGTTGAATGTTGAGGACGTCTCAAGCTACAGCTAGCTTTCGCAAGGAACCGTTCCCCATCCCTGCAACTGTCGCACGCTTTCAAAACGAATGTGCGCGGCATTAGGGCGAGAACCCCATTTTGAATAGAGTCCCCTCCATCAGGGGACCTGAGAAGCAAGTTTTGAAATCAATGTGCACGGCGATAAGGCGATAACCCCGTATATTCAAACATTAACCGAACTCCATCCCTGTATCTGTTGCAAGTTTGCTCAGCGATTGTAGCCTTTGCCAGCTTTTACAACGTATGTGGCGCGGCGATTTGGCGATATCCCCATTTTGAACGCGGTTCCCCGATGGGCCAGGAATAGTAGGAGGAGGAGGACGAGGAGGAGGAGGAGGAGGAGGAGGAGGAGAAGGCGGCGGAGGAGGAGGAGAAGGAATAGGAGAAGGATAAGGAGGAGGATGAGGATGAGGCGGCGGCGGCGGCGGCGGCAGCTGCGCGCTCCCTCCACGATCACCGCGGGACTTCAACCTCCTTTGCCAGCTTCGCGTGGCGTGGAGCCCATCCTTTCTCGAGAGCCTTCCGGCACTCGAGCACCGTACGTGCGGGAGGCTGGCGTGCCAGTCGAGCGGACGCGGTCTGCGCCAAGACCTCCACACCTCGAGCAGGCGAACATCGAGTCCATCCGAGGGCCCGGGCAGGAGGAGAAGGAGGAAGGAGAAGAGGAGGCCAGGCGCCCCCGCCTACGGCCGCCCCCAGGGCCCCCCCCCGCCTTGGGGAGCATCAGCGACCAACAAAAGATGGAGCCGGGGTGGTACTCCACCTCGCCGGGAGCCGTTCCGCGGCGAGAGGCGAGGAGGGCCAGGGGAGGCGCGACGGGACGGAGGAGGGAGAAAGGAGGGAGGAGGCGGGGAGGGAGGGAGGGGGGGGGGCGGAGCAAGGGGGGG
>CAUYUJ010017146.1:80000-94769 GCA_963575745.1 Prorocentrum cordatum | reverse complement strand
GCGGAGGCGGAGGCGGAGGAGGAGGCGGAGGAGGAGGAGGAGGAGGAGGAGGAGGAGGAGGAGGAGGAGCGAGCCATCGCGCCAGCACCTATGGGGCAAACCCTGAGGTGGTGGCACAAGATGGTGCAAGTCCAGAAGCCACGCCCGCCTGTCATTGCAAGGGGCGGAGGCGCGGCCCAACCCCCCACGCGTCTAGACCGCCCCGCCTTGCCCTCCAGCGGCGACGCCACACCGAAGCAGTAGACGCGTGCGACGGGGGAGGGGGGGCGGGCGGGCGACGACGACGGGGGCGGGGCCCAAAGGAAAAACATTCAAACGAGTCTGATCATAACCCCGAGAACAATCCGCCAGGCAGCCGGGCAACGACTCTCCTGAGCTGCTGCCTCTCCGACATCGGGGCGCCGTCATCCTCGCCGCGCGAAGATCCCACTCACGGCGGTATAAATTGAAAATTTGCCTTTGTCGTCTAAGACAATTCTGCTATAACGTATGGTCGTATATTACTAGTTTTCTATATCGTCAAATACATGAAGATCCCACTGACACGGGCCCACCGGGCCTAAGACGAGGACCAGGGGGGGCCAGGCAACGGCGCAGAGCCATGAACATTCACGCCTTTTTGTGGGGTACGAGCGGCGCTCCATCCTGCGAATGGCCTGCCTCTGATTGACACGCGTCGAGGAATTGCCAGCAACTCCACGACAGTGGTCCGCCAACTTCACGACATTGCCCGCGGCCCCGTGGGCCCCGCCTTTGCGACAACAAGAATGGCCCCTGACTTGAAACGCGCTGTGCCCCAGGTTCTCAAACATTGGGAGACGCTCGGGCCCAGTTGCCTCTGGCGTCGGGGGAGCGGGTGCCTCCTGGGGCACCTCAAGGTCAAACTCACGGGCGAGATCAACCGCGACTCTGGCGGCTTAGCCGAGTCAGAGTCCCCATGGTGCCGAAACCAAGGCCGGGTGGCCGCATGCTGCACTGGGCAGGGCGAACAGTCGCGAGTGGCTCTCTACGTCCGCATGGCTTTGAGAGACGCCTCGCACATGGCCCAAAATCCACACTGCCTGCACCTCCACTCGCCTAGCGAGCTAAGGTGCCAGACCTGGCGGCCGGTGAAGGACAGGATGGGGGGGCGATAGGGCTGACGAGACACGGGCACCATACCATCCTCACCAGTCCACCTGCGAGACTGCAGGATTCCCTGCGCTGCCCATCCCAAAAACTTGAACGTATTATTATAATGCTGGGACTCACCTGCCAAGGCCTGACAATACCCCTCCAAAGCGAAGTGGGGCGACGAGCCGATCTTCGCAACGAAGTCAGCCAAAAAAGGATGACGGCCCATTTTCCAAGTGCCATCAAGAGCCTCATCCAGCACGAGGCGGGCAGGGGGCTGCGAAGATTTTTGTTTGGGGGCGCCCTCCAAAATCCTAAAAAGATGCCAGCTCAAATGCCAGTATCCTCCGAAACTCCCAGAGCGCAAGTTCAGGTTCCCAAGAGCTGCGCTCTCTCACCGTGGCCTGAAGGCCCGACACAGTGGACTGCGCGCGCGGAGCACGAAACAACGCCTGCCTGACAGCCCAACGCTCAGCTCTCCCCGTCGCCTGCCCGCGCCCAGGGAGAGCCCCCCCAAACGGCCCTCTCGGGCAGCAGCCCGTCCATCTAGACAACTGCCCAGCCTGCGCGCGCACCCTCGGGCAAGCTGGATTGTGGGCAAGACCCTAGGGCTCCCAACTTCGCGCTTCGCGCTCCGCGAAGCGCGAAGCGCGAATAACTTCGCGCCCTCGCGCCGCCTCCCCAAAGGGAGAATAGGAGGACGAGGAGGAGGGGGAGAAGGAACGAGGACCGCGAAGCGCGAAGCGCGAATAACTTCGCGCCCTCGAGGGAGCCCTTGTCTAGACAACTGCCCAGCCTGCGCGCGCACCCTCGGGCAAGCTGGATTGTGGGCAAGACCCACCCGCAGAACTCACAGGCCCCCGAATCACTTGCGAGCCCCCCCCCAACGACACACTCCAGGGCGGGCCTCGGGGGCCCGGGCGTGCGGGAGCAAACAGCGCGGCGCGATCGGAGCCCGACCGCACCGCACCTCGCACGTGTGCACTTCTTCCTGGTGGGGATTATTATTATTATGCACACGTCCGAGCGACTGCCGAGCAAACAGCGCGGCGCGATCGGAGTCCGACGTCCGGCCGGCCTTCCGCCGACGGACCTGCCACCGCTCTGCTCCCGCCGGCGCCCGCCGCCCTCCCGCGGCCCCCCGCCTCTAAGAAGGGGCGCCACGTGCTTCGGCCCCCGCAGGCGAAGCCCGCACCTGGGGGCCTGCGAACAAGACTGCAACTGCGCAAAAACCGCTACCGGAGCCCTCGAAGGCCCTCGAAGGCGAGGCCCGCATCTGGGGGCCTGGGATCCCCTGGGATCCGACGCCGCGAACAAGACTGCAACTGCGCAAAAGCCGCTACTGGAGCCCCAGACCCCGTCTTTCGGCGGCACTTTTCCGACCAGATCGATCTGCAGGAGCCCCTGGCCGGAAACGGGGCGAGAAAGCTCGCTGCGAGACACTGCAACACCCAGATCTCAGGGTTTTCGGGGGCGCGCAAACGTGGATTTCACGATCCATGGACTTGGCGCGCGGTCGCCAGATCCATGGATCGGGGGAGGTGCCCTCCCCATGCTTGCGATGCTTGCGATCGCCCGAGGCTTTGGGGGGCGCGTCTGGATCCCATGAGGCCCCTCGGGGAGTCCTTAGCCCCCCCCCCTCCCCGCCGCACCCCCCGCCGCGTGGGGAGTTCCCAACCCCCCCGCCCTCGGGGAGTTCCTACCCCCCCCCCTCGGTGGCCGCCTCATGAGCAGGCGGCAAAGGGCGCGCGGCAGACGAGGTGCTCACGGGAACCCCCCAGACCTCGCACCCGGGATAAAAAACGTGGTGATTGTGCAGGCGTTGCGCAGTAGTCACTTGTTGTTGTCCCCCCCCCCTCGGGGAGCTCCTAACCCCCCCCCCAGCCGCACCCCCCGCCGCGCGGGGGTGGGCCCGGTGGCCTGCGCTGGGGCCCCCCCGCCGCGCCTCGCTGTGGGGCCTGGCCTCCGTGCGGTCGGTGAGGGCGCACTGCGGGCCTCGCGCGCGCGCGCGCCCGCCGAGAGGGCCCGAGGCGGCGACGACGAGCACGCCGACGACGACGAGCGACGAGCGACGAGCGGCGAGCGACGACGACGACGACGACGAAGACGACGACGACGACGACGACGACGACGACGACGACGACGACGACGACGACGACGACGACGACGACGACGACGACGACGACGAGCGACGGCGACCACGACAACGACGAGCGACGACGACGACGACGACGAGCGACGACGACGACGAGCGACGACGACAACGACGACAGCGACGACAACGACGACGACGACGACGACGACGACGACGGCGACGACGACGACGACGACGACGGCGACGACGACGATGGCGGCGGCGGCGGCGGCGGCGCAGACGAGGCTTTCGGACGTTGTTGGTCCTTTTTCCGGAGGCTCCCGCAGGCCGCTTGGGGACCTCCACCGGCCCACGGGGACCTCCGGGAACCTCCAGAGATGGCCGTGAGGGTGCGCCAGGGAGGCCTCGCGGCGCTCCCAGCCTCTGAGAAGGTGAGGAGGAGGAGGAGGAGGAGGAGAGGAGGAGGAGGAGGAGGAGGAGGAGGAGGAAGGAGGAGGGGGGAGGGGAGGAGGAGGAGGAGGAGGAGGAGGAGGAGGAGGAGGAGGAGGAGGGAGGAGGAGGAGAGGAGGAGGACGAGGAGGGAGTGGGGGAGAACGAGGAGGAGGACACATCTTCCGGGCCCCGAGGGCCTCACAAGAGGGCTCCAGGGCGCCCCGAGTCGCCCCCCAGGATCGCCCCAAGACGCCCAGGAGGGCTCCGGCACGGCCCGTGGTGTGGAAGGACGAAGTGTTCTCGCCTTGTCGTGCTCCCGACGCTCCAAGACCGCGCAAGAGGCCACGCGGTGGCGGGATGGGCCGAAGGCCACTGGAAAAGTAACCTGTTTGTTGCGAGTTTGCTGGTAGTTCGTGTTCCGCATGTAGGGGTCGAGGCTACGCCATGGGGAACCTCGAGCATCATGCAGCGACACCACATATGACGCCCTCAATTTTCCACGGCGATGCTCAGGCCGAGAGTCTGTTCTGCCAATGTCGCGACCGCTAACGCTAAGGCAGAAAGCCAGCATCCCATGCAGGGTGCAGAGTGGGCACGCCACCACTGCGAGACGAAGCCTTTCAAGTCCCCGATCTGCCCGAGCTCATGCCTGGCGGAAGAGATCGATCCCCCCCTGGGATAATCCCAGGCCGCTGTGGGCGGGGCATTCTGGATGGGCTCTCAGACAGGGGAGAGGCAGGATGAAGCTATCCTTCCTGCCTCCCTCTTCCCCCTTCCTACCCTCCCCCCTTGCTGTCCCCCCTCCCCCCTTCCCCTCTCCCTCCTCTCCCCCTCCAGCGAGCAGGCAAACATGCCAGCCGGACTCTAGGCAGCCGAGGACCCTCGAATCGTAGGCAGCTAACGTGCACGCGCCGGGCAGATGCTGCCGAGGCGGCGACCGCTGCCAAAAAACGATGGAGATCGTGCGGCGCGCCGAGCTGCTGGTGCCCCACTGGAGCTGCAACGCGCAGTTGCGCTCGCTTCTGCTCGGCATCCCCAGCCCCGACACGGACTCCTCTCTGTACGCCCACAGCCCTCTGAGCGGAGGCGGGACCGCAGACCCGAAACACGAGCTGGCCAGCGCGCGAACGCGGTTGCGCGAAAGTGTCCCTGATGCTCCGAGCCAGCACACGAGTTCGAGTCAGAGAGCAAGTGCCTTCGCGCTACTGCGCCATGCCTGGCATCGGCGTCCAACGCGGGTGCCTGGAGCGCCGACTCCTGAAGAACACTACCATTGTGAAGAAAGGAAGCCTAGCGTGATAGACGCCTTGTCACGAGCACTGGATGGCAAATAAAAGTCCCTAAACTCTAGTTAGCCTCGGTGTCGATGATTAGGAAAGATATTTGTGAACACGCAAGCTGGGGGGGGGGGCATGCAATCGCGCCATGCCAGCAGCGAGAGCTACGGACCGCGAGTGCGGCAATTTGTCGGTGCCTTGGCTTTTGGCAGTCGCTCGCAAGCAGGCCACCTCACAAGAAATTCTGCTATGGATGACGCCCTCGGATGCTCCTAAGGCGTGACAGGCCTCAAAGTGCAGTGAGCTGCTCGACCCTCCAGGAGCGAGCTGCTAGATGTCCGCCCAGGGCGCGCAGCGCTGGCTAGATATGAAAACAAGCTAATTCGAGGCAGGGGGTGGCCGAGCTACTCTGGGGGCTCATAGGGGTGTTCGGGCGACACCTTCCTCAAGGCGGCCCCGAGACGACCCGAGCGCGCTCTCAGCAGACCGCCAGGAAAAGAGACCTCGAAACCATCGTAAGAGGCCTGAGAAGGCCCCAGGAAGCACACGAGGAGCCCCAGGAGAGGCCCCAAGAGGCCCAGGGGGAGGCCACTGCCACAGCCCGTGGAAACCTGCTGCCTTCAGGCACAGTACTCGCCGGAGGGCTCCCTGCTCCTTCGGTGCGGAGGCCTCGGTGGTGGCAGCCTGAAAGCCCCTGGCTCCTGGGCCCCAGCGGGTCGCTCGAGGCGCCCGGCCTCTCGTGGCTTGGGTCAGGGGCGCGCCAGCCCGCCCAGGCCGGCGCTGCCAGGAGCGCGTTTCTTCATCCTCGGCGATGGCGGGCGTCATGGGGGGGGCGGGGGGGGATGACGTAACGCCCCCCCCCCCCGCCGTGCGGCTCCGGCACCAGCCGCGCCCGCGCGCACGACGACGACGAGCGACGAGCGACGAGCGACGAGCGACGAGCGACGAGCGACGACGACGACGACGACGACGACGACGACGACGACGACGACGACGCGAGCAGCATGTAGGTGGCGATCTGCCCCACAGCGCCTGTGTACACCACAGTGCTCGCGTGCACCACAGCGCTTGTGTACACCACAGCGCCTGCGTACACCGCAACAGCCGTGTGCAACGCAGCGCCTGTGTACACCACAGCGCTTGCGTGTACCACAACGCCCGTGTACACCACAGAGAATGTGTACGGCGTAGCAGCCATGTGCAACACAGCGCCTATCTACACCACAATGCTTACGTGCACCGCAGAGCCTGTGCACACCACAGCGCCTGTCTACACCACAGCATCCGCGTGCAACGCAACGCTGGCGTACACCAGAGTGCCTGCGTGCGCAGGACAGGTAGAATGAGGATGTCGGTGAGGACCTGCTGCGGACAGCTAAACGCCACGCCAAGGAAATGCTGATAATAGAATGCGACGTTTTTCCCTCCTCCCTCCTCCACCTCCGGCTCCTCCTCCTAATCCTCCTCCTCCTCGTCGTCCTCCTCCTCCTCGTCCTCCTCGTCCTCCTCCCTCACCCTTCCCCCCTGTCGTGCGGGTCGGCACTACAGCGCACGTGCGCGTTTCAGCGTGCACCGCAGAATGGTCTATTCACTGGTGCCGTGCTGAATCCACGCAGGCATTGTAGTGTACATTGGTGCTGTGTTGCGCACGGCTGATGTGGTGTACGCAAGCGCTGTGGTGCCAGCAGGCACTGTGGCACACACTGGCGCTGTGATGCACGCGGCTGCTGCGGAGGTACATAGGCGGTGTGGTGTACACAGGCGCTGTGGCGCACGCAAGCACAATGGCATCCACAGGCGTTGTGGTGCAGATCGCCACCGACATGCTGCTTATACCCGTCCTCGGTGATTCCCAGGCATTCCCAGACGCCGCCGGCGCGAAACGTGACGTCATCGGCCCCCTCCCCCCCTCAGATGATTGCCGTCATCGGCCCGGAATAAAAAAAAAAAAAACAAGCTCCAGGTGCGCCTGCGCGCATGACGACGATGAGCGACGAGCGACGAGCGACGAGTGACAACGAAGACGACGACGACGACGACGACGACGACGACGACGACGACGACGACGACGGCGGCGACGACGGCGACGACGACGACGACTGCGGACCAGACTCCTATGCGGATTCGTATGCGGACACCTGTGCGGATCACGATGCGCACGGCGGCAGTGCCCAGAACGCACTGGGGGGGGGAGCGTTACGTCATAGGGGGGTGGGCCGGGGGCCATGACGCCCGTCATGCCCCAAGCAGTAAAGAAACGGGGAGCAGCCAGGGCCGCGACGCGAACCTGGGCCGACCACGGAGCTGCTCCCAGACGCAGGTCAGCGCAGGGAGGGCAGGGGGGCATCGGCCCCGCGTGGCTTCCGCACAGGGGTCAGCCCCCGGGGAACCCCGCGGAACCCCGTCAGCGCTGAGCCCCAGCGACGCGCGCCCCGATGGGGGGCCCGGCTCCTGGGCGTCTTGGGGTCCCCCTGGGGCGCGCGGCGTGCTCGGGCCTCTCGCGGCACTGTGCTTGCGTTGCCTGGCGTTTCGCTGTTCTGCGTTGCGCTGCGTTGCTTGCCACTTTTTGGCGTAGCCACGTGTGTGCGACCAAGTAGTGGTACGCAGTGCAACCATATGCGATGACGTGTATTTTGTGCTGTGACGTGCAATTGTATGAAGTGCGCCATGATGGGATATGAAATGTAATGGCTTGATAGGCCATAGGATGATACGCAATGCCATGCAATGATCTGTTATGCTGCGCAGTGTTAGGCAATGTGTGGTGCTACCGAATGCGAGGATATGATATGATGCCTATGAGACTAGCCAAAAGGCCGATAAGAAGTTTGGGGGTAGAACCGACGACGGGATAACCATCGGGACTGCTGTGCCCATCCATCGAACATATATTATCGTTGCCTCAGTCGATCTCACTATAGTTACGTGCATACATGAATACATACATAGGTGCGTGTATACTTACAGACAGACAAACAGACAGACAGACAGACAGACAGACGGACATGAAAAACAACGTACCTACATACACACACATTCATGCATGCGTACATGAATAGACATGCACATGCACAGTCACATGCACATGCACATGCACATACACATACATATACGCATACACACATACACATGAACATGCAGGTGCACATACACACATACATACAAATACACACATGCGCATAACACACATGCACACATACACATATACAGCCTCGTGCGCATAGACACAAATACATGCGCATACATATACACATACCCAACCACATACACATACACCTACGTATACGCATACATACATACATTCACACATACACATACGCACATACACACATACACAAACACACACACAGACATACATACCTACATGCATGCATACATGCATACATACACACGTACGTGCATACATACATGCACACATCCGTACATACATACAGACAGGCAGACAGGCAGACAAACAGACAAACAAACAAATATTCACACGTACATGCGTATACACATAATGTGCATGTATATTTGCATTTAAAATGAAAACGGTGATAACGCAATGAAGCAAGGAACCACCAACCGGTAAATCGGCTTCGGTTCCGTGTTGGTGCTGTGCGTACGGGCGATGCGAAGCTGCGTGGGCGGGCGAGAGGAACGAACCCTGCTCTGGCTAGGGCGCCGCCGGGCCAAAACACCGCCCCCCCAGGTTGTCCAGCACTAGCTGGGGGTGCCCCGCCGTGGTGTTCTGATGGTGTTCTGTGGTGTCCCGTGGTGTCTCGTGGTGTCCCGCGGTCCCGTCGGTGTCCCGTCGGTGTCCCGTCGGTGCCCCGTTGGTGTCCCGTAGTGAGATCGATAGTGAAACCGATAGTGAGATCGATAGTGAAACTCGCAGTGTGATTGGTCGTGGGATTGATAGTGAGATCGGTAGTGAGAAGATCGATCGGGAGATCTAGAGTGCGGTCGATTATGTGGTCGACTGTGAAACCGGTAGCGAGATCGATTGTGAGATCGATCGTGAGATCGGTAGTGAGATCGATTGTGCAACGATCGTAAGATCGATAATGATGTCCCGTCGGTGTCAGTAGTGTGATCGATAGTGAGATCAATCATGAGATCGGTCTTGAGACCGGTCGCGAGATCGATCATGAGATCGATTTGGAAATCCCATCAGCCCTCTGGGCGTAGGTGGTTTAAGGCGTTTCCTCTTCCACCCCCTTCTTCCCCTTCGGGGAGGGGTTTACCCCTCCCCCTCCCCCCCTTCCCTGGACCTGGACGGGGGTTTCGCGAGGGGTTGGAGCGTCCAAGATGGCCTCGGCGAGGAAGCCAAAATCGCTCGCTGGTTTTACTAAGGGTTTTGGCCCCATTTTGGCCTCTCCGAGGGGGGGCCCTAATTGAGGGACCCCCCTTCTTTGATCGATCTCCTGCAAGATGGCCACAAGAGGCGCCCAGGAGGCCCCAAGAGGCCCCAAGATGGCCCCAAGATGGCCACATGTGGCCCCAAGAAGCCCCCAAGCGGTCCCCAGGATGCCCCAAGAGACCCCCAAGAGGCCCCAAGAGGCCCCCCAGAGGCACCCAAGACGCTCCAAGAGGCCTCGGCGAAAATGCCAAAATCATTGATTTTACTAATATTTTGGCTACATTTTGGCCTCCTGGGGGGGGGGCACTGCTTCAGATGACTCCAAGAGCGCCTGGGAGAGCCCAAGATGACCTCCAAGATGGCTCAAGATATCCCAAGATGCCTCAAGATGGCCCCCACGATGCTCCAAGAGGCCCCAAGACCGCTCCAAGACGGCTCCAAGTGGCCAAAGAGCTCCCCCATGCCCCCGGAGGCCCCGAAGAGGCCAAAATCTACCCCAAACCTTAGGATAATCAATGTTTTAGGCTTTCTCGCCATTTCGCTTCCGATGGCCATCCGAGGCTTCAAGATGGCTCCAAGATGGCCCAAGAGGGCTCCAAGAGCGCTCCCAAGGCTCTCAAGAGCGCTTCAAGACGGCCCCAAAAGACGCCCAGGAGGCCCCAGGAGGCCCCAACAGGCGCCCCAGAGTCCTCCAAGAGACCCCCGAGAGACCCCCGAGAGGCCCTAAGAAGCTCTCCGAGGCACCCAAGACGTTTTTAGAGGCGTCCAGGACCGCCAAGAGGCCCCCAAGACGCTCCAAGAGGCCAACACTGGGGGACACTTCCTCTGTGTGCTGCCCACTTCCCTGATCAAGACACTTCCTCTGGGCATCGTTTCTGGATGGGCTGGTGGGGTTACGCGAAGCGTCTAGAATTGAATTGATAGTGGGACAGGAAATGATATCCATAGTGAGATCGATAGTGAAATCGATAGTGCGATCGATTGATTTAGACCTTGGTTCCTCCACGAACCTCCTTATCACCCGAAGGGTGGTCGTATAGGTGTATACCGGAGGGGGTGAGATCGAAGTGGAGCGGAGAGCCCCCCTCTGGGAAATCGATCTCGTCTTCGGGTTCGTGTCGTGCGCGCGGGCGAGGCGAAGCTGTGTGGGCGGCGCGAGGAATTTTGCCCTGTTCTGGCTAGGGCGCGGCGAAGACAGAAGTCCGCCCCCCCTGGCCGCGTGCTGGGCGGGTGCTGGGAGCGTCCCGCCGTGGTGTCCCGCTGGTGTCCCGTGGTGTCCCGCGTGTCTCAATGAGTGTCCCGATGGTGTCCTGGCGGTGTGTCGATGGCGTCCCGCGGTGTCCCGCCGTGGTGTTCCGATGGTGTCCCGGGGTGTCACATGGTGTCCCATGGTGTCCCGCAGTGTCCCGTGATGGTGTCCCGTGGTGTCCCGATGGTGTCCCGTGTTGTCCCGCCTTGGTGTCCCGCCTTGGTGTCCCGCCTTGGTGTCCCATTGGTGTCCCGTGGTGTCCTATGGTGTCCCGCATGGTCCCGCGGTGTCCCGTGAGATCGATAGTAAGATCGATAGTTACATCGATTGTGTAATCGCTAGTGAGATCGATCGTGATTTCGACAGTTAGACCAGCAATAGGATCGACCGTGATATCGATACTGAGAGCTATAGTGAGATCGATCGTGAGATCGAACATGAGGCGGACATGTAATGATATCAGCAACAAATTCGATGGTGATATCGGTAGTGAGGTCGATTGTGAGAGGCGTATAGGTGTGTGTGTGTGCGTGTACCGATGCATATACATACATGCATGTATACACACATATGTGCATACAAGCATTCATGCATACACACATCTACATACGTACATACATACATGCATGGATGCATACATACATACGATGCAGACATATATGTATACATACATGCATTGCATGCATTACATGCGTCCCATACCTACCTATATACCTACCAACCTACCTACTTATCAACGTACATACATACATACATACATACATACATACATACAAACAAACATACATACATACATACATACATACATACATACATACATACATACATACACACATACATACACGCACATACACACATACACACATACACACATACACAAGTACACATACACATGCATATACATATATATATATATGTATATATATATATATAGATATGGTCGGAAATTGAGGGGTGAGATCGCAGTGAAACGGAGAGCCCCCCATCGGCGAAATCGGTTTGTCTTCGTGCTCGTGTCGCGCGTGCGGACGAGGCGAAGCAGCGTGGGCGGGCGAGAGGAATGAACCCACCGCTGCTGGGGCGAAACTGGATCCAATGACTCTGCACCCCCGGTTGGCCGGCGGTGGCCCGGGGGTCCCGCCGGTGTCCCGTGGTGTCCCATGGCGCGGTTGCCCGTGGTGTGCTATGGTGTCCCGTGAGATCACTTGCAAGATTGATCGTGAGATCCATGTAGTGAGATCGAATCACCAATCGATGGTAAGATCCAAAGTGAGGCCAACTGTGAGATCGATAGATGGTGAGATCGATCGATACAGTGAGATCGGTCGTGAGATCGAAAACCGAGGGAGATCTTTGGTTTTGGTCCCCCACCCTTCCCCCGGGCGGTGAATAGGACTCGTCCTGAAACTGGCCCCTCCTCTCCCTCCTGCTCCTTCTCTTTCTCCCCTCCTCCTCATTCTTCTCGTGAGGATAGAAATTCTGAGGATCGAATTTCTGAGCTAAGATTTTCCGTGAGAGCGCTCCTGTCCTGATGCATGAGTAGTAGTAGTAGGTCGTCGAAGTCGCAGTCGCAATCGTAGTCGTAGCTGTCGTCGTCGTTGTTACGCGCCGGTGCCGCCGAACAAAGTAATTAGTTACCCCATATTGGTGGGACCCCACTCCTTCAATAAGGCCGCCGAAAGAATAATAGTTACCCCCCATAATTGGGGGGGGGTCAAAGACCTTTCAGGGTTAGTGAGACCGATAGATACATTGAGAATGAGATCGATAGAAAGATGGTCAAACATATTGCCGTGATTTGCCGTGTACTTGTGCAGTACGTCCTCACGCAAATAAGGACCCGGCAAATAAATGTCACCTGGATCGATGAACTCGATGGTGGTGTCCCGTGGTGCCCCATGGTCGTACTTGTTCTGGCTGTTCTTCTACAAGAACGAGCGCGCGAGCAAATAGATGCCACCTGGATCCGCTAGTATGCCTGATGCTCTGGTGTCTTGTAGTGAGATCGAGCGTGAGATCGATAGTGCGATCGAATGTGGGAGAGGTAGGGGGGGGTCGAGAGAGAGGTCGATGCATAGATCGAGGGTGATCGATCGGTAACGATGGTGAGGCCGACGATGAGATCCATAGTGAGATCGATAGTGGTGTCCATAATGAGATCGATATTGGTGCCCTGTGGCGCCCCGTGTTGTCTCGTGGTGCCGTGTGGTCTTGTATTATGTTTGTGCTCTCTTGTCAAAGAACCAGCGCGCGGGAAATATTTGCCGCCTGTTTCCGTTTGTGGTCCCGATGCTTTTCGGTGGGCAAGCAGACAGCCCTGTTCGTTTGTGGCATGTCCTGAGGAAAAAGCGGGACGGGCAAACAAATGCTACCTAAGTCTGCTGGTTGCCCCGATGATTCCCGCTGAATGCCTACATAGATAAATAGATTTCTCCAACTCGTTCACCGATGGTTCCGCATCACGGTGGCTTTACGTTGCCCCCAGGCCCCAGGACCACCCATCGAATCCCATCGGTGGACAGTCTGCTCGAGGCTCTGCTCGATGGAACATCGGCTCGAAGTGCCCTGCAGTGCGCCAACTCAGGCTCTTGCACCGCCCTACCCTCGCCCCCTGCCTCAGCGGCTGCCTCGGGCAATGGGTGGCAATGCAGGCGAGATGCGGAAGATGGAGCTCATGAAGTGCGCCACTTATACGGAGTCGTGACTCGGAGAGAGAGGGGGGGCGAAGGTGTACCGGAAGGTCGAGGAGCTACCACACTCGGCCATTGGCAAAGAGCCATCGTCGTCAAGAACAACTGCTAGCTAGCATTATCGTAAATATTTGGTAAGCAGCGGGATGCAATGCTACGCAAGGCTGCGCTGTGGTACACCGTGCTATGCCTCGAAGTGCTGCGCCATGCTGCAATATTAACTTATTCATGTGCGCTTAGGTCTACCGTAGACGGGCCTGTGCTGCGAACCGTGATGCTGTGCCGCGCGATGTGCCATTTCGCGTCAGAACGGTTTCCACTGCGTTGCGAACCACGGTGGCTCCAACAGCAGAGTACCCCCACATGGGTCGCGCCAGGTTCATGCTCACACACGTTGGCTTCCCGTGCTCACAGGAGGCCCAAGAGGGCTTTACTGGGAAGGCTGCGGTGGCCCCAGAGGGCCCGAGGCCCCCCGAGGAGGCCCTCCGATGCGGTGCTCAGCACGCCGCCGGCTGAGACTACCCAGCCACGCAGAGCAACTGCCACACTGCACGGGGGGGGGTCCTCCACCGAGCTCACGCCACGGCGGTTAGAGCTCGAGTCGAGTTCTAACAAGGTCGGTTAGGCCTCACATCGAGCTCTAACCAGGTCGGCTCAGGCTCAATGAAGCTCTGACCAGCGCGGTTAGAGCTCAAATCGAGATCTGACAGGGTCGGTTGAACCTCAGCGCGAGCTCGAACTAGAGGTGCTGGCACATCTGGCGTGAGCTTTGCACCGTGGCTCACCCGAAGCGGCGGAGGGGGGGGGAAGATGCGGGAGCATACCGCGCACGTGGAGCTGACCCGTCTGCCCAGAAGCTGCCCGCCTGGCAACCCCTCGCTCAGGACAGCGCTCGGCTCACAGTAGCTGTCTCAAGTGCTCGCTCGGCAGCACTGGCGTCCGCAGCTTCCACCCACCTCTATGCCAGTGGCGAGGTATGTTCTGTCGGGGAGACGTAAGGCGCGGGTCAGGGAGACTCGGGTTGGCCCGAACCTGAAATTTGACGCGAACTCCCGCTGCAAACATCCCAGGAAAACTGGGCCGTCAAAATCCAGGACGCACTCGTCAAAACGCGTCGGCAAACCCGAGTTCCAGCATACTGTACTCGAGTCTTACGTTTCCCCGGTGCTGGTCCAGCAGCACACCGAGCACCTCGAATGGACCGTCGTGGTTCCGGCAGAAGGCCTCTGCAGCGCCAGCACGTGAGGGAGACGTGGGCACGCTGTGGCGGCGCGAAGGCTGGTAGCCCTCCTGCAGGATGACGTCCCGCAGCTCCCGCGGCACCGCCACGTACGCGACGCTCAGGGTGTCGGCCGCGCTCAGGCACGTGCGCGGCAGGCCAGGCGAGCGGATCCTGACGCGCAGGAGACATCCGCGCACCACCACCGTGCCTGGCCAGGGCCCCCCTGGGCCCTGGCATGGTGCGTGCGCGCACCTGGCGGGGCGCACCTGGCGGGGGCAGGGAGGGTACACAACACACACACAGACACACGCACGCACGCAGGCACGCACGCACTCAGGCACGCACGCAC
>CAUYUJ010017146.1:0-77500 GCA_963575745.1 Prorocentrum cordatum | reverse complement strand
TCCCTCGTATCCTGGAACAGTTGAGGCCGCACGGTAAATATCATGTAGCCATTCGGTTTGAGGATGCGGCATAGCTCTGGCACAGCCTCGGATCCAACATGCCCCTGCAAAAAAGTACCAGCACTGACGACCAGATCGAAGAAATCGTCCTTGTAGGGAAGCGTCTTTTTCAGATCTCCCTGGACCAGGTTGGTAAATAAGCTGTGTTTCTGCCTCGCCACCTCAAGCATGGCCTCGCTGAAGTCCAGACCCCACCAATCATACCTGAATGAGCATTTTTTGTTTGCCAAGTCCTCATTGCACACTTCAGCCACGTTTCCCGTGCCGCATCCCGCATCGAGTGTTTTCACGACCTTCAAGCTTGTGTGAGCCAGGTGCTGCTGACATTTAGACGAGACACTTTTCAGAGATCCACGCGAGAATCTCCCAGCCTGTTCGTTGTAGCCGTCTTTGGCCCACTGGTCGTAGATCTCTGGGGTCGCCTTCTCATACACAACGTTGTACTTGGAGTGCTCGGTGCCAGTGCCGATATGTGTTTCGGTCATTCACACAAGTACAATACCGCACACAAGCTGCAGGCACATAACACCAACGATTTGAGCAGTCGGTTCGCCCAAAGAGCTGCTCGAGCCCAATGTCCACGGTCTGATGGGTAGGTTATTGAGACTCGCTTGGACCCTCTCAAGGCGATCTTGAAGCCCTGAGTCGTTCTGGCGCTGTCCTTGACATTGTAATCCGTTCGCGACTAACAAGCAGTATACTGTCTTTGTCATGGCTGCCACGCCGAAGAGGGACCTCGCTACAAGCCGTCGACACTAAAGCTGCTCGAGACACGAGGAGGACGACAGCCAGGTCCCAGCAATATTCGAACATGACCTCAGCAAGACCCAGGTGAAGTCCTATCAGGAACATGCCAGGCCGAAATCGGGATCCTGGCAGGGTCCTAAGCAAGAACACGGACCCTAGCACTACACTCGCAGGATCACGGCAAGGCCCAGGAGCAATCGCGGCAGGACCCAGCTGGATGTCAGTACGATGTGTACGTGACCCTGGCAGGGCTGGCTCTGGCAAGCCGTAGACTGGAGCATGAAGACTTCATGAGGACGCTGGTAAGGCCCGGCGAGGCCCGGTCAGGAGTCTGTTATGACCCTGGCAGGACCTCGGCATGGCCCTAACGGCCCTAACGCGGCCCTGGCGGACCCTGGCAAGACAGCAACAGCACCGTGGGAGGACCCTGGCAAGGGCATGCTTGGGCCACAGGACCTGGGCTACACACTTAGGACACGGTCCCCTCAAAAAAAGGCCCCGACTGGAATCCATGACGGGACGGCCGCAACGTGACGTGACCAATACCCGTATCGAACTCAAGCAGGACCACGGCAGGACCCAAGCAGGGCCTCAGATGGACCCTAGTTCGACCCCTACCCTCCTCTGCCTCCGTCCCTCCCTCCATTCCTCCCCCTTGCCTCCTCCTATCTCCCCAATCTCCCCCCTTCATTCCCTCCATATCTCATCTTGCCTGCCTCTACATTTACACAACATGACTACTACTTTCCTGTCTCCCCCGGAGACGGCGGTGAGGCGGCCTGGCCTCCTCCGCGTATTGCTTCTACACAGAATGCCGCCGAATTGATAATTGATACGGAATTGATACGTGTTTTTCCAAGCCGAGCGTTGTCAGTCCTTTCAGAATGGCGCTCCCGCTGTTGGCTAGATGTTCCCGCTCTCAGTCCGTCCAAATCATGTTCCCGCTGTAGCGCTGACCTCGCTTCACTGCCCCGGCTCTTCCAAATCGTGTTCCTGCCGCAGCGTTGGCTTCGCTTCCGCGTTTCCAGTCCTTCCGAATCGTGCTCCCGCTGCAGCGCTGGTCTCAGTTCCGCGGTTTCGTGCCTTCGGTATCGTGCTCCAACTGCAGCGCTGATCTCTTTTTGTGCTTCCCGCTTTCCAGATCAGCCATTTGCATTTCCCGTCCTGTGTCATTTCTGGTTGCCCTCTGACCTTGTTGTCGAAATGAGTTGCGTTCTCGACGGGATGTCATGCCTTGCCGTGCTATACCATGCAT
This sequence comes from Prorocentrum cordatum, assembly GCA_963575745.1. Lineage (NCBI taxonomy): Eukaryota > Dinophyceae > Prorocentrales > Prorocentraceae > Prorocentrum > Prorocentrum cordatum. Next base: position 75,438 of record CAUYUJ010017146.1, on the reverse strand, counting down.
CGCGTACTCTCTCGGGATCATTGCTCGGTTCGACATCTGACTGTGCGGGTAGCGAGACGATCTACGCAATGGTAGGGGATGGGAGAGAGGGGTAGGATGTCAGATATGACGCTTGCGCATCTAGCTTGCCTCCACCATCTCTCCCTCATTCCTGCCTCCTCTTCCCCACCTTCCAATCTTCTCGTCTTAGTATCAATATAAGTTATACTCTCATCATTATTACTGTTATGTTTATCATCCGTATTGCGATGTATAGTATTCGTATTATTACTCATCTTACTACTACTTAAAAGTATGATTGATAGTAGTCGTAGTGTTATTATTGCTACCCTTTATTATAATTCGTCATCTTATTATGGTCACTTCCTCTAGTATCCGCGGCCTCCTTCCGCCCCATCCTCCCTCCTCCCTTCCTCTCTTACCCCGCCAGCCTCTCCTCCTCAACTCCTCCTCTCCCTTCCCCCGTCCCTCCCCCACCCCACCCCCTATCGCCTTCCCCCCTCCTCTATCCTATCCTCCCTCCCTCCCTCCCATCCTCCCCCCCTCCGCCTCCCCCCCTCCCTATCCTATCCTAGCACACCCTATCCTATCCTATCCTGTCCTATCCTATCCTGCCTCACTCCCCCCCTCCCTCCTCTCTCCTGTCCTCCCATATCCTCCCCCCCTTCTTCCCAACCCCTCCCCCCTCCCGCCGCTCGTGCCCGCGGGCGCCTTTCGTGCCCGCGCCCACGAAGGCGGCGCCGCAGCAGCAGGTGAAGCAGCAGCCACCTGCCCCCCCTTTCTGGGGCGGAGGGGGGGGGGGAGGAGGAGGAGGAGGAGGAGGAGGAGGAGGAGGAGGAGGAGGAGGAGGAGGAGGAGGAGGAGGAGGAGGAGGCGGAGGAGGAGGGAGGAGGAGGAGGAGGAGGAGGAGGAGCGGAGGAGGAGGAGGAGGAGGAGGAGGAGGGGGAGGAGGAGAGGGGGGAGGGGGGGGGAAGAGGGGGAGGGGGGGGAAGAGGGGGGAGGGGGGAAGAGGGGGAGAGGGGGGAAGGGGGGTAAGAGGGGGGAGGAGGGGGAAGGGGGAGGGGGGAGAGGGGGGGAGAGGCTTCCAGGATCCCAGGTTAGCCGCGCGCGCGACCACGATGGGGGAGGGAGGTCCAGGCAGAAGAAAGCGCAGGCAGGAAAGGGGGACGAGGGCGGGCAGGACAGCGGTATACGGGAGGGAGGGAGTGGGGAGAAGGAAGGGGGGAGACGCTCGGATCGAAAGTCATGGGAGAGACCGTAGATGGACAAAAAAGTGGAATCCTTGACACCACGCCCCCCCCCTCCCCCCAATTTCAAAGTTGGCCTCAAGCATTTGGCAGCACAGGCGTGAGAGGACAAAAAAAGTGGAATCCCCAGGGCCTCCGAGAGGCCGAACCCAACTTTGAAATTGGGGGGAGGGGGGGGGGGACGAATGCGGGGCCGAAGACGAAGGGGTTCCGTTTGTTTGTCCCCTTACCGGACAACACTTTGACTTCCAATGTGTCGGAATAACTTGCACGAGAAGGGCGGCGGCACGGCTGGAAAGCGTGAGGGGAGACGGAAACCAGCCAAGCTCGCGCCACGACTGGTATCGCACGCCTCCCGCCCATCCTACTGATATTGAATACATCTGGGGGGAGGAAGAGAAAAACGAAGAGGATGAAGATGACGAAGAACGAGCAGGAGAGATGAGCCGGAGGAGGAGAGCCATGTTTTGCCGTCTTGGGCATGTGTCTGGCCTCGGGGAGCCCCAGCGGAAGCCTTTGGAGACATCCAGGGACCCTCGGCGGCCTCCACGAACGTCTGGAGACCTCGGGGGCCTCTGGGGGAGGAAGGGATGTAGCGGAGAGGGAGGCGGGGATGGGGAGGAGCGAGGGAGGCGGGGATGGGGATGGGGAGGGTGAAAGGGCGAGGGAGTTGAGAGGGATGGGTGGAGGGAGGGAGGGAGGGAATCCAGGAAGAGAGGGAGGGAGGAAGAGCGGGGGATGGAGGGCTGCCTGGAGGGAAAGGAGGGGAGGGGAGGGCGAGGAAAGAGTGAGGAAAAGGGCGGAAGAAAAAAGGGAAGGGCGAGAGGGAGGGACGGAGGAAATAATGTGTCATGGCGGGGAGGGAGGGAGGTGGAGGGAGGAGAAGCACGCGCCGCGTGTCAATTATCTGACGCCCTATTATGACAGCCATACGAATACTTGGTTTGACCTGCTGGCGCTGCAAGGGAGGCTCGGCGCGGCATTTGCGGCTCCATCAGTTTTCACGAATCGGATGGTGGCAGATTAAGACCTGCTGCGCTTCAGGCTGCCGTCGCTACGCACAAGCGCCCTCAGTGCGCGAGGAGTTCTGCTTCTGCTTCTCGGGGAGCTTTGGCGACGCTGGGCCAGAGAGAGAGAGAGAGAGAGAGAGAGACAGACAGACAAAGACATACAGGACACATAATAAACTCAGAGGGCCTCAGAGTTTGACCAACTGCCCCAGGGAAGCCACGATATGGCGCCAAGAGGCCTCGAAGAGGCCCCAGAGGAGCCCAAGTTGGCGAGCGCTGGGGGGCTGCCCGGGTTTGATTACAGCTTCGGCCTTTCGGGTGTGACCCATCTTTGGTTCACTAGTGCTCCTCCACTTCTTGTCTCATGAAAACTCTCCCAGAAGCCGTTACGGATGGCCAGATGTGTGTGGCGCTTCCCGGCCCACCCCCCTTGCGCTGCAACCCTCCCGACGGCACCGTCGTCGTAGTTGCACGAGGACTGGTTGGCCCAGCTGCAGTCGCAGGTGCACCCGCTGCGCAGCTTGCAGGTCCTCCGAGGCTCTTTGGGGCGAGGGCAGCGCGCACCCTCCGGGTCCCGGCCTCGGTGCTTCCCCCTCGAATCGGCTGCTGGTCCTCAGCCGTTGTGCGGCGGTCCCGGGGCCGGGGAAGGGTCCAGCGAGAAACCTCGGGGGCCCCGTCCCTCAGGGCCTCCTTTCTCCAGGGCGAACTCGGCGTCCCCCTGGGATGAAGAATGCCCCCAACAGGAGCAAAAAACACTGGATCTCAACTGCAGTTTCTTCGCCGTGCGCTCTGCTCAACGATGAACGGTCAGCGAGGCCTTTCTGCCAATATGGCGTCTTCGGGCTGTGCCAAACTGAGCTGCCGAGGTCGTCTACACGTAAGAGTGACCCTTCGCAAGAGTGACCTTTGGTGCTAGCCCCAAGGGGGGTGGGTGATTTTCTTTTTGGAATGAGCTCGACCTCGCGTCGTCGGCACCCGTAGCGTGTGCCTGCGCTCGCATCTGAGCGCGCCAGGTTTGCCCCCCCCCTCCCCCCTGCAATCGACCGCAACGCATACGCGGCGCACTACAACGAGCGCAGTCGCTTCCCGAGGGGAGGCGGGCCGACGGGGTGGGCGCGTTCTCCGCCCCAGGCCTGGTCCCGAAGCCCAGTCCAAATCCCAGATCGTCTGGTCCCGATATCATGCAGCATCTCTCCTCCGAACCAGTGGGAGTCTGGACTGCTGCAAGTTATGTGGAAAGATGTTCGGGCAGATTCCGGGCCCGCGGATGGGGCTGGCTTTGGCCACGGCGCCGGACCTGGGCGGACACCGTCGCGACGCGGCCCTGCTCGCGCGGGCGGGCGGTCCTGTTCGCCGTCTCGAAGCAGCACTCCTCGAAGCAGTGCCCGCCGTCGTCCTGGCCGCCCGGGGGGCGGGCCGCGGGAGCCGGCGGGGTCCGGGGAGCCCGGCCGCGGCAGAGCGCCGCCTGCGCCCTCCGCGGAGGTGGAGGGTCGGGCGTCGAGGATCGAGGTCCTCCTCGTGCTCTTCGTGCCGCATCTTCGTCCACCTCGTGCGCCTCTTTGCGCCTCCGTCGCCTCCCTCCCCTTGTTCCCCGGGGACTTCACGACAGGAGGGGGGGGGGTCTGATGGATGTGGGGGTCTGCTTCGAGCTGTCTTGCAGGCCTCCAGGGGGGCCTGGGCAAAAGGCCACCCTTTCATGGCTGGTCTGGGGGGTCTGAACGTGCCAGCCTCGGAAGGTTGTGACCCCCTCCCTTTTAAATTGAATGTATTCCCTCTCCTCCTCCTCCTGCTCCTCCTCCTTTTCCTCCTCCTCCGCTTCCTCCTCCTCACTTTCCTCATCTTTCCTCCATCTTCTCTCGCTCTCCCCAGACTCCGTAGCGGTGATAGAGCCGGAATATGGCCACAACCACGTGGGTCAGGAACACGAACGCCTTCGCCGAAAGCCCAAGGCCCCAGAGAGATGCCCATAACAAAGAACACTCGAGGGCATAACGACGAACACACGGGTACGCCTCCGAAGCCAAGGTTGCTCACTGCCCCTGTGCCAGCGGTAGTCAAAATCGCAGTTGTGCTAACACTTCCCTGACACCAGTCGTTTGGCGGCTCGCAGTGGAACGGCGGCGGGCATCGCCTAGGCCTAAAAACACAGGGAGCCCTGCCAGCACACGAGGCGGCGACCGAGCGAGAGCCTGGGGGGGCTTGACTGAAGGTCACGAGGCGGCGACCCGGCGCGAAAGCACGGGGAAAGCCCCGCCGACACATGAAGTGGCGACCGGGCCAACACCCCGAGAACCCCGCCAGCACGCGAGGCGGCGACGCGGCAGCGACGAGCGGCGACCAGGCGAACACCCGATGATCCCCGCCAGCACGCGAGGCGGCGACGAGGCAGCGACCAGGCGAAAGTCCAGGAAACCCGCCCCCAACTACTTAGCAAAGGAAGTCACAATCCCTTAGTGCGTGCACTGTTCGGACATACCAGCCAGCGCAGACTCTAAATAGATCAGAAGTCTAAAATTCAGTGGACTGGAGTGGGCTGAAGTAGACTGGGCTGGAATAGACTGGACTGGACTGGGGTGAACTCTACTCCACTCTACTCTATTCTACTCGACTCTATTCTCCCATATACCATACTCTACTCTACCCTACTATGCTTTACTCTACTCTACTCTACCCTACCCAACTCTACCCTGACCTACTCTACTACACCCTACCCTACCGTAACCCACTCTATTCCTTCTCTGCCGTAGTCCTACTCTACTCTCCTCTACTCTATTATCCGCCACCGTGCCCTCGGGCGCACGTTGGAGTGCCATCAGGTCCCGTGCTCGATCCCGTGAGCCTCAGTCCTCCCTCCTGAGGACTCTTTACGGAGCCCGCACCCCAAACTCTCAAATCTCCTGGGGCCTAGCGCGGTCCCCCTGGGTTCCCCCAAGTGGTGGCGCATAACCGGTTCGGGCCCAAGCTGGGCCCAAGACGGGCCAAGAGACCCAGAGCCCGCCCAGGTGGTCCCAGGGCGCTCCGAATCGCTACACGATCTGTCCGAGACCTTCAAGGTGGCTCCAAGATGGCCCATCAAGCAAACCATTGATTCCCATTATGCGTTTCTGTGTTTTTGGGGTTGTCGCGTTGGGTCGCTCCACGACGTCCCAAGAGGCCCCCAAGACCGCCCCAAGACGGCCCCAGAGACCCCCACGAGGGCCCCAAGGCGGCCCAAAGACCGCCCCAAGACGGCCCAGGAGGCCCCTAATAAGGCACCAAGACGGCCCAAAAGGGCACCCAAACGGCCAAAGATGCGCCCAATACGGTCCAAGAGAACCCCCCAAGACGGTTCAGAGGCCCTAAAGGGGGAGCCCGAACGGACAACTTGAGCCTCCCGTCCCAATATTGCCCCAGGAGGCCCCAACGAGGCCCCAAGAAGCCCCCCAGGAAGCCCCCAAGACGCCCCCCAAAAGCATCAAAACTGCCCCTGCGAGGGCCCGGAGAAGCTTCCCGCGACATCCACACACCAATCCCGGAGGCCCATGACCCACAATCCGGGCACCGTGACGGGATGGGCCGCAGGCCATTCGATATTCTGCCCGACTTACTCCACTCTACTCCACTCTACTCTGCTCTACTCTACCCTACTCTACTCTACTCTACCCCTACCATATCCTGCTCTACTATATTCTACTCTATCCCTAACTCCTCTTTGGTATCTGCTCCCGTTATACCACCTAGCCGGCCGATTGCCCCCACATCTGGATGATTCAATCCTGCCTGTGCACAAACGATACAAAGTCGCGGGTTTCCGTCCCAACATTGGCATCACGCTCTCCATGGCGAGACACGCGCGCCAACCATGGAACGGGGCGCGCGTGTCGCGCGAAAGGCCGAAATGTCTCTCCCGCCTCGGCCCCGCGATCATTCCCCAAACAGTGCTGGCACCTGGGGGTTCTCACTTCTGCTCTAAAGAGCTGGGCCGTGTCCGCCGCCGCCCTCGCCCCGTCGCCGCCTCGTCGCCACCCGTCGTCTGGGCCGTGTCTTCGGCCTGGCGGCTATGTGGCCGCCCTCGCCCCGTCGCCGCCTCGTCGCCGCTCGTCGTCTGGGCCTGTCTGCCGGTCTGGCGGCTGTGTGGCCGCCGCCGCCGCCCCGTCGCCGCCTCGTCGCCACCCGTCGTCTGGGCCGTGTCTTCGGTCTGGCGGCTATGTGGCCGCCGTCGCCGCCCCGTTGCCGCCTCGCCGCCGCCCTCATTTGCACGACGTAGGTTGCACCGCATTGTTTGCACCACAAAGATTGCATTGCATAGACTGCACCACATGGATTGCGCAACACATATTGCACTGCCTAAGCTGTACCACATGGATTCTCCTTTCTAAAAAGAAAATAGACTCTCTCCCCCCCCCCCCGGACTTATCGGTTCCCCCTGGGATGGTATGATTTCATATGTATATATATATATATATATATATATATATATATTCTGCACACTCGTCCATCCTAACTATGAAATGATACCATCCCAGGCAGGCCGGATTCCCCCCCCTGAGGCTCCCTGGTAACAGCACAATATGCGGTGACATTTTTGCTCTAACATAGCACTTTTTCGCGAATCCCTTGCAAAAAAAAGGATGAAGTGCACACGCGCGCGTCGTCGCGCGCGCATGCCGAAATCCTTCAAAAACCTTCGGTGCCGGAAGGATTTCGCAATCGATCTTCCAAAAAAACATACAAAACACATGGTTTCGCAACACTGATTTGCTAAAAAAGCTTGCGCGCGAGCTCTTGCGAAATCTTAAGAAACCATAGGTTTTTCAAGGCTTCGCGCGCGCGCATGCCGAAATCTGTCGAACGCCCTTGCGCGTGTGCCGTCGCGAGAATCCTCTGCAAAAAATAAGACGAAGTGCAGACACGCGCGTCGTCGCGGGCGTACGCCGAAAACCTTCAAAACCCAACTGTTTCGGAAGGATTTCAAATCGTGCGTCCAAAAAACCTACAAAAACCCAAGGTTTCGCAACACGGATTTTCAACAAAAGCGTGCGCGCGCGCTCTTGCGTCGTCGTCGTCGTCGTCGTCGCCGTCCTCCCTCCTCCCGCGTCGTCGTCGTCGTCGTCGCCTACCTCTGTCTTTTCTCGTGTTCGTCGTCGTCGTCCTCTTTGGCGTCGTGGTCGTTTCCGTCGTCGTTGTCGCCGTGGTCGTCCTTCCTCCTCCTCCCACGCCCGTTTCCGTCGTCGTTGTCGCCGTGGTCGTCCTTCCTCCTCCTCCCACGTCGTCGTCGTCGTCCGTCGTCGGCGTCTCGTCGTCGTCCCTCCTATTTCGTCGCCGTCGTCGTCGTCGTTGTCGTCGTCGTCTTCCCTCCTCCCTCGTCGTTGTCGTCGTCGGCGTCGCCGTCCTTCCTCCTTCGTCGTCGTTCGCGTCGTCGCCGTCCTCCCTCCTCCCTCGTCGTTGTCGTCGTTGTCGCCGTTGTCGCCGTCGTCGTCCTTCCTCCTCCCTCGTCGTCGCCTTCGTTGGCGTCGTCGTCGTCGTCTTCGTCGTCGTCGGCGTCGGCGTCGTTGTCGTCGTCAAAGTCGTCGGAGACGTCGTCGGTGTCGTGCTAGTCGTTGTCGTCCGTGTCGTCGTAGTCGGTCTTAAGAGGTTTTGCAAACCAAGTTGCGGGTGGGTGGGTGGGATGTTTGCGCGAGCAGTGGAGATGACGACTTCAAGTTCAGCAGAGTGGACTGCACACCATAGATTTAACCACGCATGGGCGCACAGTCTATATTGCACCACGTACTCGGCACGACATGGATTACACCACATAGGGTGCACAATAAAGACTGCACCACATATATTGCACCACTGAGGCTGCACCGCATATATTGCACAACGTAGATTGAACAGCATATATTGCCCCACTTGGGTTGCACAACGTGTGATGCACAACATAGGGCGCACAACACATACCGCACTAAATCACTAGCACCACACAGGTTGCACAACGTGGATTGCGTCACTCAGGCCGCACCACATAGCTTGCACAACGTACAGTGGATCGCACTAAATGTACCAAATTGATTGCACAACCTGTACTGCACCACATCGGCTGCACAACACACACATATACATATATAGATATACCTATACATATATATATATATATAGATACATATATATATATATATACCTGTATATATATATATATAGCCCAACATGTATGGTTTGAAAACACACTCTTTGGGGTCCATGTTGGCGAACGCCTGTCTGCAGATGTCGACTCCGGCTGGGGACGCGGCGCACCTCTCTCCGCTGCGTCGACGCGCGAGCGGGCGAAAACGTAGCCCTCGCCTCGGCGCCGCGCAAAACTTGCCTGAACGTGGCGTTCGCGCCTCGCCGCGGTGCATATTTTTCACTCGCCAACTCTTGGGGGCCCTCACGGGGAGGCGACTTGACGCCTCCGCCCGAACTCCGTGCGCCTTTCGCTCGGAAGTGGGGTCCCGCGTGGGCGCGGCGCAGGGCTCGTTCGTCGTAATTATCACGTGCAGGACACAGCGGCAGCGGGGCCGCGCGAGAGCGAGCGAAATGCCATCTTCGCCCAAGCGCCGCGCAGTCTGTGAGTGAAACGGGCAGTGTTGCATCAGCGCCGTGCATGTTTTCGACGTGTCCATCAGAAGTTCTGCCGGTCCCGCTCCTGCTCGGCCTGCGCAGCTTTCCCTTCGCCAAGTCGTCGGAAGCGGGGCTGGCGCGAGCTCTTTTGGTTTGCGATGTGGGAGCGCGTTCCGACAATTGTGCCCCAAATGATTCTCATGTTGTGGAGGGAGGTGGAAGTAGGCGGGGCCCCCTGACTCGCTCTGCATGGCTGATTTGACTCTACTCCTACTCCTGCTCCTTCTCTTACCCTATTCTGCCCTATTATACCCGACTCTACTACTATTCTCCTCTCCTCTCCTCTCCTCTCCTCTGGTCTACTCCACTCGACTCGATGCTAATCTCCTCTACTCTACCGTGTTCTGCCATGCTCTACTGTACAGTCGATGCTACTCTACTCTACTGTATTTCTGCTGTGCTCGACTTCACTGTATACGACTTTGCGCAATGCGGTAGAGGGAAACAATTAGTGAACACCCCCCCTGCCCCCCAAACTCAAAGTTGGCACGCGGGGGGCAGACTGCGGTCGATGTGCAACTCATCAGACCCACCGCCAACTTTGAACATTGGGGGGAGGGGGAGGCGTTCACAGATGAATGTGGCATGGGTGTTCGCTAATTTTTTCCGAGGCCTGTATGAGAACACTCCTGCACGACTCCTGCGAGATTCTATAGGAATCCCACCGAAATCCTATACAGTCCCTATGAGATCCCATAGGGATCTTATACGATTCCTGAAAAATCCGCGAGAAATCCAAATAAGTGGACCCACATGATCCCTATGAGATCCACTAGGCGTCCTATACGATCCCTATGAGTTCCGATGGGAATCTTGAACAATTTCTATACGAATCCTGTGACATCCGATGGCGATCCGATAAGCCTCCTGCACGATTCCAATGAGATCCCGTAGATCCTTGTGACATCCGATCGGGGACCTGTAATCTAATAGGAACCATGTACGGTTCCGATGACATCCGATTCGGATCTGGTAGAAATAACGGAGGAAATCACTAGCAGAGGAAGCCATCGGAATCAGGACGATGCAAAGGCACATTTGAAGGGGGAGGGGGGGGCAGTGGACCAGTTCTCTACGCATTGAGCTGGGACTCGTATACGCAAGCCTATTTGCAGAACGAACGCTCCCTAACCTGGATCCTACGCGTCCCCATCCTCCTCCTCCTCCTCCTCCTCCTCCTCCTTCGCCTCCTTCAAACTCTTTCTCTCGCTCTCTCTCTCTCGCTATTTGTATTTGTTTTTGTTCCTCTATCTCTCTCTTTCTCTCTCTGTCTCTTTCTCTCTCTCTCTCTATTTCTCTTTCTCTCTGTGTCAGCATTCATTCATCAACATATATATATATATATATGTAAACATATATGTTCACACATACATATGTATATATATATGAAGATATACGCATGAATTCCCCGAACACTGCTTGCAAATAGGGCTTCTTCATTGTCTTCCCGTCTAAGAAATTGGCAAAGCACGGCGAACATGTGCCACACTGCCGCCCGTTGCCACCTCGCCACGTTGCTGCTCTTTGCCGCCTCGTGCGCTGGGTGGCTCCGGCGAACTTTCGCAACGCTGCCGCCGGTTGCCGCCTCGTCGCCGCCCGTTGCCTCCTCGTTGCCGCCTCGTTGCTGCCTCGTGCGCTGGGTGGGTCCGGCGAACTTTCGCCACGTTGCCGCTCGTTCCCCCCTCGTTGCCGCCTCGTGCGCTGGATGAGTCTGGCGAGGTTTCGCCACGTTGCCGCCTGTTGCCGCCCCGGTGCCGCCTCGTGCGCTGGGCGGGTCCCGCAAGGCTTCGCCACGTTGCCGCCTGTTGCCGCCCCGGTGCCGCCTCGTGCGCTGGGTGGGTCCCGCAAGGCTTCGCCACGTTGCCGCCCGTTGCCGCCCCGGTGCCGCCTCGTGCGCTGCGTGGGTCCCGCAAGGCTTCGCCACGTTGCCGCCCGTTGTCGCCCCGTTTTCGCCTTGTGCGCTGCGTGGTCCGGCGAGGTTGCGCCACGTTGACGCCCGTCGCCGCTCGCTGCCGCCTCGTGCGCTGGGTGGGTCCGGCGAGGTTTCGCCACGTTGCCGCCCGTTGCCGCCTATAGTTTGCACAATGTATGCTGCACCACATAGCTCACATCCCATGGCTTCCACCACGTAGTTTAGAACTGCGCAGCGCACAGTGTGAAGCTTGGGGTTCACGCTGGCATATACATGGGCGTGACTGAAGCTTCGCCCAATTCTGCCACTGCGGCGCTGTGGGGCACGATTCAGGACAATGACGAAAGATGCAGAGGAACACAAGACCAACTGAGTTCGAGCCTGGTTCGATCCTGCGTTTCGAAGCAATCCCGCATGAGACGCCCACTTCTCTATTGTTTGGAACCGGCTTCTGTTGTTTGGAACCGACTTTTGAACCTGGCTCGAGCCCTATTTTGAAGAAGTTCCACGCGGCTCGCCGTTTTGAACCACCTTTCCATTTAGCCGAATAACAGACTGTAACTAGAGGTGCATACCCGAAGTTGCCCGCCCCCGCTGACGCAGCTCCACTCCCGTCACATTGTACCAGGCTCCGCGCGCCGAACGGAGCACCTTCGATCCACGCTGCGCCAGCCTGTCGAAATTTGGCGATCTTTGATCATGGCACAGTATCTCTCTCTATATGCATGTATATACACGTGCAAATCTACAATATATCATACATATCCCTCCCTCACTCTCTTCCTCCTCCTCCTCCTCCTCCTCCCTCCATTCTTCGCGAATTCGTAACCCCATGCCTGCCCCCTTGGTCACAGGGGCACCGCGCCGTCCAGGTGACCACCCCACCTTGTGAGTCGAAGCTAATGCGGGACGAGCGATTCGTTTGGGGACCTGGGTCGCTCTCCGAAAGCGTCTAGGGCACATTGGACATCCCAGGTCCCACAGACCGTCGGGTGAGGTCTTCGAGATCTCGAGGTCGTCGACCACCTGTCACACGACGACTACCACCACCAACACCAACTTCAGAGGTCTCCTGAACTTCCCTCAGGCCCCGGCAACTCCTCGCAGAGGTCCTCAGAGGCCCCCGGAGGTCCAAACACTGGCCGGACTCGTCCAAAGACCTCGGTCCCCGACCCATCAAACCACAAACCTCGATCGACGACGGCGACGACGGCCACGACGACGACAGCGACGACGACAACGACGCGGGCAACGGCGACGGCGACGACGGCCAGTATCCTGCCCACAGGTGGACACGCTGGCCCAGCTGCAGTCGCACCCCTCCCCGCCGCCGTCGTCCTCGGACGCCTGCGCCCGTGGCGGCCGCCTCGTCGTCGTCGTCGTCGTCGTCGTCGTCGTCGTCGTCGTCGTCGTCGTCGTCGTCGTCGTCGTCGTCGTCGTCGACTCTCGATCTAGAGCTGGGGGCCTCTGGGGGTCGGGCGCCTGGGCGCCCAGACCTCTGGTTAGTCCTGATCCGTTCCAGGCGGGCGTCTTTTACTGAGGCTCGGCCTCCTGGGGCCTGTACAGTCGGGGCGTTGACCTAAGGAACCCTAAATAAGGAACGAGGCCCGCTGCGAAACAATGAAGCTGCGAAACAATGAAGGAACACGGAGCCCCTCCACAACGAAAAGGGTTCCTTCTTCAGCGCACCGACTGTATTCGGGCCCTGGGAGCTAAACAAAAATGTGCTCAGGGCGAGAGCTGCCCCCGACAGGAGGGGTCGAGACCCCTGAGGCCCGCGGATGGGAACAAAAACAGCCATCAAGGTGTTTGACCGCTTGACATTAAAACAGACATTGGGGGGTACAGGTTTTTGACGTGTGTGTGTGTGCATGTGTGTGTGTGTGCGTGTGCGTGTGCGTGTGCGGTGTGCGGTGTGCGGTGTGCGGTGTGCGGTGTGCGTGTGCGTATGCGTGTGCGTGTGCGAGTGCGTGTGCGTGTGCATGTGCGTGTGTGTTCTTTTGTGCGTGCGTGTGTGTGTGTGTATTTGTGTGCGTGGTTGTGTTTGTGTTTGTGCTTTTGTGTGATTATGTGTGGTTGTGTGTGTGTTTGTATTTGTGTGTTGTGTTTGTGTGTGGTTGTGTATTTGTGTTTGTGTGTGGTTCTGCTTGTGTATGTGTGAGGGAGCGTGAACCACCGCCACTTTACTGTGGAAGATTCCCCCCGCCTCTCCCTCCGGAACCCAGGGCCCCCCCCCTTCGAAAATCTCCCCCCCCTCCCTGCTGGAACCCCCCCTTCCCCCCCTTCCCCCGGCAAACCCTCCCCCACCCTTATAACCCTTCCCCCCCCCCTCCGGAAAACCGGGGGGGGTCACTACCGGTTCGAACCAACCCCCCCACTCCAGAAAACCGCCGGGGGGGTCACTACCGGTTCGAACCCACCTCCCGTCCCCCCCGCTCCCAGAAAACCGGGGAGGGCGTCACTACTGGTTCGAACCCCCTCCCCCCCTCCAGAAAACCGGAGGGGGTTTACTACTGGTTCAAGCACCCCCCCCCTCCCAGAAAACCAGTGCCCCAACCACTGTCGCACTGTCCCAACTGTCCCCGCCACTGTTCCCACCACGGTCCCACTCCCCCCACCTTCTCCACGGTCCCCACCACTGTCCCACTGTCCCCACTGTCCCCGCCGCTGTCCCACTGAGCTGTCCCACTGTTCGAGAGAACGCGTTTCACTGGCGCTTGCTTTGGGAACATTCGGCGGCGCGTTTCGAGCCGGGGGGGGGGGCCCCCAACACTCGGCGCCGTCGATCAAAACCAAGAGGACTCCCCTCCCCCCCAAACCCCCCCCTCCCGAACCCCACCCCCATCGGCGCCAGCGCCGGCGCCAGCGCTGGCGGCCGCCAGCAGCGCCGACGGCGGGGACGCAGACGATGACCAGAGGCAGCCCAAGGGGGGGGGGTTGTTTCAAACGGGGGGGGGGGTTCAAACCCCCCCACACCTGGCGCCAGCGCCGGCGCTGGCGGCGGCCAGCAGCGCCGGCGCTGGCGCTGGCGACGGCGGCGGGGACGTAGCGACGATTACCACCACTACCATCACCACCACGACCACCACCAACACCGCCTCAACCCACCACCACCACGACCAACCCACCACCACAACCCACCACCACCACCACCACAGCCACCACCACCACCACCACAACCACCACCACCACAACCACCACCACCACAACTCAGCTCACCATCACCACCACCACCACCACGAAAACCCACCACCACTACCACCACCACCACAATCTACCACACCACCACCACCACCGCCACAACCACCACCACTACCAGCAGCACAACCCACCGTCACCACCACAAACCACCACACCACCACCACCACCGCCACCACCACCACCACCACCACGTCCACAAACCACCGCCACCACCACAACCCACGACCACCACCGCAAACCACCACCACAAACCACCACCACACCACCACAACCACCACCACCACCACCACCACCACCACGATTCACCATCACCAGCACCGCCACCACAAAAACCCACCACCACTACCACCACCACAATCTACCACACCACCACCACCACCACGTCCACAAACCACCGCCACCACCACAACCCACCACCACCGCCACAAACCACCACCACACCACCACAACCACCACCACCACAATTCACCATCACCACCACCACCACCACCACCACCACAATCTACCACACCACCAGGACCACCGCCACAACCACCACCACTACCAACAGCACAACCCACCACCACCACAAACCACCACACCGTCACCGAAGTCACCACCGCTGCCACCACCACCACCAGCACCACCTCCACAAACCATCGCCACCACCACCACCCACCACACCACCACAAACCACCACACCACCACCGCCACCACCACACCAGAACCACCACCACCACCACCACAAACCAACACAACAAACTACCACCAAACCACCGCCACCACCACCACCATCACCACCACCACCACCCACCACCACAACCACCACGACCACAACAAACCACACACCACCACCACAACCCACCACCGCCGCCACCACCACCACCACATCACCCACCACCACCACCATCACCACCACCACCACCACCACCACCACCACCACCACCACCGTCGTCCTCATCGACGCTCCCCACCGCTGCCGCCGCCCGCGGCCGCAGGCGCCGGCGCCGGCCCAGAAAAGGTAACCGTCGTCCCCGCCGCCGCCGCCAGCCGCCGCCGACGCAAGCGCCGGCCCGACGAGAGGGGAAGCAAGGGCGGAAGGGGGGGGGGGGTTCGAACCCCCCCCTCCATCCAGGGGGGGGGGTCCGGATCCAAACCCCACCCCACTCCTCCAAGCGACCACAAAACGCGCTCTTTCCACTGTTCCCACCACTGCCACCACTGTCCCACTGTCTTCACTGTGTCCCCACCACTGTCCCGCTTTCCCCTCACAACTGTCCCCACCACCACCATCCCCACCACTGTCCCACTGTCCGCACCACTGTCCCACTGGCCCCACACCACTGTCCCCACCACCACCGTCTCCACCACTGTCCCAGTATCCCCACCACTGTCTAACTGTTCCGAGGAGCAAGAATCGTTCGTTTGCCGGCGGCGAGGGGGGGTGGGGGGGGGGGTCGAACCAGTAGTGACCCCCCCCTTTTCATAATGGACTGTGGGGGGGGGAGGGGGGGGGTCGAACCGGTAGTGACCCCCCCCCCGGTTTTCGAGGCGGATTGGGGGGGGACGGATTGGGAACCCCCAGTGACCCCCCCCGGGTTGTCCGCAAGCAGCGGTAGAACACGCTCTCTTTCGTATGTGTGTGTGTGTGTGATCGTGATTGTGTTTGTGTTTGTGGTTGTCTGTATGTTCGTGTCTGTGTTTGTGTTTGTGGTTGTGTGTGTGTTTGTATTTGTGATTGTGTTTGTGCTTGTGTGTGTTGCGTGTGCGTCGGTGGGTGGGTGTGGGTGTGGGTGTGGGTGTGGGTGTGGGTGCGGGTGTGGGTGCGTGTGCGGGTGCGTGTGCGCGTGTGCGTGTGCGTGTGCGTGTGCGTGTGCGTGTGCGTGTGCGTGTGCGTGTGCGTGTGCGTGTGCGCGTGCGTGTGCGTGTGCGTGTGCGTGTGCGTGTGCATGTGTGTGTGTGTGTCTGTGTGTGTGTCTGTGTGTGTGTGTCTGTGTGTGTGTGTGTCTGTGTCTGTGTGTGTGTGTCCGTGTGCGTGTGCGTGTGCGTGTGCG
Source organism: Prorocentrum cordatum (assembly GCA_963575745.1). Lineage (NCBI taxonomy): Eukaryota > Dinophyceae > Prorocentrales > Prorocentraceae > Prorocentrum > Prorocentrum cordatum. The sequence continues at coordinate 59,414 of CAUYUJ010017146.1, read as the reverse complement.
CGTGCGTGTGTGCATGTGTGCTTGTGTGTATGCGTGTGTGTGTGTGTGCGCGCGTGCGCGCGTGTGCGCGTGTGTGCGTGTGTGTGTGTGTGTGTGTGTGTGTGCGCGTGTGCGCGTGTGCGCGTGTGCGTGTGCGCGTGTGCGCGTGCGTGCGTGTGTGCTTGTGTGCGTGTGTGCGTGTGTGCGTGTGTGCGTGTGTGCGTGCTGATGCTGACGACGACGAGGATGAGGATGATGATGCTGATGATGATGCTGATGATGATGATGCTGCTGCTGATGATGATGAGGAGGAGGAGGAGGAGGAAGAGGAGGGGAGATGGAGGAGGAGGAGGAGAAGGAGGAGAAGGAGGAGGAGATGGAGGAAGACGAAGAAGAGGAGGAGGCCAAGGAGAAGGAGCAGAAGGACGACAAGGAGAGGGAGGAGGACGAGGAGGAGGAGGAGGAGGAGGAAGAAGAGGAGACGGAAGAGGAGGAGGAGGAGGAGGAGAAGGAGAAAGAGGAGGAGGAAAAGGGGGAGGAGGAGGAGGAGGAGGAGGAGGAGGAGGAGGAAGAGGAGGAGGAGGAGGAGGAGGAGGAGGAAGAGATGGAGGAGGATGAGGAGAGGAGGAGGAGGAGGAGGAGGAGGCGGAGGCGGAGGAGGAGGAGGAGGAGGAGGAGGAGGAGGAGGAGGTAGGAGGGAGGGAAGGAGAGGAGGAGGAGGAGGAGGAGGAGGAGGAGGACAAGAGAAGGAGAAGGAGGAGGAGGAGGAGGAGGATGAGGAGGAGGAGGAAGAGGAGGAGGAGAAGAGGAGGAGGAGGAGGAGGAGGAGGAGAAGGAGGAGGAAGAGGAGGGCGACGACGACGACGACGAGGACGAGGAGGACGAGGAGGACGAGAGGGAGAAAGAGGAGAGGGAGGAGGAGGAGGAGGAGGAGGAGGATCAGGAGGAGAATGGGATGAAGACGAAGAGAAAAACGACGAGGAGGAAGAAGACGAGGAGGAGGAGGAGGAAGAAGAGGAGGTCGACGAGGACAAGGAGGAGGAGGAAGAGGATGAGGAGGAGGAAGAGGAAGAAGAGGAGAACGAGGAGGAGGAGGGGGAGACGAGGAGGAGGAGGAGGAGGAGGAGGAGGAAGATGATGATGATGAGGATGAGGGGGAGGAAAAGGAGAGGCAAGCGGTGAGGAGGGGCAAGCGGTGGGGCGAGAGGGGCCAGCAGTGGTGCGAGAGGGACCGCCAGCGGTGCGAGAAGGGGCGGCAGTGGGGCGAGAAGGGCCGGAAATGTTGCGAGACGGGCCAGCAGTGGTGCGAGAAGGCGGTAGAGGCTTGATACAAAATGCCATCAACTACAGCGTGGCACGCGGAACGCCGTGACCGTACCGTTCTCAGTGTCCTTGTAGGCTTGTGTACCGCCTGCTATAGATATATGCTGAAAACGATTCGGTCGTCCAGGCTACGCGGACATCACCAGGAACAGAAGAGAAGGGGAGAATCACCAGACGCCATCATCCACATACGTGGGAAACACGAACACGACACCATCAGGTACGAGAGTGGCACAGTGAAGCACGTACCTGACGCCATCAGCTATAATGGTGGCGTCACGAAGCACGAGCTAAAAGCCACCAGCGACGAGGTAGGTGGCGCGAAGCACGAGCCCAACGCCGTCAGCTAAGAGGGAGGGGACACGAAGCACGAGCCCGACGCCATCAGCTACAAAAGTAGTGTAGCGAAGCACGAGCCAAACGCCATCACCTACGCGGGAGGTGACAAGAAGCTCAAGCCAGACGCCACTGCTCTCAAGGTGGCGGCGCGAAGCACGAGCCCCATGCCGTCAACTACGACAGCGAGCGCGGGGGCTCCGAGCAGGAGTCCAGGGACGCCGCTGCCAGAGAGGCTATCGAGGATACGCACGCCATGTATTACCCCATCCTCGAGCAGATCGACGCGTAGATGGATTACATCGGTTCCCAACTGGAACATCACGGGGACACGCAGGCACGCGGGGAATGGGCCCAGTGCCGGGGCCCGAGGTACGACGATGGGGACCACGACGCGGACGACCTGGTCAGCCCTGCGCGCGGCATGCGTGAAGGAGTCGAAGGTGGCAGCCAGACGAGCGCAGATACAGTAACCAAGTCTACGTGGGGCGAGGCGAACCTCGCCTACGACGTCGACTGGCGCGCCCTTCCGGACCACATGAAGCAGTCTGGCGGCATGGTATTCTGCAGAATGCTCACTGAGGACGGGACCGTCTACGGCAAGTCTTTGGGGTACGGTCATGTGCGCTTCTCCACAGAAGAGGATCAAAAAGGACGCTAAGGAAGCCATAATCGCCCTGGACGAGACCAAGCTCAAGAACCGGAGGATTCGGGCTCGGTTCGGACGTGGTCTGGCGCAAAGGGGCGGCACCTACCACGTGCTCCGTAGAAAAGTGATGTGGTGTGAGAAGAGCTGCCGTGGCACAAACTGGGATCTGAAGTAACTCCTGCCTGGCGCGAGCCGAAGGCAGGGACTGCTGCAGCTGACCAGCGTGTGCGAGAATTTCAAGCAGTGGAGCGGGAGGCAGGGAGCGGAACGCGGCTGCCTGGCCAGGGGCCTCGAGCATCCTCAAGCACCCGAGCGCAGAGCGGCTGTGTGGAGGAGTCCGCATGGACGTGGAGAGGGAGAGAGAGAGAGAGAGAGAGAGCATGAGGAGGAGGAGGAGGAGGAGGAGGAGGAGGAGGAGGGGGAGGAGGAGGGGGAGGAGGAGGAGGGGGAGGAGGAGAGGAGAGGAGGAGGAGGAGGAGGAGGAGGAGGAGGGAGGAGGAGGAGGAGGAGGAGGAGAAGGAGGAAAAGGAGGAGGAGGAGGAGAAGGAGGAGGAGGACGACGACGACGACGAGGGCGAAGAGGAGAAGGACGCGGAGGAGGAATAGGAGGAGACGAGGAGGAGGAGGAGGAGGAGGAGGAGGAGGAGGAGGAGGAGAAGGAGGAGAAGGAGGAGGAGGAGGAGGAATAGGAGAAGGAGAAGGAGGAGGAGGGGGAGGGAGGGAGGGAGGGAGGGACGGTACCCGGACAAAAAGTGTCCACACCGACGGCGAGAAGGCAGTCAGACATGATGGCAACAACAAGTGCAATCTACAGTTGACTCGCCCCCCTCCCCCCCAAAACTCAAAGTTGAAGTGTCCACATTTTGTCCCTCGCGCGTTGCCTCGCAGCTAACCCCGCCAACATTGAATAGGGGGGCGGGGGCTACGGATATTTGTTCGACTGAATTCGATGTCGTATCATCTTAGCGCGATGGGTGTGGACACTTTCTGTCCGGGCACCGTCTGGGTAAGCAGGTCTTTATTGTTTCATGGATGTGGGTATATGAATTTATGTTGATGCTATCCTAGTTTAGCGTCAACACATGCGCCTCCAGCATCACCATCGACAACGCCGATGCAACCACCATTGTCACGTGAGGGAGTTAGTTTCGTGCACATGTGTCATCTGGGCGCCTGGAGCATCATGTATTCCAACATCCCAGGTGCACCGCCCCACTCCCTGCCAAGTGCGCCGCGCGCGCCAGGTGAGCAAGGTTTGCCGGGTGCGCGCAGTGCTCCAAGTTCGCCAGGTGCGCCCGCCACGCCCGTCTCCAAGGACGACCCCGAGGACGATGGGGCAGCCGCTCTCGCGCGGTCCGCCCGACCCCTGGTGGGGGGAAGGGGGGGGGGCGCAGCGCGATGGCCAGTTGCGCCGCATCAGGGAAACGCTTAAAACTTGCACAGCTTGTACAACGTGCGCTTAAAACTTGTTGGGAAAAGACGTAAAACTTGTAAAACTTATAAAGAAAGAAGACTTTCAATGTACAAAAAGGTTTCTCTCTGACAGGTTTTACGAGTTTTACGTATTTTGCCAACAAGTTTTACGCGGATTTTTTTGACAAATTGTGCAAGTTTTACGGCGTTCCCGCGCAGGTCGTGGACTCACGTCATCCTGGCGCCTGGAGCATCACATATTTCAACATCCCAGGTGCACCGACCCAGTCCCCGCCAGGTGCGACGCGTGCGCCAGGTGGAGACGGCCAATGAGGGCCCCAAGATAGCCAGGAGGGCCCTCAGAGACCCACAAGAATGCTACAAAAGAGAACAACATCCTAGGTAAACGCCGAAATGAGTACAAGTCTTTGAACGGTCAACGTATACGAAGCGTCACTATACAAAACAACTTCGGCATATCTAGCATCAAATCCAACAACAGATCGCACCTTCGACATGACCTAACATAAGCTAGGACAACATCAACATAAATTCATATACCCACATCCATGAAACAGTAAAAACCTGCTTCGCGGCGACGGCGGCGGTGATGTACCAGGAGGCCTTGGCCCCGGCGCTGCGCAAGGCCAACGCGAAGTCGCGGTCTGTCCTCATTCTGGAGGACAACGACCCAACGGGGTACAAGGCCAAGCTCAGCAAAGAGGCTAAGGCCCTTCCTCGATTGTCCAATCGGCGGCTCCATCTTGGGCGCGCCTCCTTCGAAGCCACGGGCCCGCTGGCCCCGCGGCTCGGCGAAGGCGCGCTCAGGGGGGCGGGCCTGCTGTGCGGGCGCGGGTTGCCTTCAGGCGAAGGAGAAGGTGAAGTGCATTCCTTTCCCCAAGCGCAGCCCGGACCTCAACCCCCTTGACTACGGCTTCTGGTCCATGATCAATAAGCGCCTGCGGGGCCAGGAGGCGAAGTTCCCACCGTCCAAGAAGGAGAGCAGGGCCACCTTCATTCGGCGCCTGAAGCGCACCATCATGCGGGCCCCCTCGGCCACGCTTGAGCCACTGGTGAAGTCCATGAAGCGGCGCTGCACCGCGTTGCTGGCCGCGAAGGGCGCGGACTTCGAGGAGTGAGCAAGGGCGCTGCGCCCCCGTCGCATGCCTCTGCGCGCGCAGAACTGGTACAACTGGACAGAACTGGTCGTAGAACTGGCCATGCACTTGGTCCACGAACTGCTAACCAAAAATCAGGTCCGGCAAAAAACTGGTTGTGCCAGTTGCACCAGCTCCATGCACTTCTCCACGCAAAGGGAAGGGGGGCGCGGGCCTGCCGGGGCGCGTCGCCTGTCCAAGGGCGCGCGGGTTTTTCAAGAAGCTCGGAAGGTGGTGACCACCACTATTACGGAACGACTCCCGCACACCAATTTCAGCGTCAACACATGCGCCTCCAGCATCACCATCGACAACGCCGATGCCACCACCATTGTCATGTGAGGGGGTTAGTTTCGTGCACATGTGTCATCTGGACGCCTGGAGCATCATGTATTCCAACATCCCAGGTGCACCGCCCCAGTCCCTGCCAGGTGCGCCGCGCGCGCCAGGTGAGCAAGGTTTGCCAGGCGCGCAGTGCTCCAAGTTTTCCAGGTGCGCCCGCCACGCCCGCCTCCAAGGACGACCCCGAGGACGATGGGGCAGCCGCTCTCGCGCGGTCCGCCCGACCCCTGGTGGGGGGAGGGGGGGGGGGCGCCGCGCGATGGCCAGTTGCGCCGCATCAGGGAAACGCTTAAAACTTGTACAGCTTGTACAACGTGCGCTTAAAACTTGTTGGGAAAAGACGTAAAACTTGTAAAACTTATAAAGAAAAAAGACTTTCAATGTACAACAAGGTTTCTCTCTGACAAGTTTTACGAGTTTTACGTATTTTGCCAGCAAGTTTTACGCGGAAGTTTTACAAGTTGTGCAAGTTTTACGGCGTTCCCGCGCAGGTCGTGGACTCACGTCATCCTGGCGCCTGGAGCATCACATATTTCAACATCCCAGGTGCACCGACCCAGTCCCCGCCAGGTGCGACGCGTGCGCCAGGTGGAGACGGCCAATGAGGGCCCCAAGATAGCCAGGAGGGCCCTCAGAGACCCACAAGAATGCTACAAAAGAGAACAACATCCTAGGTAAACGCCGAAATCATTACAAGTCTTTGAACGGTCAACGTATACGAAGCGTCACTATACAAAACAACTTCGGCATATCTAGCATCAAATCTAACAACAGATCACACCTTCGACATGACCTAACATAAACTAGGACAACATCAACATAAATTCATATACCCACATCCATGAAACAATAAACACCTGCTTACCCAGACGGTGCCCGGACAAAAAGTGTCCACACCGACGGCGAGAAGGCAGTCAGACATGATGGCAACAACAACTGCAATCTACATTTGACTCGCCCCCCTCCCCCCCAAAACTCAAAGTTGAAGTGTCCACATTTTGTCCCTCGCGCGTTGCCTCGCAGCTAACCCCGCCAACATTGAGTTGGGGGGGCGGGGGCTACGGATATTTGTTCGACTGAATTCGATGTCGTATCATCTTAGCGCGATGGGTGTGGACACTTTTTGTCCAGGCACCGGAGGGAGGGAGGGAGGGAGGGAGGGAGGGAGGGAGGGAGGGAGGGAGGGAGGGAGGGAGGAGGAGGGAGGAGGAGGAGGAGGAGGAGGAGGAGGAGGAGAAGGAGGAGGAGGAGAGCGGGGGGAGGGGAGGATAGGAGGGGAGGGGGAGGGGAAGGTTGGGGAACGGGGTGCGCATCAGCTGCGCTTGCCCCCCCGAGGGGGTGCCGATGGTGTTTGTGGACTGCTTGCAATTTCGTCGCAGTGCTCCCTGAGAGTCATCGCGCTACCACACGGAACGCCGAAGAACGAATCGAGGGCCTTTTCTGGCATAGGCGAGTCTCGGCCACGGAGAAGTGCCCCGACCTAGATCCAAGGAGCGCACCGAAAGCGAGAGCCACTCATGAGCCCAAAGTGGTCCTCGATCTCAAGGTCTTGACTGTAATCGAGACACCGTCATGCACCATCGAAAACTTATCGGGACATCATCGGGACGCCAGAATTTGGGCCAAATGGCTCACGCGACGACGGCTGCCGTGGCACGAACTCCTCGAGGCAGCACGGCACGACTCTAGCAAACAACACACTGTACCATTGCCGTCGGCTTCAATTGTCTCGTTGTCGTCCTCTGTTGAGTCCGAGCCTCCTGCTGAGCAAACGGAAATCATCCCCTCGGAAACTAGGAGTAGGTACATCGATGCGTAGCTCGCCATCGTGACTTCGGTCCTTGGGCCGCCTGACAGCGTGCAGGCAGGCGCCCCCGGCCAAAATGCGTCCTTCCCGTATTCTGGGCCAGCTCGATGATGCAACACGTCGGCCACACTCACGGCCTCACGATGCGTAGCTCGCCATCGTGACTTCGGTCCTTGGGCCGCCTGACAGCGTGCAGGCAGGCGCCCCCGGCCAAAATGCGTCCTTCCCATATTCTGGGCCAGCTCGATGATGCAACACGTCGGCCACACTCACGGCCTCAACCTGGTAGCGCAGACTGGGCAGCTCGGGGCATCTTCCATGTCCTACATGCCGCGTTGCTTACGGCTTCCATCAGACGTTGAGGACGCCGCTGTGCTGAAGCAAATGATGCCGCACTACCGTCTCATCAAGTCCACCCACGACTTGACTCTGATGCAGCTCCTCACGCTGCTGCTGCCGCGTGGTGAAGCTGACGTAAGTCGCCAAGCTGCCTCTCCGTGGTTCCCGGCTTCCTCTGCAGGGCGCTGATCCTACATATGGCCTCGCGCATTTCTGCGAGCCACCATCTCGGCCACCACCCCCACCGCTCCGTCACGTGTGCTCGCCGACACCGTGTGCCCCTTGCGCTCTCTCTCTCTCTCTTGGCCTTTCCGGGGTGAGGCGTCGGCAACTCCCTCCTCGCCGGTGCTGCCCACCCGCCCTCTGCCACGGGCGTCCCCGGGTCGCCGCGCAGCCCTCCGCCTGCGCTCTGCACGAGGCCGCCGCGCGGCCCTCTGCCTGCCCGGGCCGGCGGGCTGCAGCCCTGGAGGCGGCGCCAGGATTGCCGAGCAAGTGCGCAAGCTTCAAAACGGGCATGTCCCCCTGCAGGCGGATTTGGGAGGAGAGACAAAACATTGCCAGAACAGAAACGAAAAGACAGGCCAAACCAGTCGAACCGTCGTCCCCAGGCTATTTTTGCTTACTGCTTTTGAATGTATATATATATATATATATACATACATATGTACATATGTATATATACATATATACATATGTATGTATATATATATATATATATATATATTCCGCCTGCAGAGCGACATGCCCGACTGCAGCGCAACCCCGCGCTGCACGTCCCGCACCACGCAAAACAGGCGACTCAGGCGCCCCGCAGGGGTGGGGAGAGCTGCGGCGAGACGGGCGGGCGAGCGGCCTCTCCCGGTGCACAAGCTCCAGAAGATGCATCTCCCGCTCGGGGCGAGGAAGGATACGTGCTCGGGCGGCCTGGGATCGCTGGCGGCACGTGCGTCGACATCGGGCGAAGCATAGAGGGCAGCTCCTCCCTTTTTGACAGTCAGAACGATGCACCTCTCTCGGGGCGAAGAATGAGACGTGCTGGGGCGGCCCGAACTCACTGGAGGCACGTGCGTCGACACCAAGCGAAGCACACAAAGGGTAGCCCCACCCCCCCTATTCGACAGTCCTGGAGAACCCGCCAACATCCCGAACCGCTGCGCGCCAACCCCGCCAGGCCTCCGCGCGCAACGCGCCGCCTCGCCAGCCGCAGCCGCCGCCGCAGGCCCCCTCTGGCCCGAAGGGGGGCGAGCCGCCGCCGCACAGCACGAGGGCCCTACCCCCGTGGAGAGGCTTCCCAGATGGGGTCCGAGTGTAGAGGGGGTCGAAGGATCGCGCCGCATCGCCAATGCATCGCCGATGCATATGCGACGCATCAGCGACGCATCGGCGTGGAGAGATTCTGGCCCCGCGTCGAGCTACCTCGCCGACGCACCGGCGGTGCTGCGCCATCCTCCGACCCCACCCGCACGGACCCCATCTGGGAATCCCAGCCCCCCCCCCCCCGACCCCCTCGGCGGGCGACCAGCGCCGCTGGCAAGGGGGAGGCGGGCCCGGCAGCTCCTGCGCCGCTCTCGGGGCCCTGGGGCCCTCCGCGGCCCCCCGGGAAGCGCCCACGAGAAGGCCCCGCCCTGGCCCGGGGGAAGGCCCCGCCCTGGCCCCGGAGCCCGCGCTCCCCCCCCCCCCAGGACTCCACTTGACCCTCGTGGGCGCCGGCCCCCTGCCGGCCAGCGCTGCCCTGCATGTGCGAGGGGAGGCGGGCAGCTGCCGGGCCGCCCGCTCCCGGCGCACGCCCCGTGCGAGGGGAGGCCCCCCTGTGGCGATCCCTCCGTCGTGGGCAGCTGCCGGGCCGCCCCCGGCCGGCGCACGCCAGAGCGACCTCTGGCCCGCGCGGCCCCGTGCGAGGGGAGGCCCCCAGGCGTGCAGCGCCGCCTCCGCCCTGCCACCCCCCGGCCTCTGCCAGGCCTCCGGCCGGGCCCAGCCTCCACCCGCGGGCCCGGCGCGGTGCGGTGCGGCGGCTGCCGCGCGCGGCCTGGCGCGGCTGAACTGTGCGCCGCCAGCGCGGAGTGGACCCTCCTCCTCGTCCTCCTCCTCCTCCTCCTCATCCTCCTCCTCCTCCTCCTCCTCCTCCTTCTCCTCCTCCCCCTCCTCCTCCCCCTCCTGGGCGGAGGCGGTGGCCGGGGGGAGGAGGGTGGCGATGGGGCCGAGGAGGAGAAGGGGCAGGGGGAAAGGCGGCAGGGAGAGGGATGGGGAGGAGGGGGAAAGGGAGGAGGGAGAGGATGGAGATGGAGGGAGATGGGGAATGTGGAGAAAGAGGGCAAGGGGGACCGACGAGGAGGGGGAGGAGACAAGCTAATTAGGTGCGCTCGCGTCATATCTGACGTTCTACCCCTCCGTCCCATCCCTTGTCATGGCGTAGATCTTCTCTCTATTCGCACAATCGAATGTCGTAGCATGGCATAGCATTACACAGCATAGTATGATGATGAAGATCAACGCGTAGCGTGATATAGCATGGCGTGGCGACGCCCCAAAGTGGGGGGGGGTGCGGCCCCAAAAAATCAACGAATCGACATCGACACCGAATGTGTAATCACTTCTGATGGTTGTTTCGGAGGGGCATGTTTCAGATTTGGGGGCCTATTTGGCAGGACCGAAAACCATGCCGTGGCATGGCGCTGGAAATAATGACGCCAACGCTGCAGCGGGAGCACGATTCGGAACGAGCAGAAGCGCGGAAATGAGGCCAGCGCTGCAGTGGGAGCACGATCCGGAACGAGCGGTAGCCCGAAAATGAAGCCAGCGCTTCAGCGAGAGCAGCATTTTGAAAACAACCCAAGCGAAAAACCGTTTCCCGGGAATCCTGTGTAAAAAAACACATAGGCGGAGGGGGGCCGAATACTGTATTTCCCGGACGCCACCAGGGGAGAGAGGAGAGTAGTATTCATATTGTGTAATTGTAGACGAGGGGAAGCACGAGGGCGCTTCTCCGCAAACCGCGATGCGGCCCTAACATTCATATCACTGAGTGGGACCATAACACTGAAGCCATCAGCCGATTTCATGCCGCGGACTTGCAGCACGCCCATCGGGCAAGCAAAAAGTTCGCTAACTCGGCAAGATATTGAAGCTAATGCCCAGTATCAAAGCTGTGATTCGGACTCTGGCCCCATGGAATGTAATTCGCGAACATGATATCCGCCCTGTGGCACAAAGTATAGTGCCTCCAGATCCTTCGCTCAACCTCTGAGCCCCAGTCCTCAATCCCGAGTATTCTCTCAAGGGCCTGGACCCCCCCAAATTCTCAAATCTTCTTGGACTTGGCGCGTGGCCCTTGGGCCCCGGCGCGTCTTGTCCCATGACTTGTTTGGGCCGAAGGGGACCCCAGGACGGACCAGGGGCGCCCAAAGGTAGCCTGGGCGCTCTTGGGCCGCCTTGGGCCGTCTTGGGGTCCTTTGAATCGCTCTTGGGGCTGACTTTTGCCGTCCAGAGCCGAACATGACCGACAACTCTGCCATTCGATCTTGGCCCGCCGAGGCCATACCCCTCACACCTCCCCCTTATCATTTCCCCCGACTAACAGACCGCGGCGCTACGCGCGCTTTCCGTCATCCGCCGCCCCCTATGGCTTGTCACAGGGGTGCCTGTCGAGCTACAAGTCTGGTGTTTTTTGAGGGCTTGTTTCTGGAGAACTCCCCCTGGGGCTTCGGCCCAGCCCGCCAGCCACCCGGAAAGCCCCTCAAAATCCCCCGGGTCAGTGCCTTTCCCGCTGCAAGATGGCCGAAGATGGACTCCAAGACTGCCAAGATGGCCTCAAAGACGACCGATTTGTCCCCAAGAGAGCCCAGGATGGCCCCAAGATGCACCCAAGACGGCCTAAGATGCACCCAAGACAGCCCAAGATGGCTTCAAGGTAGCCCAAGATGGCCCAAGAGGCCTCCAAGACGGCCCGAGAGGCCCCGAATACGTTTTTCATGAAGGCCTGGAGAGGCCAACATACTTGATTCCTCTTGGGTTTTGAAGGATGTTGGCAGCTGCTTGTCTTCGGCCTTCCGACACCCTAAGACGGCCCAAGAGGCCCCAAAGATCGCCCGAAGAGCGCCCAAGAAACTTCCAAGATGGCTCCATGCCGGCCCAAGAGGCCCCTAAGTAAGACGGCCCGAAAAGGGCCCCAAGACGGCCCCAGAGGCCTCCAAGACGCCCAAGATGGCTTCTAAGACGGCAAATGTGGCTCCAAGAGAGCCCCAGATGGCCCCAATATGTCTCCAAGACGGCCCGAGATGCACACAAGACGGCCTACGATGGCCTCAAGATGGCCCAAGAGGCCCCCAAGAGGCCTCCAAGACGGCCCAAGAGGCCTCCAAGAAGAGTCCATACAGCAAGGCCCGAAGAGGCCCAAATCATTGATCCGCCCTAGGTGTTTTAAGACGTTTGCCACTTGCTCTTGGTCGGCCCCAACACGAGATGGCTAAACATAGCCCAAGAGGCCCTCAATATGCTTCCAAGAAGCCTCCCAACCGACCCGCGAGGCCTCCGAGAGAACCTCCAGGAAATCCCGGAACCTCTCCTCTTCCTCTTATTCCTCTTCTTCCTCGTATTATATCGTAATAGGATTAATATGCCGGTTAATCTTACTAATGCGCATGTTACTGCAAGCTTTAGTATAACGAATATGATAAGTATCAGCATCACCATCAGTAACATGATTAACACTACTAGTATTACTAATATTACTAATATTTTTATTATCCTTATCATTACCCATGTTTTTAATCGCCAAAGTGTTTCCCGAGAAGTTTCCCCAACGGTTCGGGGAACACGTGGTCCGATAGCTTGACCAAGCTCTGGGCCCAAAGCTCGGCCACATGAATAGGCGTACCCAAAGAGAACAGGGGGCGGCGGTGATTCGCCATACGCGTCCTCGCTAGATTGATACTACAGAGGCGCCGCGTGCCTTACCATCAACTATTGAGACACGCGGCGTGTAAATTCTTGCTGTCTGTCAGCGGATGACGTCTGCACGTCCGACGAGACCCTTCTGTGGGAGAAGGAACCGCGGGGCTTGTCTAATCTGTACAAAGAGGGGTTGCTCTGATACCGAGAGGACTCGACCAGAGGATGGAACCTCGCAACGCCCTCGACATAGTCAGTCTCCTCTTCAAGGTCCTCCATGGGCTCCTGCACGACCTCAATCGAGGTCGAGCTCGCCTTCTTCGCGAGCGAGTTCTGAGAATCGAGCGAGCACCGCGCCACCACCGACTCGGTCTGCAACATCTCGTCCAGAAAATCTACGGCCACCGAGACGGTATCCTCAAAGAGGGTCTTCTCCATGTACTGCTGGAGAAGGGCCCAAGTGGCAGAAGATCTCTCCGTTGAAGCTTTGCTCCTACTCTTGATCATCGCACTGACCTCGCGCTCGATGAGCTTCAGCGCTTTCCCCATCGCGTTGGCTATGAGGAACGGCACACCACGCTCGGCGTGGGCGATGATCATGGACTGAAGGACCTGCAAGCCCGTCGAGTCAATGAAGGTTACTGCGCTGGCGGAGAAAACCACGGCCCTGATGGGGTTCCCCCTGTCAGTCTCGTCCAACTCCATATGGCTCATCGTCTCCTCGATGCTCTCCGCGTTCGCATAGAACAGCGGCCCGTCAACGCGGACAACCAGCATCCCTGGCCTCGCCTGAGCGTCGGTGCGGTCGGTGCTGAACCAGCGGTCCTTGTTCCCAACGCGGCCCAAAATGTGGACGGGGGGCTCCGCGACCCGGTAGACCAGGATGACCAGAGACACAACGACGGCGAAGCAGATGCCCTTGAGCGCACCGAGCCCTATGGTGGCCAGGAAGGCGACCAGCCACACGGCGAAATCCTTGCGGTGTGACCACTTGGGGAACATCCGGTAGAGCGCTGTTGCCTCCCGGAACTCGGTGAGGTGCGAGGCGGCGTTCAGGATGATGCAGCTGAGCACGCAACGGGGTACGTAAAAGAGGCACGGGCTCAGCGCCAGGAGCGCCATGGATATCACGGCGGCCACGCCCACGTTCGCCCCCAGCTGCGTCTGAATGCCCACCGAGCGCGATATGCCCAGCCTTCGGGGATCCACTGACCCTGGTCAATCCAGACCTGGCCCAGTCGGGCTTGGCAGGATCCTGCAAAATCCTGCAGGATCCTGCAAGATCCTGCGCGCAAGCCAGGGTCACTGCAGGATCCTGCAAAATCCGGTGCTCCGACTGACCCTCGCTTGCATCGACCCCCGTCTCTTGAACCCCGAAGCCTGCTGAGACCGATCTGGACCGGCACCGCGCCGTAGAAGGAGCCCCCCAGATTGGCGAGGCCGAGGGCCAGCAGCTCGCTGGTCGCGTCCAGGGCGTAGCCGTCGACCATGGAGAACTTCTTGGCCCCCGCGAAGGACGAGAGGAAGGTCACCATGGCGACCAAGAAGGCCCCCGGCAGCAGCTCCTTCCCGAGCCCCCATCCAGCCCACGTCCCACCCCTCACCCCTCGCCCTCCCTCCATCCTCACTCCTCGCTCCCTCCCTCCCTCCCTCCCTTCCTCCCTCCCTCCTGCCTTCTCCAGCCCCCTTGCGTCCTCTCTCCTCCCTCCCTCCCTCCCCCTTCCCCCTTCCTCCCGTCATTCATCATCCCTCCCTCCCTCTCTTCTCCCCTCTTCCCCGCGCGTGGGAGGCGAGGCAAGAAGGGGAGCGAGACGGGGGGGGATTGGACTAGCGGATGTCCTCCTGCTCCACCTCCCTCTCCTTTTCATCCTCATCCTCATCCTCCTCCTCATTTGCTACCCCTCTTGCTCGTGCTTCCTCTTCCTCCTTTTGTTCCTCTTCCTCTTTCTCATCCTCCTCATCCTTTTCCTCCTGCTGCGTCGGTACGTCTTCCTCCTAGTCCAGGGCCAAAAATGCAGGATATTATATAGACACCCAGCGTGAATGTGGTGCCCCCAATCACTCATTGCATCACTGTTTGTTTCAGTGCCCTATCTCGCAGGAGGAGCGAGATAGAGCACTATCGCCAGGGGAGCAGGATCTCATCCTTCAAAGACAAGATCCGCTCCTGAAATTCGGTTTCCAAATCAGGCCTGATTTTAACGTTTGCCCCCCGAGCGGAACAGGGCTGACGAATTGCCAGTTTTGGTGTGCTGACCCCGACGTTAGCCTGGAGGTAGCTTTCTCGGGACCTGTTTACGTTGACGGCAGCTGCGACAATTCGAGACACCCAGCTTTCCAGTCGGCTGGTTGGGCCGTTGTCAGCATGCGAAACGAGGAACCCTTCGCGATTTGGTCAGGCCAGGTGGGCAACCCTTACACCCAAGGCTCGGGTGTGGCGGAGATGATTGCAATCATAGCTGCGTGCACCATCTCGCCCTTAGTTACCCAGGTCCACACGGACTACAAAGAACCTATTCGTGGTGCACGTTTATTTGCACCCTATGCCGAGTCAGGGCCAAGACCCAGGACCAGTACCTCAAGCGCCTGGAAAAAGAATGTCCTGGGCTTTGTGCGGGCCTAGCCTCGCTTACGCAAAGGCCCAGAGGCCATCAACTCTTGATTCTTGAGTACGTGAACAATTCCAGCAATATGATTTTGTGTAGCTCCTGCGGGTCATATTCAGAAACAAGCACCCGCGGCCGTTCATTTCTAGAGTGTCCGCGGGAACTTGCGTCGAACAGCTCAAGAAGCCAGCTAGCCCGCGCTCTGGAGCTGAGACACCCGAGGAGTGGAAAGGATTCCGCCCCCGTTGTTTCGCCTCCAGAGCCACTTGAGCAATTTTATCGAAGAGCCGTCGCTGCTGCGCAGCAAATGCCCAGCGAGGCAGATCAAGACCAGGTGCAGACAGGCCCACACCAGGGGTGAGGCCTGCCCATCGTCCTGGCGTTCTCTACACCAGGGATGGGCAGTGCCAAGTCGTCCTGGCGTCGTCTCACTCTTTGTGTACTTGTGCGTATGTGTGTGCGCGCTCCCCGCACGCGTGTCAGGCACCCCGCTTCAGGGGGAAGGAGCGCCCACCCATTTTCTTGCGGCATTGGCCGCTGACACGCCTTGGCGCGTTGCAGGTTCGATCTGGGGTTTTGATCTCGTGTCCCTGGCGGTGCAAGTTACGCAACCTGCCTTTGTCCCGAGCTTTGGGGAACCGACAGCTTGTCGAGTTATGCCGTCCTTTTCACTGCAGTGTGATTTGTTTGGCGATCTTGTGTTGTATGTGTGCGCGTGCGTGGGTGTTTTGCACGCGTGTCAGGCACCCCGCCTCAGGGGGAAGGAGCGCCGCACACTTCGTCTCCCCTCCTGTCTTGACGGTGCTGGTTACGCAGCCAACCTTGTACCCGAGCCTTGGGGTACCGTCATGCAGGAGGGATCCCACGGGGGCCCTGAGCACGGGGGTGGACAGGGTTGCCTGCCCGCTCCGACCGTGGCTCAACCCCCCTCTCGGTGCTGCTGCGACCCAGTGTGCAATGCCACACCAGGCCCCAGCACCGCATTCAGCGTCGGCAGCGCACTGCCGTCTCAGCGGCCGAGGCCGCTGTGGAGCACATCAGGTGGCCCAGTGCCACGAGGTTTCGGGTTAGGGTCGGGTCGGCCAACCCCTAGCCTCTTCCTTAGCCAGGTGATGTGATGGTCCTCCTCCTCCTTCTTCTCCTTGTGCCCATCACTATGTCTTTGATGCTATCATGGCTGCTATCATTCTTCTTCCCATTCCTGAAGCAGTGTATGCACTTATGGGGTTCTTACTTGTCACTTGTCTACTAAGGAACTGGGCCTGCGGGCCGCTCTGGCCGCCATGTGGCCGCTTCGCCGCCTCGTCGCCGCCCGTCGTCTGAGCCTGACTGTCGGTTCCGCCGCCTCGTGGGCGCCATCGCCGCACCGTGGCCACAAAGATTGCACCAAGTAGATTCCCCTGCCTGGAACGAAATTGTGATAAAACGAACTTGGGATCTACCACCCCCACCCACCCCTGAGTTATTGGTTCCCCCGTGGGAAATACAATTAACATAGTACTCAGCACCATCGTTCATCTAGGGCTCCCAACTTCGCGCTTCGCGCTGCGCGAAGCGCGAAGCGCGAATAACTTCGCGCTCTCGCGCCGCCCTCCCAAAGGGAGAATAGGAGGACGAGGAGGAGGGGGAGAAGGAACGAGGACCGCGAAGCGCGAATAACTTCGCGCCCTCGAGGGAGCCCTTGCATCGTTCATGGTAAATATGAACCCGTACAATCCCAGGGGGACCCAGCGTCGACCCCCCAGCATCCGCATCCCTACCAAGTAAAACTGTGCGCGCGCCCGTTTACGACACAACAAAAGTGTCCACGAACCCCTTTGCACGACATGAAACCAGGTCCACACGCGCGCGTCGTCGCGCGCGTGCCGAAGTTACTCGAACACCTAAAGTTGCTTGACAATGCCAAGATCGAGCTCCCACAAACATACGAACCACCCGCTGTTTTGCAACCGGATTCGTCAAACAAATACGCGCGCGCATTTTAACGATTGCTCAAGAACATCATGGGTCTTTCAACATGTTCACCAAATGCGACCAAGCGGGCTTCTCGCACGCGTATGCAGAAATCATTCGAACGCCCCTGCGCGCTTGCTGAGCGGGGCACGATCCTCATCAAGTAACACCATGAGGGCCATTCGCGCCGGTCGGCCGCGCGCGCACGTCCAAATCTTTCCAAGACCTTCATAGCGACACGTGGACACCATCATCGTCATCGGCATGATCACCATCGGTACTGGCATTGGCCGCGCCGTCGTCGTCACCACCGTCACCATCACCACCACCGCTACTATCATAATCGTGTTTGCCAATGCCGACGTCGCCACGATACCGCGCCCGCCCGAGTTACCGACTCGCGCTGAAGTGCCCGCGCGCCAGCGCGGCCTGCGAGACACGCTGGGCGGTGACCAACGGTCAGCACCACCGCGGCCGCGTCGGTCGCGCCAAACTAGCCGGCCGCTCTGCGCGCGAGCCTGCGCGCGCTAGCGCGGCCGCAGGGATACAACAGCCAGCACCAAGCACTCATCGCAATCGCCCCCTCATGGGTTTTGCAAACCAAGTTGCAGGTGGGTCGGTGGGACGTTTGCACAAACAGTGGAGCTGTCAACTCCAAATTGCCCAACATGAACTGCACTATGTGGACTGTGGACTGCACCACATGAGTTGCACCGCGTAGCTTCTCCATTCGAAGAAACACGAAATCTCTCCCCCCAAGGACTTATCGGTCCCCTTGGGGATGTGCAGTTTACATATGGTTCTGCCCCATGGTATATCCTAAATATGAACTCGTATCATCCCGGCCAGGCCGGTATCCGGTATCCGCCCCCTCATCCTCTGCAAAAAAAAACTATGCGCGCACACTCGTTTATAAATCGCCGGACAGCTCGCCACTTGGCCCTCCGC
Source organism: Prorocentrum cordatum (assembly GCA_963575745.1). Lineage (NCBI taxonomy): Eukaryota > Dinophyceae > Prorocentrales > Prorocentraceae > Prorocentrum > Prorocentrum cordatum. Next base: position 41,675 of record CAUYUJ010017146.1, on the reverse strand, counting down.
CAGCCCCACGCCAAGGGGCCAGCATATATACGGGCGCAGCACTGCGCTGGATGCGATGGACTCGGCTGGGCCAGGCAGGGGGAGACCCAATACTGCATCCAATGTCGAAGGTGATCTATATTCGAACGCTGTGGCTGCATGGTGCGCCCCGAACCCCAGACCAACGAATTGAACCTCAACCCAATGTCGAACGTGATCCATATTTCGACGCTGTGTTTGCACGATGCGCCCCGAAACCCATACCAACGAATCCGCCGATCACGCCTGACCGCCCGTGCGTGGCACATGGTGCTGCGTGGTTACGTACGGAAAGTATCCCCACCGCCCTGGCTTAAAACTGCAAGCGAAATATCCCCACACCCCTCGCTTAAGACTGCCAGCGAAATATCCTCACCCCCTGGCCGAAACCTGCCAGCGAGATATCCTCACCCCTGGCCCAAAACTGCCAGCGAGATATCCTCACCCCCCTGACGTAAAACAGTGAATGCAATTTCCTCACAGCTCTCAGCGAAATATCATCACCCCTGGCTTAAAACTGCCAGCGAAATATCCTCAACCCACTGACTTAAAACTGCCAGCGAAATATCGTGACACCCCTCGCTAAAAAAATCCAAGCGAAATGCCCTCACCCCTTGGCCTAAAACTGCCAGCGAAATATCCTGACACACACACACACACTCCGCAAACAAAAAAAACTGCCAGCGAAATATCCTCACCCCCTGGCGTAAAACTGCCAACGAAATATCCTCACACCCCCTGACTTTGAACTGCCAGCGAGATGCAATCCCAGGCCGAAAGCTTTTTCCGCTTGGACTAAAAATATGAAACCACCCATGGATCAATTTGGATCCCTTTTCGGGTGTGGGCGAGTTTCGTGGATCCTGTTTCTGTGTGGCGCGGATCAACTTTCCTGTGTGAAAAAGACGATGGGTCCATTTATTTCCCGGGAATAAATCTGTAATAGTAATTAACATCTGGGACCCAGGGAAAATGGGATCCGCGGAGCACCACAAGTGAAGGATCATGCTATCCACGGAGCTGCGGATCTGCAGACCAATGCTATGATTCTGCGGGGGAAGGGGGGTCTTCCCAGGATGAAGAGGGGAAGGTTAAGGGAAGAGGCAAGAAGAGGTGGGAGGAGAACAGAGGGAACTCCCGCGTCTCCACCCATAACATATCTACCCCACCCCGAAGCGAGCGCTTCATGTATTTGCTCACCTGAACGGCGCGTCGCTTCCGACATGTGGGCCTCGAGAGGAAAATAGTTCGGCCTGCGTAAAGATCATCACAGCCCCATAACTTAAAACTGCCAGCGAAATATCCTCACACCCCTGACTGAACACTGCCAACGAAATAACCCCCACCCCCTGGCCAAAACAGTCAGCGAAATATCCTCAATCCCCTAGCCTAAAGCAGCCAACGAACTATCCTCCCCCCTGGCCTTAACCTGCCAGCGAAATATCCTCGCACCCCTCGCTTAAAACTGCCAGCGAAATATCATCTCACCCCTCGCTTAAAACTGCCAGCGAAATTTCCTCAACCCCCTAACCTTCACCTGCCAACGACATATCCTTACCTTCTGGCTTAAACCTGCCAGCGAAATATCCTCACCACCGCAAATAAAACTGTCATATAACGGCTTTGGTGAATCAGTTCGGTTCTGTCAACTAATTTCCTGAAAATCAAATTACGGACTGCGCCCGTTAAAACACGTTTGTGCAACATCCCTTGCAAGAAACGGGACGAAGTTCACACGCGCGCGTCGTCGCGCGCGCATGCCTGAATCCTAAACAAACCTGATGTGTCACAAGGATTCCAAAACCGAGGGTCACGAATACATCTACAAACATATGGTTTTCCAACAAGGATCTCAATAACAAGAGAATACCTCGCGCTGGCGCTCTTGTAGGTTTTCCGGTATAAAGAAAACATGGTTTTCAACGTGTCCATAGAAAGTGCTGCCCAAACGGGGCCCTCGCGTGCGCATGTCAAAATCGTTCGAACGCTCTTGAGCGCGTGCTGTCGCAAGTTCTTTTCTCTTCAAAAAGTGAGACGCAATGCGCGCGCGTCGTCGCGCGCGAATGCCGAAGCCCGTCAAATACTTTAGGTTTCGTAAAAAATTCAACAACGAGTCCCCCGAACACATATGAAGACATATGGTTTTGCAACACCAGTTTTCCCCGAATAACCAAAAAAACAAACAAGCTTGCGCGCGCGCTCGCGCGAACCCTTGAGACAACCATCGTTTTTTTCCACATTGTCATGAAAACCTGCCAAGCGGGCCTTTCGCGCCGCATGTCGAACACAGCCGAACGCCCTCGCGCCCGCGCTGGCGGGGAGGGGGGGGGCGCGACGCGCGTCGAACAATGCCGCGCGGGCCAATCGCGCGCATCAGCCGCGCGCGCGTGTCGAAGTTTTTCCAAAACCTTCATCGCGGACGCGAAGACATCGTCATCGTCATCGGCGGGCGCGATCAACATCGGCGCCGTCGTTGGCCGTGCCGTCGTCATCGCCACCATCGTCACCAACATCGCTGTTCTCATCATCGCGTCCGCTGTCGGTGTCGCCATGATAACACACCCGCCTAAGTCGCCGACTCGCACTGACATGCCCGGTGGGAAGCGCCCAGCGGTCAGCGCCACTGCGGCCGCGCCAGTCGCGCCGCGCTAGCTGGCCGCTGCGCGCGCGAACATGCGCGGCTGCAGAGATGCAACAGCCTACGCCAAGCACTCATCGCGATCTCGGTCGCATGGGTCTTACAAACCAAATTGCGGGCGGGCGGGCGGGATGATTGCAAGAGCAATGAAATTGACAACTCAGCGCAAACATTCGTGAGTTGCTCCACGTCAGTTGCACCGCGTTGATTGCGCCGCATGGCATGCTAGAACACACTGTTAGGTGCCCAGGCTGGCTTGCATTGTTCTTGTCGTTTTCCACGAAACAGTGCTCGCACTCAAGGGTTCTCCCTTGTCTTCCAAGGAACTGGGCCTGCGGGCCGCTCTGGCCGCCATGCGGCCGCCGTCGCCGCCTCGTCGCCGCCCGTCGCCCGTGCTTGCGGGCTGCTCTGCTGGCCGCCACGTGGACGCCGTCGCCGCTTCGCCGCCGCCCACCGCCTCGTCGCCGCCCGCTTTGCACTGCTTCGCATTGCTTTTCATTGCTTGGCATTGTTTTGAATTGCGTAGATTGCACCACGTGTGTTGCACTGCACCGGTTGCACCAAGTAGCACTTCTCTTCTGAGGAAATAGACCCCCTCCCTCCACGCCCCGCCACGGTCGCGCATTGCGTTTTCATGTCTACTATGCGCCCTCGTCCAGTCGAAATATAAACTCACATTATCCCGGCTAAACCAGCATCGCCCCCCCCCTCACACTCTGCAGCAAAATGCAATGCGCGCTGCTTTCAAGAACCCTTGCGGAAAATGAAACGAAGTGCGCGCCCGCGCGCCGTCGCGCGCGCATGCCGAAATCCTTCAAAAACATCGATGTAAGTAAGGCTTCCAAAACCGAGTACCCCGAAACACACACACACACACACACAAAACAAACACATTGCATCGCAACGATGATTTTCAAAAGAAGCTCGCGCTCACAAAAGGCTTGCGCCCGCGCCCTTACGAATTCTCAAGACAACAATAGGTTTCACGGGCCTCGCTCGCGAGTGCTATCGCAAGAATCCCCAGCCAAAAATAAACGGGGCGAAATGCACGCGCGCGCGCCGTCGCGCGCGCGTGCCGAAATCCTTCTCAAACCTGGGATTCTGTGGGGATTTCAAAATCGAGTGTCCCGAAAACAGGGTTCATCTAAATTTTGTGTATATAGACACATATGTATACAGAGATGGTTTTGCAACGTCCACGATCAAACAACCGACAAAAAGACTGCGTTCGCGCTCGTGCGAGTTCGCAATAAAACCAATGGCGCTGCAACATGTTCATGGAAATTATGCCAAAAAAGGGCCTCGCGCGCCGCGCGTCGGAATCACTCGGACGTTTTTTTCCGCGCGCTCTGGGGGGGGGGGGATCCGCGTCAGATGGTACCACGCGGGCCACTCTCGCGCGTCGGCCACGCGCGCGGGTCGAGCTCCCTCCACAACCGTCATCGCCGACGCGAAGACATCGTCATCGTTATCGGCGGGCGCGATCAACATCGGCGCCGTCGTTGGCCTTGCCGTCGTCGTCGCCGCCATCGTCACCAGCATCGCTGTTTCCATCGTCGCGTCCACCGTCGTCGACGTGGCCATGATAACGCGCCCGCCCATCTCGCCGACTCGCACTGAAGTGCGCGCGATCCCTGTCCGATAGACTCGCGTGGGCTACTCGCGCGCGGCGGCGGCGCGCGCGTGCCGAATTCCTTCCAAGACGTTCATCACCGACGGGCGGGCGCCATCATCGTCATCGGAGTCACCGGCATCGGCGCCGTCATTGGCCGTGCCGTCATCATCGTCACCGTCGTCACCCGCATGGCTACTATCATCCTCGTTTTTGCCGTTGTCGGCGTCGCCATGATACCGCGCCCACCCGAGTCTCCGACTCACGCTGAAGCGCCCGCGCGTCAGCGCGGCCTGCGAGACGCGCCGGAGAGCCCCCAGCGGTCAGCGCCACCGCGGCCGCGTCGGTCGCGCCAGACTAGCCGGAGGCTCTGCGCGCAGGCCTGCGCGCTTGCAAGGCCGTGGCGATGCGCCTGCCAGTGCCAAGCACTCATCGCAATCGCCACCGCACGTATTTTGCAGACCACGGTCCGGGTGGGCGGGTAGGATGATTGCGCGAGCAATGGAATCGACAACTTCAAATCCAGCAGGACAAAATCTCTGTTCTAGATAATAGCAAACTCAAAATCACCCCCCCGTTCCCCATAATCAATGGAACCCTCTTTCGTGTTGTAATGTACATGCGGTTCTGCCCCATCGTCCATTCTTACTATGAACCCACGCCATCTCAGCCAGGCCGGCCCCCCCCTTATCCTCTGCCAAAACAATATGCGCGCGCACTCGTTCACCAAACACCCTCATATTTCAAGAATCCCTTGCAAACAAAAAACGACGTGTACGCGCGCGTCGTCGCGCGCGCATGCCGAAATCAGTCAAAACCTGGGGTTCCTTGAGGATGTCAAGATCGAGTGTCCCGAACAAATATAAAAGCACATGGCCTCGCAACAAGATTTGGAACAAAAGCTGCGCTCGCGATCTTGCAGATTCTTAGGAACACCGCAGGCTTTCAACGTGTTCATCACATGCTACCAAGAGTCGCGCGCGCATGTCGAAAACGCTCGTGCGCCCTTGCGCGCGTGCTGTCGCAAGAATCCCTTGCAAAAGCAAAAGCGAAGCGCACGCGCGCACACGCGCGCGCCGTCGCAAATGCATGCGGTAATCCTTCAAAAATCTGGGTTTCCGTAAGGATTTCAAAACAGGGTGTCCCGAACACACAATAAAACACACGATTTGGAACATCAGTCTTCGAAAACGCCTGCGCCCCTGCGAAGCCTTAGGAACACCATCGGGTTTCAACCTGTTCAATACATTCGGCTACCCGAGCCTCTCGCTTCGCATGTCGACATCATTCGAAAGCCTTTGCGCTCGTGCTGGGGGGGGGCGCGATCCGTGTCAAATAATAGCACGAGGGCCACTCTCGGGCGTCGGCTGCGCGCGCATGTCGAACTGCTTCATTCCAAAACCTTCATCACCGACATTAGGACGCCGTCATCGTCGTCGGCGTGATCAGCATCGGCGCCGTCACTGGCCTTGCCGTCGTCGTTGTCATCATTGTCACCAGCACCGCTACTACCATCATCGCGTCTACCGTCGTCGACGGTGCCATGCTACCGCGCCCGCCCAACTCGCCGAGTCGCACTGAAGTGCCCGCTGAGAAGCGCCCCGCTGTCAGCGCAACCGCGGCCGCGTCGGTCGCGCCAAACTAGCTGGCCGCCTCGCGCGCGTGCATGCGCGGGCTAACACGGCCGCCGAGATGCACCAGCCAACGCCAAGCACACATCACAATCGCTGCCGCATGGGTTTTGCAAACCGAGTTGCGGGCGGGTGGGTGGGATGGTTGCGCGAGCAGTGGAGGTGACAACTCTCTGCGAACGGAAATGACTTGCACCACCACGCTGATCGCGGCACATCGCTTGCGACACACCGTATCGCATGCTAGAGCTCACTGCTTGGGGCCCGCGCTGGCTAACTTCATCATCAGCATCAGCATCATCAGTATCACTAGTATTAGTAGTAGTAATAACAGTAGTACTATTATAAGTGCTATTGTTATTAGTACTGTCATCATTATTTCCACAATCATCATTATTAGTATTAGTAGTATTAGTATATTATTAACATCACCATCAGGGTTATAATCATTACTATTATGATTATTATTATCGTGTCCGTTTCCTCCTCCTCCTCCTCCAGCGGTACTTATTCCATCTTATTCCTCGTCCTCGTCACCATCCTCCTATTCCTCCTCCTCCTCCTTCTCCACCTCCTCCTCCTCCTCCTCCTCCTCCTCCTCCTACTCCTCCTCACACTCCACACCCTCCTCGGCAGCAGCTCCTTCGCCAGAGCTGCGTCCTCGTGCGTCACCACGGGCAGCGCTGGGTGCGGGAGGCCCGAGGGCACCTTCGCAGCACACGTCTGGCAGTGAGGGGGGGGGGATGTTCGAGGACCGGCGCGATGAATCTTCTAGGGTTTGGGGGTCTTTGTTGGGCCAGGGAGTTTCTTCTGAAGAGGAGGAGGCGGATGATGATGATGATGATGATGATGATGATGATGATGATGATGATGATGATGATGATGATGATGATGATGATGAGGAGGAGGAGGAGGAGGAGGAGGAGGAGGAGGAGGAGGGGGTAAAGGCAGCCCCATACACACACATCTTCTCGAGAACGGTTGGTATATGATACCAAGAGCATGGACATTTTGACCGAGACAGATTCCCTGAGGGGGCCGGATGAGTGCGTCCTCCTCCTCCTCCTCCTTTTCCTCCTCCTCCTCCTCCTCCTCCTCCCCTGCGCGCGCGCTCCCGCGCGGGCACCGCTCCCACGGTGGTGATGTTCAGATCTTTTGCGTAGGAGTGGCAGAAGGCGGCCGTCAATATCAGGGCGATCAGCTCCTTGAACTCGCCCACCGGCTTCAGCACAACCCTCTTGATCTTTCTCATTCGCCTGCTGGCAGTATCCTCTCCGACGCGTTCTCGCACGTCCTCGTTTTTGTACTTGGGCACGTAGCGAATGAACAGGAAGGCGGCGATGCTGATGCCCACCGTCCCCGGGTTCACGAGCTCCAGATTCGAGAATATGGCGCGCAAGCCCTCGATGCGCTCGGGCATGCCAAGGGCGGGAACCAGCTGCGAGCGGATGATGAGCAGGGCGCTCCCGGTCACGAAGCCACTGAGGGCGGGCCTCGACAGGAACCTGACCAGGAAGGAGAGCCGCAGGACGGCCATGATGGTCAATATTATGCCAACCTCAGCGGTGAAGATCGCGCCAGCACGCGTGCGCGTCTCCTCATCGCCCACGGGCTTCAGCTGTTCCCCCGTCAGGAGACTCACCAGGCCGCCTGTGCCGACTGAAGCGTGGATGCAGGTCCCGAACGCAGCGTACAGCAGGGGAGGCACGATGCAGCTGTAGGGCCCGTGGATCAGGTGCACCCCGCAAAGGTCGGCGTGGGCCAGGGACTGCGCGATGAGGATGCATCCTCAGGAGGGCGCGAGAGCACGCGAGCGACGAAAAGCAGCGGGCCCTGCGCGAGGTGACATGGCGACCCTGCGCCGCGGCCAGTACGGACGGCCAGCGTAGCACGACACACTGGAGGAGAAAACGCTTACTTGGCACGCCCGAAATGGGTACGGAAAACATGGGGATACGACGCAGAACAGCAAATGTTGTCCAAAACCGAGAGCGGCCGCTGTTGGCCAGGCGGCCTTCGGTCTCAAATGGGCAACGTCCGCTGCGACACCGCTGACAGCGAGTCCCGTTCAAAGCAAACAAGAAATTCTGTCGGTGTTCGTTTCCGTTCTTTCCGTACCCATTTGTCGCCGCGCCGTTTGCCCTCGACGCGCCCAAGAGGACGGCGCAGGCACCACGGCAAACCCAAGGCAAACCCCGCGCCCGCCGCCCCATGTCGACGAGGCTGGCGCCGCGGCAAGCCCACGGCGAGCCCACCGCGCCCGAGGCGGCGTCTGCGCTGGTGGCCGAAGCGCCTTCCCCAAGACGGGAGGCCCCGCGTCGGGACAGACAGCGCGGCGACGTGCTCGTGCGGACCTGCGCGCGGCCCTGCGCGGCAGGCCTGCGCGCGGACGCCCGCGCAGCCGGCCCCGCGTCCTCCCCTCGCTCGCGTGGTCCTGGGCCTCGCACTTCCCTGGGCGGCTTCTCCGCTGGCGCCAGCTCCCCTCCCCGCACCCCCCCCCTCCCCCTGGCGCGCCCCAGAGGAGAAGCCGCCCGCGCACGCCCAGGGACACCTGTGCTCACGGCAGGCAGGTGCGCTAGGGCACTCTGCTGTGACAGCCCCCGGGGGCACGCTTTTCTCGTCCAACCTGCGCCTCGCAACCCGCTCCACGCGCCAAGCTTCTGGGCGGGTCCCCGGGGCCGTCAGGGAACAACTCTCAATGGGGCACCTGCTGGCAGGCCGGTTTTTCATTGGAAGTGACTGGCGTATGGGCTTCTCTGGCCTCCAAATCCTAGCGTCAGCGAGCCGAACACGTCCTGCAGGCCGTTCTGGCTCCAGTTGTAAGCCGGCAGCCAGACAGTGATAGGAAGCCACCTGCCGAGCCGCTCCCAATGCTGCCAACGCGGTGAAGGCAAGGATTAGAACAAGGATGATGTCGAGAGGAGGAGTCCCTGCTGAGGAGCAGGAGGACATGGAAGCGGAGGGGAAAGGGAGGGAGGAAAGGGATGATGATGATGATGATGATGATGATGATGATGATGATGATGATGATGATGATGCTGATGCTGCTGACGATGATGGTGCGGATGGAGATTCTGAGGATATGCTGCGTATGCTGCAGATTATGATGATGACGACGATGATGATGGCGATGGTGATCCTGATTATGATAATGATGATCATGCTGACGATGGTGGTGGTAATGATCATGCCAGTAAGATTAGTCTGATGATGATAATGGTGATCACAATGATCATAATGATGACGATGATGGTGATGATGATGATGCCCAGGATGATGATGACAATGATGATGAAGATCCTGATGATGCGAATGCTGCTGCTGCTGGCGACGACGATGATGATGATGATGATGCTGCTGATGATGATGATGTGATGCTGGGGGTGCAAAGGAGAATACCGAGACGGACAAGGAGGAATGAATGGGAGGGGGGGAGGAGGCGAATCTGGACGAGGGCGACGACGCGGAGGCGCCGAACGCAGAGGATGGGAAGGTTGTTCATCCGCCTAAGCTGTCTCCTGGCTGGTGCGGCAGTGATCGGTGAAACCCAGAATTCTGCTGGGGGCTGGGGGAAGTGGCCAGCTCCGTCGTCGTGGGTCGTCGTCGTCGTCGTCGTCGTCGTCGTCGTCATCGTCAATCGTCGGTCGTCGTCGTCGTCGTCGTCGTCGTCGTCGTCGTCGGTCGGTCGGTCGGTCGGTCGGTCGGTGGGTCGGTCGTCGTCGGTCGGTCGTTGTCGGTCGGCCAATCGGCGTCGGTCGTCGTCGGTCGTCGGTCGTCGGTAGTCGGTCGTCGGTCTAGACAGTCGTCGGTCGGTCGGTCGGTCGGTCGGTCGGTCGGTCGGTCGCCGTCGTCGTCGTCGTCAGTCGGCAGTCATCGGTCACGGGTCGCCGGTCGTCGGTCGTCGGTCATCGGCCATCGGTCGTCGGTCGGTCTGTCGGTCGCCAGGTCGGTCGGTCGGTCGATGTCGTCGTCGTCGTCGTCGGTCGTCGGTCGTCGTTCGTCGGTCGATCGGTCGGTCAGTCGGCCAGTGAGTCCGTAGTAGTCGTCGGTCGTCGGTCGTCGGCCGTCGGTCGTTGGTCGTCGGTCGTCGGTCGGTCGGTCAGTCGGTCGGTAGGTCGACGTCGCCTGTCGTCGATCGTCGGTCGCCGGTCAGTCGGTCGGTCGGTCGGTCGGTCATCATCATCGTCCTCGTCGTCGGTCGTCCTCGTCGTCGGCCGTCGGTCGTCGGTCGTCGGTCGTTCCGCCGTCGGTCGGTCGGTGGGTCGTCGTCGCGTCGTCGGTCGTCGGTGTTCGGTCGGACTGTCGGTCGGTCCGTCAGTCGTCGTCGCCGCCATCGACGTCGTCGTCGTCGTCGGCATTCGTGGTCTGTCGTCGGTCCTCCGTCGTCGGTCTTCGGTCGTCGGTCGTCAGTCGGTCGGTGGGTCGGTCGGTCGGTCGGTCGTCGGTCGGTCCGTCGTCGTCGTCGTCGTCGTCGGTCGTCGGTCGTCGGTCGTCGGTCGTCGGTCGTCGGTCGTCGGTCGGTCGGTCGGTCGTCGGTCGTCGGTCGGTCGGTCGGTCGGCCGTCGTCAGTCATCGTCGGTCGTCGGTTCTCGGCCTTCGGTCGTCGGTCGACGGTCGACGGTCGTCGGTCGTCGGTCGTCGGTCGGTCGGTCGGTCGGTCGGTCGGTCAGTCGGTCGTCGTCGTCGTCGGTCGTCGGTCGCCGGTCGTCGGTCGTCTGTCGTCGGTCGTCGGTGGGTCGATCGGTCGGTCGATCGGTCGGTCGGTCGATCGACGGTCGGTCGTCGTCGTCGTCGTCGTCGTCGTCGGTCGTCGGTCGTCGGTCGGTTGGTCGGTCGTTGGTCGTCGGTCGTCGGTCGTCGTCGGTCGGTCGGTCGGTCGTCGTCTGTCGTCGGTGGTCGGTCGTCGTCGTCGTCGTCGTCGACGTCGGCGTCGGCGTCGGCGTCGTTGTCGTCGTCGGTCGTCGGTCGTCGGTCGTCGGTCGCTGGTCGTCGGTCGTTGGTCGTCGTCGTCGGCCGTCGGTCGTCGGTTGTTCGTTTGGTCGGAAGGCGGTCGGTCGTCGGTCTGTCGGTCGTCGGTCGTCGGTCGTCGGTCGGTCGGTCGGTTGGTCGAGCGGTCGGTCGTCCTCGTCGTCGTTCCGTCGTTCGTCGGTCGTCGGTCCGTCGGGCCGTCGTCGGTCGGTCGGTCGAACGGTCGGTCGGTCGTCAGTTGTCTGTGATCAGTCGTCGGTCGTCGGTCGTTCGGTCGGTCGGTGGTGTTTTTCGTCGGTCGTCGATTGACCTGTGGGTCTTCGTTCGGTCGGTCGGTCGGTCGTCGCTCGTCCGTCGTCCGTCGTCGGTCGTCGTCGGCCGTCGGTCGTCCGGTGGTCAGTCGTTCGGTTGTCGGTCGGTCGTCGGTCGTCGGTCGTCGGTCGGTCGGTCGGTCTGTCGGTCGGTCAATCGGTCGGTCGTCTTCGTCGTCGTCCGTCGGTCCGTCCGTCAATCATCGGTCGTCCCGGGTCGGTCGGTCGGTCGGTTGGACGAGCGGTCGGTCGGTCGTCGTCGTCGTTCGTCGTTCGTCGGTCGGTCGGTCGTCGGTCGGTCGATCGGTCGGTCGGTCGGACGTCGTCGTCGTCGTCGGTCGTCGTCATCGGTCGTCGGTCGTCGGTCGTCGGTCGGTCGTCGGTCCTCGGTCGACGGTCGTCGGTTTTCGCTCGTCGGTCGGTTGGTCGTCGGTCAGTCGGTCGGTCGGTTGGTCGGTCGGTGGGTCGACGTCGTCGATCGTCGGTCGTCGGTCGGTCGGTCGTCGGTCGGTCGTCGGTCGTCGGTCGACGGTCGACGGTCGTCGGTTTTCGCTCGTCGGTCGGTCGGTCGTCGGTCAGTCGGTCCGTCGGTCGGTCGGTTGTCGTCGTCGTCGTCGGTCGTCGGTCGTCGGTCGGTTGGTCGGTCGTCGGTCGTCGGTCGTCGGTCGGTCGGTCGGTCGGTCGGTCGGTCGTCGTCTGTCGTCGGTGGTCGGTCGTCGTCGTCGTCGTCGGTCGTCGGTCGTCGGTCAGTCGATCGTCGGTCCGTCGGTCGGTCGGTCGTCGTCGTCGATCGTCGGTCGTCGGTCGTCGGTCGTTGGTCGCTGGTCGTCGGTCGTCGGTCGCCGGTCGGTCGGTCGGTCGGTCGGTCGTGGTCTTCGTCGTCGTCGGACGGTCGTCGTCGTCGTCAGTCGTCGGTCGTCGGTCGGTCGGTCGGTCGGTCGTCGTCGGTGGTCGGTCGTCGGCCGTCGGTCGTCGGTCGTCGGTCGTCGGTCGGTCGGTCGGTCGGTCGGTCGGTCGGTCGGTCGGTCGTCGGTCGTCGTCGGTCGGTCGTCGTCGTCGGTCGTCGTCGTCGGTCGTCGGTCGTCGGTCGTCGGTCGGTCGTCGGTCGTCTGTCGTCGTCGGTCGTCGGTCAGTCGGTCGGTCGGTCGGTCGGTCGTCGGTCGTCGGTCGTCGGTCGTCGGTCGTCGGTCGTCGGCCGTCGGTCGTCGGTCGTCGGTCGTCGTCGGTCGGTGAGTCGGTCGGTCGATTGGTCGGTCTGTGGTCGTCGTCGTCGTCGTCAGTCGTCGGTCCTCGGTCGTCTGTCGCTGGTCGTCGGCCGTCGGTCGTCGGTCGTCGGCCGTCAGTCGTCGGTGGTCGGTCGTCGGTCGGTCGGTCAGTCGGTCGGTCGATCGGTCGGTCGGTGGGTTGGTCCGTCCTCGTCGTCGTCGTCATCGCCGTCGCGACCAGTGGGCGACGAACCACTCCTCCTGGCCACGTTTCGTGTGCCTGCGCCGCAAGACGCGGCGCAGCTCTCTGCCTTGCTCGGGCCCGCCTCGCCGCCAGCCCGCCACGCAGCAACTGGGACAACACCTCTCGACTCCGGTGGGCTTTGATGTAGGCGGAGGGGGAGGAGGGGGGAATGGAGGAAAAAGGAGGAGGGGGAGGACTGACTGACTGACTGCCTGACTGACTGACTGACTGACTGACGCGTCCTAACACGGCAAGATCCCCGAACTGGACTAGAATCAAATCAAATCCAACGGCTCGTGCGACCCTTACCAGACACGGACGTGAATTCGCGACAGCATGTCTCCAACTGAAGCCCACAAGGTCTTGGGGTCACGGGTGGGCTGAGGGTTGAACCTTGTCGTCCACCCTGCCTGGTCCCACCTGTTTACACGACCCCGAGACGACCTCGGAGGGGGAGGAGGATAAGGAGGAGGACGAGGAGGGAGGAGGAGGAGGAGGAGGACGAGGATGACGACGAGGAGGAGGAGGAGGAGGAGGACAACGGCGAAGACGAGGCAACCTGCCGACCCGCTGCCGCAGACTCTGCTGGGGCCTCGTCTCCCTGCGCTCGTCATCCGGAGAATCCCGCGAGAGGAGGCGCTGCCTCATCGGGCTCGCCGCGGCGGAGGAGGGGGGAAAAGGAGGGAGAGGGCCGGGGGCAGGACGACGGAGGAGGAGGGCGGAAGAGGGGCGGAGGAAGATGGGGCGAGAGGGGGGGCGGATGGGGCAGGTTCGCCAGATCGAACGCGTCAGCGGGCCCTGCCCATGTCCACCACACCCGCGCAGCACAGGAACTGCGCGTGGCACGACTGAACTTGGGGACTGGAGCGCGGTCCCACCCGGCGACCGGCAAGCGTTCACGCGCGGTCCCGCTTCCGACGACTCGGCCACATGACACCTGCGCGGGCCGCGCGGGGTGGCGGGGGCGGAACTTCAGGAAATCCTTGCGCGACGCAGCGCGAGGAGCACAATGCAGCCCTCTCTCGGGCGGCGAGCTCGGCTAAAAAACGAAGCGTGCGCCGCGCAGCAACGGCACTGGCCAGCTTCACCCTCACCCTGCGCGGCGGCCGGGCGAGGCCAGCAGCACTTCGCTGCCGATGCCATTGCGATTCGGGGCCGCACGCGACGCGCCCGCACGGGGACGCCACTTCCAAGCGAAAGGCGCGGGGGGCTCGGACGTGGGCGGCGAGTCGCCCGCTCGCGCGGAGCCGCCAGAACTGGGCGAGTGAAGAAGGCGCGCCGCGCCGGGGAAGGAGGACCACTTTCTGGCGAAGCCTGCGCGGCGTCTAGGCGAGAGCGACATTTTCGTCCGCTCGCGCGAGGTATGCGCCCCACCCCCTTCCTGGCAGGCATTCTGCAACGTCGACGCCAACACGTCAACGCTGAAAGGGAAAACGTCAACGCTGAAATGGTCACGTAGACGTTGCATGGTTGGAAAAGCAAGACACGAGGGCCCGAGCGGTCTTGCTTTCTCCTAGCACGCGCGTGACTGCATAGGTGGGCCCGGCGTATAGGGGCGATTTTGGGGGGCTACACATGGCGGCGACGCTTGGGGGCGACGCTTTGGGGTCGACACATGTCTACACATGGGGGCTGCGCATGGGGATTGCATATAGGGGGCTGCACATGAGGGCGACACATGGGGGCTACACATGGGGGCGACACATGGCGGCGACGCTTGGAGGCAACACATGCGGCCCAGGCTTCGCCCGTGCCGCCGCCCCCCTCTCTCACTTATCTGCCGATGCGGGGTGCGATGTATATTTACTGCATGCTGCACCATGTAGATTGCACCACGGAGCTTGCACCAGCGATGCATCGTATCCAGAGTGCACTAACTCACTGTCTGCGGTCCGCGCTGGCAAACGTTGTAAGGAGGTGGACAAGGAGGAGGAGGAGAAGGAGGAGGAGGAGGAGGTGGAGGACGTGGAGGAGGTGGACGAGGAGGAGGAGGAGGAGGAGGAGGTGGACGAGGAGGACGAGGAGGAGGAAGGAGGAGGAGGAGGAGGAGGATGAGGAGGAGGAGAAGAGGAGGAGGAGGGGAGGAGGAGGAGGAGGAGGAAGGGGGGAGGGAAGAGGCCGAGGAGGACGAGGAGGGCGAGGAGAAGCAGAAGGAGGGCGGGAGCGGAGCCGGGAGGGGGAGGCGTGCCGCGGCGTCCCAGCGAAGGGCCCAGGCCGCGCCTGCCGGCTCGAGCCGGCAGGGGCGCGAGCGACGGTGCAGCGCCGCCCTCCCTGCAGGGAGAGCCGCCGGCCCTCCCCGCTCCGCCGCCCCCCTCGTCTCCCTCGTCTCCTCCTCCCCTCCTCCTCCTCCCTCCTCCTCCTCTCCTCCTCCCCTCCTCCTTCCCCTCCTCCTCCTCCTCCTCCCTCCTCCCCCCTCCTCCCCTTCTCCCCCTCCTCCCCCCTCCCCCCCCCCTCCTCCCCCCCTCCCTCCTCCTCTCCCTCCCCCCTCCTCCCCCTCCCCCCCTCCTCCCCTCCCTCCCCCCTCCTCCCCCTCCTCCGCCTCCTCCCTCCCTCCTCCTTCCTCCCCCTCCCTCCTCCTCCCTCCTATCCTCCTCCTCCTCCTCCTCCTCCTCCTCCTCCTCCGTCTCCCCGCCCTCCTCCCTCTTTCGACCGCATGCCGCCAGCGGGTCACCTCGCCGCCGCTGGGGCAGACACGGGGGAGCTTGATATGAAACACACACACACGCACGTATTCCCTGTCCTTCATTTCCCAATAACCCTGCGGAGCGGGTCCTCGCTTTGAAGAGACAGCGCCCCGCGTCATTATTCTCCTCCCCGTCGTCTCCCCTCCCTCCTCCCATCCTTGCTTCTGCCCTCCGTATGCTCATGTTCCGTCACACCCCATCTCGATGATCGCGGCCCCATAGGGAACTCCACCGAAGGCCCAGTTGGCTGCGTTCGCATCGCGGCAACGCGCCAATGTCCGCACACCACTCATGGGGATCGTGGCGCCATCGGGAGCTCCACCGGCGGCCTCAATGGCTGCGTTCACATGGCGGCACCGTACCATTTCCGGCACACTCCTCACACGCTCCGTGGCCCCGTAGGGAGCTCTACCGAAAGGCGCTGGCCGCGTTCGCATGGCGGCGGCGCATGTCCATTTTGGCACACCAGTCACGAGGACCGTAGACCCTTAGGGAGCTCCACCGAAAACCCTAGTCGCAACATTCGCATGGCGGCACCGCGCCCATTTCGGCACACCCCTCACGGGCATCGTGGCCTCATGGGGAGCCCCAGTGGCTGGGTTCGCATGGCGGCACAGCGCCAATTTCGGTACACCCCTCACGGGGATCGTGGCCCCGTAGGGAACTCCACCGAAGCCAGTGCCCCCAACGCGGCAACCACAATTGCATATGGTGGGCCCTTCGTCAGGATAATTTTGCAATCTGGGGGGACCTGCTCTTTCTCAAGCCAGGCCGTTTGGATGCTCGGTCCCCAACGACCGTCTGGACGCCCTTGCAGAGGGTCCCTTGGGATTTTCGCACCTCCTGGATGCCCCTGCCTGGCCTGGCAAACAGAACCACCAGACACTCGATGACGACGACCCAAGCAACACCCCGCCAATAGGCCCTGCAAGCGCAAAACGAATATCCAGGCGAAGGACCCAACCATATACGTATATTGCTATTCATATATCTTAAGAAGGCTGGTGACGCTGGAAAAAAAACGCCACCCCCCCCAACGAATTTGGCCCTCCCTGGGCCTCCGGACAATCCTTCAGACGACCCGGGTGAACCTCACGAGAGCCCGAAGACGGCCCCAGACAGGTTCCAGGCGTTCCGGCGCGCTCTCGAAACAGCCCCAGAAAGTCCCAATACGGTCCACGACGACCCCCAAGAAGACGCCATATCCCCCAAAATCGCTCCAAAACGTCCCAAGAGGCCTCCAAAAGCACCCCCAAGAAGGTCCCAAGAGGCACAAATCACTGATTTTCTGCTGATTTTTGGTGGATTTGGTTGGGGGTTCTCCTGTTTTCAGCTTCCTGACGCTCCAAGACGGTGGTCTTCTGGGCGTCCGAAGCCGCCTGGGAGGCCCCAAAATCGCCCCGCAACCATCCGAAAGGGCCTCCAGGCAGTCCAAGAGAGCCCCAAAAGGCACATCAGGGATCCAAGATGGCCCCAAGAGAGCCCCATGGCGGCCCAAACTGGCCCCAAGACGCCCTCCGAATCACTCCAAATTGTGACCCGGTCGTTCAGGGAGACCGCGGTTGGAGGCCCGAGGAAGCCCCCATAGGCCCCCAGAACACGCCCAGGAGGCCTCCAGAAGGCATTAAGAAAGCCTGAGCAACTTTTCTGAGGCCCCCAGAGGCTCTCCAAGAAGGAGCCTCCGCAAAAAGAGCTGAGGAGGATGAGGAGGATGCGCAGGGTATTGCGAAAATGAGGAAAACATGGATGAAGGATAGCACATAAAATTATGATAACGGCGATGCCGGAAAAGGCAAGAAAGAGTTGTCGCTAAATTGTCGGCTTGACTTTCCTGCCATTCCGCCTGCATAAAGCTTCGAGGTCCAAGGTGCATGGCGCGAAGCGCCACTGCAGTCTTGTATACACACGCACACACATATATATATATATATATATATATATATATATATATATATGTATGGGAGCCCCCCCCCTCTGAGATCTACCTCAACCACCTTTTTTCGATAACGTGCTCTCCAGCCGCTGATGGGAGAGCGAGATGGCGGGAGAAGTGGAAATTCGGGAGGAGTGGGAAGGCGGGAGAGCGGGAGAGCGGGAGAGCGGGAGAGCGGGAGAGCGGGAGAGCGGGAGAGCGGGAGAGCGGGAGAGCGGGAGAGCGGGAGAGCGGGAGAGCGGGAGAGCGGGAGAGCGGGAGAGCGGGAGAGCGGGAGAGCGGGAGAGCGGGAGAGCGGGAGAGCGGGAGAGCGGGAGAGCGGGAGAGCGGGAGAGCGGGAGAGCGGGAGAGCGGGAGAGCGGGAGAGCGGGAGAGCGGGAGAGCGGGAGAGCGGGAGAGCGGGAGGGCGGGAGAGAGCGGGAGGGCGGGAAGCGGGAAGAGCGGGAGAGCGGGAGAGCGGGAGAGCGGAGAGGGAGAGCGGGAGGCGTGCGGGCGGGAGAGCGGGAGAGCGGGAGAGCGGGAGAGCGGGAGAGCGGGAGAGAGCGGGAGAGCGGGAGAGCGGGAGAGCGGGAGAGCGGGAGAGCGGAGAGCGGGAGAGCGGGAGAGGGAGAGCGGGAAGACGGGAAGCGGGAGTGCGGGAGAGCGGTGGAGAGCGGGAGAGCGGGAGAGCGGGAGCGGGAGACCGCGGGAGGGCGGGAGGGCGGGGAGGCGGGAGAGCGGGAGAGCGGGAGAGCGGGAAGAGGAGAGCGCACCGCCCCGGCCGCCCCGGCTGCCCCCCGGCACCCCTGCTCTCCCGCTCTCCCGCTCTCCCGCTGTCCCGCACCCGCTCTCCCGCTCTCCCGCTCTCCCGCTCTCCCGCCCTCCCGCTCTCCCCTCTCCCGCTCTCCCGCTCTCCCGCTCTCACCGCTCCCGCTCTCCCGCTCTCCCGCTCTCCCGCTCTCCCTCACTCCGCTCTCCCGCTCTCCCGCTCTCCCGCTCTCCCGCTCTCCCGCTCTCCCGCTCTCCCGCCCTCCCGCCCCCGCTCTCCCGCTCTCCCGCTCTCCCGCTCTCCCGCTCTCCCGCTCTCCCGCTCTCCTGCTCTCCCGCTCTCCCGCTGTCCCGCTCTCCCGCTCTCCCGCTCTCCCGCCCTCCCGCTCTCCCGCTCTCCCGCTCTCCCGCACTCCCGCCCTCCCGTTCCCCGCTCTCCCGCTCTCCCGCTCTCCCGCCCTCCCGCTCCAAGCGCGACGAGGAGGAGGAGGAGGACGATGATGACGATGAGGAGGAGGAGGAGGAGGAGGAGAAGGAGGAGGAGGAGGAAGAGGGCTGTATTGGACTTTATTGGAACATGGAGCAAGCCCCCTCGCGGTCAGCGAAAGCCTGATGCTTTGATCAAGCCTGAAGAGGATCCTCCCTCTGGGACTGCGTCTCGCGAGCCTCTCTGCTTCGCTCTCGGCGGCACCATTCCATCGCCTCCCGAGGGTCCGAGAAGCCGTGCACGCAACCCGATACATGTCAAGCGGCTCTGGGATCTCTAATCCACACTTGCCCGAAACCGGGCCAGAGCATAACTCGCCTCCTCGACTCGCAGCTTCCCCGCCCGCTGAGCTCTCCCGCTCTCCCGCTCTCCCGCTCCAGGCGCGATGAGGAGGAGGAGGAGGAGGAGGAGGACGACGATGATGACGACGATGAGGAGAAGGAGGAGCAGTGCGTGCACGATGGACGATGAGGAGGAGGAGGAGGAGGACGACGATGATGACGATGAGGAGGAGGAGGAGGAGGACGACGACGGTGATGACGACGATGAGGAGGAGGAGGAGCAGTGCGTGCACGATGGACGATGAGGAGGAGGAGGAGGACGACGATGATGACGATGAGGAGGAGGAGGAGGAGGAGGAGGACGACGATGATGACGATGAGGAGGAGGAGGAGGACGACGATGATGACGATGAGGAGGAGGAGGGCAGCGCGGGGGGGGGGCGGAGCCGTCAGCAGTCTGCCTGGGACTGATGGCCGGTCTGGAGGTGGTGTTGATCGTTGGATATTGAAGGCTCGATGTCGAACTATTGATCTGGTATGCTCTGGAGCCGTGTGAAATTCAAGGAGAACGAGTGTACACAGCAAGGGATTGGGAGGAAGAGCGGGATGACGACGACGCGGAGGAACGATGACGATGATGATGATGATGCCGATGACGCTGACGACGACGATGATGATGGTTTTGACGATGATGGTGATGATGATGATGGTGACGGTGACGATGACTATGGTGATGAAAATGATGATGATAAGAACGATGACGACGACGATGATGATGATGATGATGACGATGACGATGATGATGGTGTTGACGATGATGGTGATGATGATGATGGTGACGGTGACGATGACTATGGTGATGAAGGTGATGATGATAAGAACGATGACGACGACGATGATGATGATGATGGCGATGATGATGGTGTTGAAGATGATGGTGATGATGATGATGGTGACGGTGACGATGACTATGGTGATGAAGATGATGATGATAAGAACGATGACGACGACAATGATGATGATGATGACGATGACGATGATGAGGCTGATGATGATAATGATGATCATGATGATGGTATTGATGATGATGATGAGTAGGCGGAGGAGGAGGCGTAGTTAGAGAGAATATGATCGCAATCTCTCTGTTCATATTCTTGTGTTCCTGACGTTGTTTTTTCATTATCCCTCCCTCTCCCCCTCATCATTCTTAGCCGTACCGGCTTCGGGTCTGCGACCTTCTTAATTTGTTTGCTTCACCTTGTCGGCCTCGCGCTGCGCGAATGCCTGCGTCCACGAAGAAAGCCGTGAAGACCAAGACTGACAACTGCAGGGATCGCAAACGGGCAGCCTCTATCCAAAACTGGCTCAAGAAACCGTGGGTCAAGCAGTACCTCCAGAAGTCGGCCAAAGTGCACTAGAAAAAATACCACGACACCGTGGGAGCCTTGAGGAAGAGGCAGACGGAGCTCCACAAGGAAGTGAAGGAGAAAAAGAAGGAGAACTTCCACTTGCGCCGTGATGTGTTCGTCCACACGGTTGTTGGGACACTAAGCATGCACCTCTCCGTACAAGCAACACACAAAGCACCGGAGCACATAGCGCAAGCAAGCAGCATTCGATACCATGGAAACGAAAAGCTTCAGCAACCACCAACGTGGCAGCACCGCAACCCCCCCACGCAGCTACGCAACATAACAACACCAGCGAAAGAAACAACAACCACAGTTCAACGACCAACACAGAAACTTTCTGTTTCCCCACAGCGCGCGGCCGAGAACGCCCGCAAGAACCTGGGCACCGCGAAGGACAAGAACGAGGGCTTGCGCAAGCAGCTGCGGGAGACTCAGGAGGAGCGAGACGACTGGAAGCAGAAAGCACGCACAGCCCGACGGGAGGGCGAGGCGGCCGCTTGGGACGAGGCGGAGCCGGAGAACGAGAGCTTGCGGGCTAGCCTCAAGAAGGCGCAGGCCTTTCGAGGGCGAAAAAACCTACCACCCTCCCCCGGAGCAAACAAGCCAAACTTGGCGCCCGCCTAGGCGAGCGCCAAGGGGCGACCAAACCTCTCTCCCCAAACTCCATCAGGCGAAGTGCCGCGGCCTCTCCACGGAGAAGAACCGCTTCCTCCAGAACGCTTCCTAGGCGCAGCAGGCGAACTACTACGAGCTCGTGAGGCGGCCGAGAGGCCCCAGGGCGAGCGACCGGGACGGGTGCTTTGGCGCCCAGTAGCTTGCTGCCTCTGCAAACGGCGAATTCGGCCACCGGCCTTGCATGTGCAAGCCTAAAAAAACCACAAGCAAGGCGGAAGTGCGATGTCATGAACTTGGGGCCGAATGTGTTTCGATTCGCTTTATCATGAGATGACATGTACTTTGGATTGCTCTTCTCCTGAAGTTCAGCACAACGATGGATACTTCAAACCTGGAAAACGCAGCGGGGGTAAAAACATCTCTGAGCATGACTATATTGTGCACACACTCGTAATGAAGAGGGGCATCCAATATTGGATGCCCCCGTTTGGGAGGAGCCCGCGTCGTCTTTCACTTTCGGGGAGAAAATATTTTTGGTCGGCCCCCGTTCATATTTCCGAATATGGCAGCTATGAGGTTAGAGATGTCAACATGATGGGAAAAGAAGAAAGCGCTCCAATATTGGATGCCCCCGTTTTTGAGGAGCTCGCGTTTGGAGGATTCGGTGGTGCTTCGCACTCTCGGGGTGGCGGGAGGGAGTGGTCCTATGTGATTGATGAAGCACAGCGGATGTCAATAACATCGATATTCACAACCACTGTTTCGCACGTCGTTTATCGGCTCAAGCACCCCGTTTGATCGGGTTTTCATTGTGGCAATTTGCGCCCCTTCATATCCCTGCTCTTGCGAACCACAATGGCGCTCGAGTGGGCGTTCGTCACTGACGTCGGCCCTGGCGCTGCCTTGCCGCCTGACACGGCGTGGCGCAAGCTCAGCGCCCGACAGAGCAACCGCGTGGCTGCTGGCCAGGACGGCGAGACGCATTCTGAAATGGAAAAGAATTGCGCCACAGGTTTGTTGCAAACCTGATGCGCGGTACTTTAAGTCTTCTTCGTGCTTCGGAAAAGACAGACAGCCGGCGAAGACTGCGCTGGTCGGCTGGTCTTTTCTGCGGCGGAAGCAAGAAGACGGTGTAGATTTCAACAGCCGTTCGGAAAGAAACATAAGGACCGCATCTACTGTTGCATCGGCGGCTGGACCATCTTCAAGACGTTCCGCAAGGGTTTAGGCCAGTTCCACGCGCCAGGCTTCGCGGGTCCCCTGTGGCACCCAGCTGACCCCGACCTTGAGGACATCATTGTTCGCCCTTCCTTCGACGTTGAGGTGGAGGCCACGTGCGTCGGCTTCAGCATTGCAGTGATGCTCCTATCGCCCGATCGCTGCATCCCTGCATCCGCTTCATTCATCATGATGTGATCAGATCATGAGATCAAGTCCTTATGTGTCTGCGCGCGTGTTCAATCGCGCGCGTGTCTGAATGCACGCGCGCATGTTTTGTGCATGTGCATAAGTAAATTGCGCGCTTAGACCGTGCAGTTATCGCGTCGTCGGCACAATCGGGCGTCGATCGCCCGGGCCCTTTCTGATTGGCGGTCCGATGACAGACTTGCTAAGGCCCGCACTTGCGACGTAAGCTTCATCACCCATGACGGCGCCACGACCACTGTGACGGATATCAGTAGAAAAAGAGCTTCAAGGTAGATCTCAGAGGGGGGGGCACGCCATATATATATATATATATATATATGGTAGCCCCCCACATGATCATACATGTGATTATTATTGTTCTTCTTGCTCGTCGTCGCTCCTCCTCCTCCTCCTCCTCCTCCTCCTCCTCCTCCGCCTCCCCCTCCTCTTCGAACGCCTTCGAAGACCTGCGAGAAATGATCGGCATTGCGAAAAACAGCGAACCCCCTTGGACCCCCCCCCCCCCCAAAAAAAACTGTGATTTCGGGAGAACCTTGCCCCCCCCCCCTCCCCAGAAGTTCTCCCGAAATCATTTTTTTTTTTTTTTTGGGGGTATCTCAAGCGTTTTCGCGCTGACTCCTCCTCCCCACTCGGCCTCCCTCCCTCCCCCTCCTCGCCTCCCCCCTCATCCTCCCCCCCCCCTCCTCCTCCCCCTCCTCTCCCTCCTCCCCCTCCTCCCCCTCCTCCTCCTCCTCCTCGTCCTCCTCCTATCGCAATTACTGTTTTGCTGTACTATCTGAACGGCGTTCTGTCTCATCGCGCAAGCCCTTCGGGTGGGTGGTCGGCATCGACCGTTTAGCGGGCAAGACGGCTTGCACGACGGCTTTTTAGTTTTCCAGTCTTAAGGCTTTGGTGTCTTTGGTTTGGTTTGTATTTCCTTGTGTTTGTTTTTGTTTTTTCATGTCGCGCTGGCCTCTACAGCATGATTCCTATTAAGAGCCTCTACGGAAGGATTACGATTGAGAGCCTCTACAAAAAGGATTCCTAGTGAGAGCCTCCACAAAGGATTCCTATTGAGAGCCTCTACAAAAGGATTCCTAGTGAGAGCCTCTGCAAAAACGATTCCTATTGAGAGCCTCTACAAAAAGGATTCCTATTGAGAGCCTCTACAAAACGATTCCTATTGAAAGCCTCTACAGCATGATTCCTATTGAGAGCCTCAACAAAAAGGATTCCGATACAAAACCAATACAAAACGACTCCTATTGAAACCCATTACACATGGATTCCGATTGAAAGTCTGTGCAAAAGGATTTCTGCGGAGAGCCTCGACAAACTGATTCCTATTCAGAACCTCTGCGAAAAGGATTCCAATCGAAAACCTTTTACAACAAGATTCCGAATGAAAGCCTTTACACAAGGATTCCGATTGAGAGCCTCTACAAAAAAAGGATTCCGATTGAAAGCCAATGCAACATGATTACTATTGTAACGCAGTGCACATGGCTTCCTATTGAGAGCCCCTACAACCTGATTCCGATTGGCAGCCCCTATAAAAAGAATTCCTGTTGAAAGCCTCTACAAAAGGATGCTTCATTGAAGCCTAATACACATGGATTTCTCTTGGGAGCCTGTGCAAAAGGCTTCCTGTTGAGAGCCTCGGCGAAAGGATCCGAGTGAAAACCTTTTACAAAAGGATCCCCATTGAAACCCAATACACATGTATTCCTGTTGAGAGCCTGTGCAAAGGATTCCTGTCGAGAGCCTCCACACAAAAATCCCATTGAGAGCCTCTACCAAAAGGATTCCTATTCAGAGCCTCTGCGACAAGGATTCCTGTTGAAAGCCTTTTACAAAAAGATTCCGATTGCGAGCCCCTACAAAAAAAGATTCCTATTGAAAGCCATTGCAAAATGAAGACTACTGGAAGTCAATACGCATGGTGTCCTGTTGAAAGCCTGTGCAAAAGTATTCCTGTTCAGACCCGCCACGACCATATTCCCACTGAGGGTCTCTACAACATGATTTCTATTGAAAGCCTCTGCACAAGGATTCCGAATGAGAGCCTCTTACAAGAAGGATTCTTATTGAAAGCCCATACAAAAGGATTACTATGGAAACGCAATACACATGGCTTCCTATTGAAAGCCTGTGCAAAACCATTCATGTTGACAGCCTCAACGAAACAAATCTCATTGAGAGCCTCTACAGAAGGATTCCTACTGAGAGCCTCCACGAAAGGAA
Organism: Prorocentrum cordatum; assembly: GCA_963575745.1. Lineage (NCBI taxonomy): Eukaryota > Dinophyceae > Prorocentrales > Prorocentraceae > Prorocentrum > Prorocentrum cordatum. The sequence continues at coordinate 17,238 of CAUYUJ010017146.1, read as the reverse complement.
TCCTAAGGACAGCCTCTACACAATGATTCCTAGTGAGAGCCTCTACAAAACGATTCCTGTTGAGAGCCTCTACACAAAGGATTCCTATTGAGAGCCTCTTCGCAACGATTCCTATTGAAAGCCTCTACACAATGATTCCTAGTGAGGGCCTTTGCAAAAAGGGTTCCTATTGAAAGCTAGTACAAAAAGAATATTATCGAGACGCAATACAAATGGCTTTTTTTTATTGAGAGCCTGTGCAAAAGGATTCCTGTTGAGAGCCTGTGCACAATGGGTTCCTATTGGGAGCCTGTGCAAGAGGATCCCTTTCTCAGCGTGTTCAGTTCCTCATCCTCTGCAGTCCTGCTCATCATCATCATCATCGTCATCATCAGCATCGTCATAATCGTCATCATCATCATCGTCATCATCATCCTCGTCATCATCGTCTGGGTCGCACTCGCCTTATCTAGCTCCTCTTCCTCCTCGCCCATATTATCGAGTTAATCACTCTCCTGATCCCTCTCCTCCTCATCATCATTCCCCTCCTGAGGGTACAGAGGGACGGGGATCCAGCGCGAGAGAATACTAAAAAGCGTGCCGCCCTCAGCCCGAGGTTGCAGTGCCCCGCCGCCGCCCTCAGCCCGAGGTTGCACTGCCCCGCTGATGGATGGATGGATGGCACGCTCATCAAGGCAGTGACTGAAAGTAAGCTTGCAAGGGAGAGAAACTATTACGTCGATCACTCGATCGTTTTGTCCTTGCCGCCCCAGGAGAGGAGCAGCTGACGGGACAGGCCCCAACGCACCCCGCTGAAGGAGGATAAGAGGATGAGGAAGTGCGACGGAGAGCAGGGAGCAGATGAGGGAGGATATATATATATATATATATATTTATACATACATATATATATATATTTGTGTATATATATATACATAAACATGTTTATGTGCAGTTGTGAGTAACGCAGTGTTAAATATCGTCCCTGGTGGAGCTCCCTATGTGGCCACGAAGCATGTGAGGGGTGTGCCGAAATGGACATGCGCTGGGCGGGGAGCCGCAGGTTAACCCTTCCACTGGGGCCTTCGGTGGAGCTCCCAATGGGGCCACGAAACGTGTGATGGATGTGCCGAAATAGCATGCGGTGGGCGGGGCGACGCATGCGGACCCTGCCACTGGTGCCTTCGGTGGAGTTCCCAATGGGGCCGCGCAACGTGTGAGGGGTGCGCCCACATGGACATGCGGTGGGCGGGGAGCTGCATGCGAACCCTGCCACTGGGGCCAAGAAACGTGAGTGGTGTGCCGAAATGGACGTGCGGTGGGTCGGGGAGTCGCAGGTGAGCCCAGCCACTGAGGCCTTCGGTGGAGCTCCCAATGGGGCCACGAAGCGTGTGAGGGTTGTGCCGACATGGACATGAACTGGGCGTGGAGACGCATGTGAACCTTGCGTGTGAGGGGCGTGCCAAACTCGACATGCGGTGGGCGGGGAGACGTATGCGACCCCTGCCACTGGGGCCTTCGGTGGAGCTCCCTATGGGGCCACGGAGCGTGTGATGGGTGTGCCGAAATGGACACGCGGACAAACTCTTAACACGAATGCACGCGGCGCTAAGGCGGGAGCCACACGTTGAACAAGTTCCGCCCTCCATCCCTGAAACCCTTGCACAACTTTTAAGACGAATGTGAAGCGAGAACTACATTTTGAAAACGACCAACCCTCCATCCGTGAAGCCCCTGCGAACTTTCAAAACGAATGTACGCGGCGCTACAGTGAGAACCACATGTTGAAAACCACCCGCCTTCAATCCGTGAAACTCCTGCAAATGTCTGAAACGAATGTGCGCCGCGCCAAAGCGAGAATCACCTGTTGAAAACGACCCGCCCTCCATCCGTGAAACGCTGGCATATTTTCAGCTTCACTACCATAGGAGGTGAGAATTAGAAGGTCACATTTCGAATTCGAGTGACTCAGTGGATTGAGGAAGGAGGAGTAGGGGGAGGAGGAGGAGGAGGAGGAGGAGGAGGAGGGAGAAGAAGAAAAAGAAGAAGAACAATAAAAAGAAGAAGAAGAAAAAGGGATGAGAGAGGAGGAGAAGGGAGGAGGATAAGGAGGGGGAGGAGAGGGAGGTGGAGGACCAGGATAGGAGCATCAGGAGCAAACCAATATCCAGGAGCAGGAGGGTGTGGGGGGGAGGGAATCTCAAGGAGGAGGGAGGGAGGACACAGGAGGAGGGGAGGAGGAGGAGGAGGAGGAGGAGATGAGGAGGAGGAGGAGGGACTGGGACGGGGACGAGGACGATCGCTGGCCGCGGCCTTGCTCAGCGCCGCGTCGCCCCAGCCGTGGCGGCCGCCCCGGTCGTGGCGGCGGCGCGCCCCCAGCCTGACCGCCCCGGGGCTTCGGCCGAGGGAGGGTGCTGCTCGCCCGCGGTGTGCCCTCGCCCCTCCTCCTCGCCCATCCCCTCCCTCCTGCTTCTCCCTCCCCCTTCTCCACCTCCTCTTTCTCTTCCTCCTCCACCTCCTCCCCCCCTCCTCCTCCTCCTCCTCCACCTCCTCCTCCTCCCCTCCTCCTCCTCCTCCTCCTCCTCCTCCTCCTCCCTCCATCCTCCCCTCCTCCTCTCCTCCTCCTCTCCTCCTCCTCCTCCTCCTCCTCCTCCTCCCTCTCCTCCTCCTCCTCCTCGCCTCCTCCTCCTCCTCCTCCTCCTCCTCCTCCTCCTGAACCTCCTCCTCCTCCTCCTCCTCCACCTGAGCCTCCTCCTCCTCCTTAACGCCTTTTCCCTTTTAGCAAAAACTCCTCCCTGTCGCACCCTGAGGCCGGTCGAAAGGGCGGGCTGGGCGTTTCACCTGAGACCTCCTCACCATGTGTGACCCTGAAGCATTAAACATGGCAACAGCTTCACAGATGGAGGGCGGGCGGTTCCCAACATGTGATTCTCGCCATGGCGCAACGCACATTCGTTTTAACAAGTTACGAGCGTCACGGATTTAGGGCGGCTCGTTTTCAAAATGTGGCTCTCGCCTTAGCGCCGCGCGCACTCGTCTTAAAAAGGTACAAGAGCTTCGCGGATTTAGGGCGGTTCCTTTTCAACATGTGGCTTCTAAAAACATTTCAAGAGTTTTGCGGAGTCCAATGGTTAACGTACCAGACATTGTCTTTTGGAACGACTCACGATGGACAGGCCGCACCATTTACTGTTTTGATTCGCGGTGTTGTAGTCCCAAGAATGGTGCTCTGGCACGACTCAGGATCGTCAAGACGCAACAATCAGGCTTATTAGCGGCGTTGAAGTTCCCGGGCTGGTGCTTTGGCCCGCTTCAGGGGGCAGTTCCCTCAATGGAACTGAAGCCTTGTGGCCTTGCAGGGGCCTGAGAAATTGGAGTTTAGGGGGAGGGATTGTTCTAACAACGTTGAAGGGTCTTGGGTTTACACTGGTCCTCCTGCTCCTCCTCCGCCTCCTCCTCTTCCTCCTCCTCCTACTCCTCCTCCTCCTCCTCCTCCTTCCTCCTCCTCCTCCTTCTCCCCCTCCTCTCCCTCCCCCTCCCCCATCCCCCTCTTCGAGAGTCTCCCATCCTCTCCGCGTACTGTTTTCACGCACAAGATTTCATGATTTGGTTTTCCCTACATGTCTTTTCAATCCGGTCGTTCTGTTTTTGGTTCTTCCAAGATGGTGCTCCCGCTGCAGCGCCGCCCTCATTTCCGCGCTTTGGTCATTCAAAATTGTGCTCCCGCTGCAGCGCTGTCCTCGTTCCTGCGCTTCCGAACGGCACTTGGCATTCGAAAGCGCCCGCAACGGGCAAGCACGATTGCGAAGGACATGGAGCTGGCATTCCGGACAGGCCCTGTCCTCTCGTAGACGGGCCACTTACCCTCCAAGTCAGCCAGTGCCATGCCACGGCATGCAATGCGATGCTGTGATGTGCACCGATTTGCGATGCCATGCTTTGGGTTGCTATGCTTTCCTCCCCCTCCCTCCTCCTCCTCCTCCTCCTCCTCCTCCTCCTCCTCCTCCTCCTCCTCCTCGTCCTCCTCCCTCTCCTCCTCCTCCTCTTCCTCCTCCTCCTCCTCCTCCTCCTCCTCCTTCTCCTCCTCCTCCTCCTCCTCCTTCTCCTCCTCCTCCTTCTCCCTTTTCCTTCTCAATAGCTCCTCCTTGTCGCAGCCCCAGACGTGTTGGTAGGCCGGGCCAGGCGTTTCGCCTAAGACCTCCTCACTGTTTATGGTCCGGAAAGCCTGAGATGTGCAACAGCTTTACGGATGGATGGCGGGCCGTTTTCAAAGTATGGTATTGCTCTCGTCCTAACGCCGCGCAAATTCGTTTCAGAAGTTCCCAACAGTTTCACCGATGGAGGGCGAGTCGCTTTCAAAATGTAGCTCTCGCTTTAGCGCCGCGCGCATTCGCGCTCAAACTGTGCAACAATTTTGGGGATGAAGGGCGTGTAATGTTCAAGACGTGGCTCTCGCCTTAGCGCCGCGCACATTCGTCTTACAACCTGTCAACTGTTTCGCTGATGAGGTGCGTGTGGTGTTCAACATGTGGCTATCACCTTAGCGCCGCGCACATTCGTCTTCAAAGGTTTGCACAGTTTCACGGATGGAGGGCGGCTCATTTTCAAGATGTGGCTCTCCCCGTATCGCCACGCACAACCATCTCAAAGTGTATAGCAGCTTCGAGGATTCGTACGGTCGAAATCCCAGGAGTGGTGTTCTGACACCACGACTTCTATTTGTCAGGTATTGTCAACACGCAACAGTTACGTTGATCCGAGGCATTGAAATCCCAGACGCTTGTCTTCTACTGGACCACTTCCCGCAATCGAGATACATTATTTTAGGTACGTTTGAGGGGGGATTTGGAGGAAGGGATGATTGCAACATCGTTGATGCGTCTTGGGTTTGCGCTGGGTCTCCTCCTCCTCCTCTTCCTCCTCGTCCCCCTTCTCCTCCTCTTTCCACCCCTTTCTTCTCCTCCTCCCTCCTCCTCCTCCTCCTCCTCCTCCTCCTCCTCCACCTCCTCCCCCCTCCCCCTCCACTCCCTCGTCATCAGCATCAGCACCAGCACCATCAGCATCAGCATCATCATCGTCATCACCACCATCATCATCACCGTCGTCGTCGTCGTCGTCGTCGTTCTCCTCCTCATCATCATCAGCAGCATCATCATAATCCCTGTCATCGTCGTCATCATCACCACAACCACCATCACCATCGCCACCACCACCACCATCATCATCACCATCATCATCAGCATGTTCTTCTTCTTCATCATCATCATCACCATCACACGCATCACCACCACCATCACCACCACCACCACCCTCTCCAGCATCATCATCGTCATCGTCATCAACATCATCATCATCATCATCATCATCATCATCATCATCATCATCATCATCATCATCATCATCATCATCATAATCACCATCATCATCATCAACATCATCATCGCCGTCGTTTCTCCTTTCCTTCTCCTCACCATCTACTCGGCCTGGGCCGCCCCATTCACCCACCCACCCTACCTACAATCTCAATGACAATCAGCCTCAGAAGCGTTGGGCGTGCGCACCAGCGGAAACGCCGGGTCATCCCCACCTCCACTAGGATGCTGCGGTCGGCGCTTGCGCGGGGGACGGGGCTACACGCCGGGGCCGGAAGCCATCCTTCCGAACGCCGCCGACGCCGACGTCGAGTATTCCCCTTTGGACGCCGCCCGCGTCGGCTACTGTTTTCACCCGCGCGCGCACGTCAATCAGCGCAGACGTGCGTCGCGGGCAAGTAGCGCCAGGCCATGCACAGTCGCCCGCAAGGCCAGAGCAGACAATCTCCGCTGCGAGGTGCAATGTGGTGCAATGTCCGGCGTTCCGAGGCCAACTTCGTGGAAGGTTGCAGGCCAATCAGCCCACCCCGCCTGCCTGCCTGCGTCGGGCCCCCGTCTCGACGACGGGGGGCCCAGCATCGTCCACCACGCGAGCCGCTCAGCCTTGAACGACCTCGTTTCTCTGAGGCCCCCGACAAGTGTTCGGCACCGCCTCTCGCGCGGACTTCGCGCGGTTGGCTGCTCTCTGCGGGGACCATGGCCACGCCATGGCATGCCATGGCCAGCGCCACGCCATGACCGCGCGGCTTTGCCGCGGCCTGGCGGTCATGGCCAAGCGCAGCCCCAAGCCGTGACGCGGCTGGCCCAGGGCAAAGCCCTGCTGCTCAACGGCGGGTTCGCGTCGCGTTGACGTCGGCGCTGGTCCGTGAAACCGCGTAGAATATGCAACCTGGACCTTGACGATCGCGGCGTTCTGACAGCGCAGATCGTTCGACCTCGGCCGATTCCTGGCAACTGCCGTCGTTCAACCTGAAAGCCCGTGCTGGTGCCGATGCCGCGTCTGAACGACAGGAACGTGCACGTGGGCGCCCCGCTTTGGGAAGACATAGAGGTAGCGGAGCGCGTGACGAAAAAATGGTTCCCCTGCTCGGGCGAATCGCGGGGGGGGGGGGCGCCCGCCAAATGGAAGCGCACGGCGGCGGCGCCGGTGATTAGCGCCGACGCCCAACCGACAGCAGGAGGGGCGACAGGCGCGACGCAAGCGGCGCCGCTTCAGCGGAGGGGGACAGCAGCGCCTCCGCTATAGCGCGGCGGTTGGGCCGTTGGGCCAACATGGCTACAGACAAGAGAGAAAGAGGAAGCGAGGGAAAGAGGCGCCTCAGCTGGCGGGCGGTGCCGACATGGCTACAAACAAGAAAAAGACAAGGGGCGGAAAAGCGACAAAGGCAGGCGGAAAGAGCTTCTTCTTCCTCTTTTTCCGAGCCCCCCCCCTCCACTACGATTTCCTACCACTACGGTATCCTACGACGACGACGGCGGCGACGGCGGACGACGCCGCACTGCAGATGCTCCATGGGGGGGTGGGGCGGGAAGGCTGCGCATGCCCGCTGTGCTCGACGACGACGACGACACCGACGAGAGGACGAGGACGAGGACGAGGACCACGACCACGACGATGATGACGACGACGATGATGACGACGACAACGCGACGACAACGACGACGATGACGCACTGTTACGGATGCCCCGGACGCCCTATGGGAGGGGGTGCTGCGTAGGCCGCTGTACTAGTCGACGACGGCGACGACGACGACGACGACGACGACGGCGGCGGCGGCGGCAGCGGCGACGACGACGAGGACAAGGACGAGGACGAGGACGAGGACGGGGACGAAGACGACGACGACGACCACGGCACGACGATGACGATGACAACGCGAGGACGACGGCGACGACGACGCACTGCGGATGCCTCTTTGGGGGAGAAGTGCTGAGTAGGCGCGCTGCAGTCGACGACTGGGACCACGGACCACGACGACGACGGCGGCGACGACGACGACGGCGATGACGACGACTGTGGCGCGTCAGTAGTCAGCCTGAGAGGGGGAAAAACCTTCGCCTCGGATGTATACGATCCCTATAACAAATTCTATACGAAAGGCATTATTTTTGAGACTGCCTTGCAGGGAGGTGCACGATCCCCCCGGCGGCGCCCGCGACGACCCCCTGGCGCGTTTGATTCAAGAAATGTTTCGCGCCCCGCGGGATCTATTCATCAGCCTGGGGGGGGGGCCGTCATTTGTTCACCACGAGCTGACATTGCCGATACCGCTACTACCTGCTGGACCTCTCCAAGGGTAGATTCTGACCAAGACTTCGAGGCGAAGCCAACCGTGGCGACGAGGGAAGGGTGGTGGCACCAGTACGGTCGGATTTTTTTGTCTAGCGTGTCGCCGCAGCGGCCCCGGCGACACGCTATGCCCTGCGAGCGGTTGGCGTGCCGCTCTGCTCCGCGGGGCGGTAAGTTCGGAAAGGCTCGGGACGTTGACGCCTGGGGACTGGGATGTGGATAGCGTGTCGCGCCGAAGCGTGATGGGCCAGAACCAGCGGAGCGACACGCTATCCAAAAGTTCCCGACCGTATCTCTGCCACGACCCTTCGCAATCCTCTCAGCCTCTGGGGCCGAGCAGCCGTCGAGCACGGCTCTGATGGAAAAACGCCAGCAGCCAATTGCACACCAGCGCGCCAACGATCGAGGCACACGCCCCCGCAGCACGAGACAGAAAAGACGAGGGAAAGGGGGCGACACCGGTACTTCTCCTCCTCCTCCTCCTCCTCCTCCTCCTCCTCCTCCTCCTCCTCCTCCTCCCTCTCCTCCTCCTCCTCCTCCGGTACTTCTCCTCCTCCTCCTCCTCCTCCTCCTCCTCCTCCTCCTCCTCCTCCTCCTCCCTCTCCTCCTCCTCCTCCTCCGCCTCCGCCTCCTCCCCCTCCTCCTCCTCCTCCTCCTCCTCCTCCTCCTCCTCCTCCTCCTCCTCCTCCTCCTCCTCCTCCTCCTCCTGTGGACTGTGGACTGATGGCATGTTGCCCTGCCCCCCCAGGGCCGGGCGGCCCTGAGGTGGTGATCAAACTACTGAGCGAGGCGACTCCTGGAGCGGTCGCTCCAGGAAGCGCCGGCTGGTGGGGAAATGTGACAGCAAGGACAGACAGACGTGAAGGAGGAGGGATGGGGAGCGATGAGCCGTAATCACCTCGAGGGGGGAGAGGAAGGAAGGGGCTGAGGCGTCGGCGGCGGCGGCGGCGAAAGGTGTGCGGCGGGGGCCCGCGCTCCCCAAGGTGGAAGGTTCCGGTCCCTCCTTCTCCTCCTCCTCCTCCTCCTCGTGCTCCTCCTCCTCCTCCTTCCCTCCATCTCCACCTCTCCTCCTCCTCCTCCTCTCCTCCTCCCTCCACCTCCTCCTCCTCCTCCTCCGCTCCTCCACCACCTCCTCCTCCTCCTCCCTCCTCCTCCTCCCTCAAGAGGCAACTGAGGCATATGAAAATCTGTGAAACCGCCAACACGACTAATCCCCCCTCCTCCTCCTCCTCCTCCTCCTCCTCCTCCTCCTCCTCCTCCTCCCTTCCTCCTCCTCCTCCTCCCCTCCTCCTCCTCCTCCTCCTCCTCCTCCTCCTCCGCCTCCTCCGACACCTACCCCCCCCCCGCCCCTCCAGGACGCGCAGGCGGCCAGCGCCAGGCAGGCAGACGCCAGGGCGGCTGCCTGCACGCGCCGCGGCGCGCTCCCCCGGCGGGCGCCTGGGCGGGCGGCGCGCCGCCGCCGACAACGCCCGTCGTCGCCGTTGCCGTCGTCGTCGTCGGCGTCGTCGTCGCCGTCGCCGTCGTCGGTGTCGTCGCGTCGCCGTTGTCTTCGGGTTCGGCGTCGGCGACCTCTTCGACGTCGCCGTCGCCGTCGTCGTCGGCGTTGCCTTCGACGTCGTCGTCGCCATCGGCGCCGCCGCGGTCGCCGTCGGCGTCGTCGTCGAGAGGCCCTGGACGGGTCCAGCGAGGACGCCGCGGCGCAGGCGCGCCGCTGCCGCGAAGGGCCTCGCCGGCCTCGCGGCTGACGATGGGCTCCTCCTCCTCCTCCTCCTCCTCCTCCTCCTCCTCCTCCTCATCCTCCTACGCCTCCTGCTTCTGTTTTTGTTCCTCCATCCTCCTTCACACCTGCTGCTCCTCGTCACCCTGCTGCTCCTCCTCCTCCTCCTCCTTCTGCTTTTGTTCCTCGTCAATTTCTCCCCATCCGTCTCTCTCCTCTCTTCCTTCCCGACTTCTCCTCCATCACCCCCTCTCCTCCATCTCCCCTTTTCTCCTTCCCTTTTCGCCTTTTCCTTTTGTTCCTCCTCTTCCTCCTACTTCTCTTCCTCCTCCTCCTCCTCCTCCTCCTCCTCATCATCATCATCATCGTCATCATCGTCATCATCATGAGAAGCAGCATCATCATCCTCATCCTCATCCTCATCCTCATCAGAATCAGCAGCATCATCATCGTCATGAAATGTAATACCATCGCATATCATAACATATCGTAACATCTCACACCATGTCTTACCGTTACATACCATAAAACCAACATAGCACATCCTATAGTGCCTCATCATAGACAATCACATCATATCATAGCATACCATCATTAGCATCAGCATCATCATCATCACCATAATCATCGGCATCAGCATCGTCATCATCATCATCATCATCATTATCATCATCATCATCATCATCATCATCATCATCACCATCATCATCATCATCATCATCATCATCATCATCATCATCATCATCATCATCATCATCATCATCGCCTTCACCAGCATGAAACAAATCGTGTGCCTGCTCTTCCTTTTCGTGTGAAAATCATCATCAACATCAACAACACCATAATCATAGTCATCATCACCATCACCACCCTTTTCACCAACCTCATCAGCACAACATCGTCGTCACCGTCAGCACCGTCGTCGTCATCATTCGTATCATTACTAACACCATCACCAGCACCAACGCCGTCACCACCACCATCAGCATCAACTTCGTTTTGGCGATAACCATCACAGCGTCATCACCATCTCCATCGCCATCATCGCCATCACCACCGTCGCCACAAACAAGATCAACACCGTCGCCATCGCCATCGCCGTCACCATCAGCATTCGCATCCGCGTCAGGATCAAGGTCAGCATCAGAATTTGCATCGCCATCGTCAGTGCCATCCACAGCATGAGGCAAGCGACGCGTTGCTCCGAATGCATCCTCGAAGTGGACCAGGAGGGGGAATAGGAGGAGAGGCAGGAGCAGCAGCAGCAGCAGCAGGAGGGTCATAATGAGGAAGGAACTGGAAGTGAGAAGGGGGGAGGGAGAAGAAAGACAAAATGAAAGAGGAGTCGGAGGAGGAGGATTAGCGATACTGGCCGTGAGGAAGGGGCGAAGGCGGGCCAAGCAGCAGCAGCTGACGGCGAGAGGAGAGTACCAAGATCCAGCTGCCACAACGATCACAACATAAATCCGCCTCCCACGAGGGGACAATGCAAGGACGAATGTCGTATCTTTTGAAGAATACCCAACCGCAAGCGTAGTCGGCAGTATTGAACATACCAGCGAATTCCACAAAAAGCCCATCTTAGAAGACATCGAAAAATTCCCCAAACATCTTGCTCACACCGCGGTCGTCGAGGTGATCTGACCTGGCAGCAAAACATAAGTCACAAACAGCGCCCTCAGCTTCAGCACGAAGGATGCGAGACGGTATTGAGGCGAACTGGCCGAGGTGGTGCAGCCGGTGCTTTCTGCCGAAGAGTTGGAAGGCTTTGCTGAGGGAGCACTGCCACTCGCCGATATTACGGCAAGTCGATGGCACACGCAACGGCAAAATCCGATACGCACTTCGAGAGCACGTGGAACTCGCCCGCCGCCAACTTGAGATTGCACATTTTGCGCTGGAGGCTGCTGGCGTAATCCTGGCACTCGTGGCTGATGTGGTCGATGTCGGCCACATCAGCCGTCGGCGGTTGGGCATCTGCAGTCGATGCCGTGGCTGATGAGGTCGATGTCAAGCCAAAGCTTGCGCAGCGCCGCCACCGTCGCATGCTCCATGAGCTCGCATTCAAAGACCGCAGAAAAACAAATTTGGTGTTCGCTTCAGTTTGCGTCACCAGTTCGACCCCGTCCCGATGCAGAGCTGCTCGAGGCAATCTCTGACATCAGTGCTACCCCCGAGCGCACTCAAGGACAAGCCGGCACAGTGGTGGGTCGACAACGAGTCGATGGTATCCATATCTGTGTCGGCGCCAAGCTCCTGCGTGCGAGGTTCACTTGCCTCGGGACGGGGGGGGGGGACAGCATGGCCCCCGCCAGAACCACCAGCAGATGAAGGCCCGGCTGGGCCACGACGTGCGCCACCAGCACGTGCACGACCACCGCCAACATCAGGATTACCAGGGCGGACGCCACTGCCATCATCAACACCGCCATCGGGAGAGGGCTCGCAGAGCAGATCTGGAACAGGCCTTCGAGAAAGGGCGCGCGCAGCGCGGAACACCGCTCCACGGACGAACTGGGGAAGTACATCGCCGTGGTGAGATGCCAGCCTGACGTGACGGGGCCCCAGGACACACAAACAAACACACACAAATAAAAATGTCCCCCATCTTTGCCCATACTTTCCGGGCCTTCGTCTTCCCCCCCCACTTCCCCTATTTTCCCATATTTCCCTGGGAATCGACGACTAATTGTGTCTGTGTTTTTTCTCCTCCTGATGATGATGGCATCTGCCCGCGCAGCTTCGCGCCGGTCTCGTGCTCGAAGTCGCTTCGCTGGGCCCTGCCGCTCGCGGCTCGGTGCCGCGCCCCTGGAAGTTTTTCGCACCGCGCACGCGGAAGCGTAAAACGAGAAACGCAAGCCCCAACCTTGGAACGGAGGTGGAGGAGGAGGAGGAGGAGGAGGAGGAGGAGGAGGAAAAGGAGGAGGAGGAAAAGGAGGAGGAGGAGGAGGAGGAGGAGGAGGAGGAGGAGGGGGAGGGGGAGGAGGAAGCAGCCCAAGGAAAGAGGCACCGACACGGACGAGGACGAGGACGAGGTCGAGGAGAAGGAGGAGGAGGAGGAGGAGGAGGAGGAGGAGGAGGAGGAGGAGGAGGAGGAGGAGGAGGAGGAGTCATGGAGTCACGGGTCCAGGAAGTGCACGGTGCAAACCGCACGCAGGCGAGCCGCAAGGGCAGGCAACTGGCCCCCCCGGCCCCCCCCTTACGGGAGGAAGCGGGCCCGCAGGCGCGCGCACCGACGAACAGGGGATCGGCAGCTACCTCGTCGCCCAGCGACTTGCCCCCAGCCGAGAAGGCGTGGTGCGTAGGGGGCAGTCGGTTCAACTCGTCACTGCGAGGTGCTTCCCGACTAGCAACTTCAACCCAATCAGCTGGCATGCGCAATTGGGTTTTTCCCCCAGGGTGGGCGGGCACAAGGCCGCCATGTGAGTTACGGGCCACATGGCCCCGCCTCCCAACCAAATGCACATTCCCCCGTGCCTGGTACCCATCTCCAGGTCACGGAACGTGGCTAGCGCCGCTGCCACGGGCAAAATGCCACGTGGCTGGTTCCAATAGGCGCGAGCCGGTTTGGCTGCCCCCAGTCGCCGAATGCAGTCGGGTCTGACGGCGTGTCCCGAGGAGTGGCGCGGACACCATGAGAGCAGGTGCCAGGCCCCCACCCTCGGTGGGACGCACAAAGACATACTAATACTATATGTCCTCCTTGGAGGCGCGCGTCCGACCCGAACATATAGTATACCCATCTTGTAGTATATAGTTTCCCGAGCGGTGTGGCCAGAAAACGCCCGCCAGGACGCATAATACTACAAGATTTCTCAGTGCGCACATCACCTCTGGGAGGGCGACGCACATATAGTATTAGTATCTTGGGGTGACGCCGACTCGGGGCGGAGGAGGAGGAGGAGGAGGAGGAGGAGGAGGAGGGAGGAGGAGGAGGAGGAGGAGGAGGAGGAGGAGGAGGAGGAGGGAGGAGTAGGAGTAGGAGTAGGAGTCAAGCTAGCCAGCTCGAGCGAGTCAAGCATGGCATGCCCAGTCCCACCCGCCCTCCCACACAACATAAGAAGCAAAGCTGGCACAACTGGGGGCCGAAGTCACACCGGCCAGCCGGTTTGGTACAGCTGATGCGGCCGCGATGGCGGTTGCCGACGGGAACTGGCGAGCGCGTGTTGAATGCCGCGCACGCATTGCCAGACGAGTCGAGAATGGCCCGGTACACCGCAGGAAGCCAGAGGTGGCCGGAGGAAGCCCGACGGTCTGACAGGACACCCCAAGGGGGCCCAGGAGGCCCCAAGAGGCAGGAGTAGCAGTACCAGTGGTAGTGGTGTTGGTAGTGGTAGTGGTAGTAGTAGTACCATGTCACCCCTTCGCGCGGGGTGTGCGCCGCGTCCCATTCCTGCCACGCATTTTGCGACGTGACGACAGCACGACCATGTTGACAAGAAAAACAAAACTGTGTATTGTCTTTGCAGATTAGAATGGGACGGATTGGATGGGCGGGCGCGGGGTGTGCGCCGCGTCCCATTCCTGCCATGCATTTTGCGACGTGGACGACAGGACGTCCATGCGACGGTGCCAATGACGGCGACGACTCTAGAAGGATTTGAGCATGCGCTCGCGGCGACGCGCGCGCATGTCGCCCGCGTGGTATTTTTTGCACAGGATTCGCGGCCTGGTGCATGACAGAGCATCGCGAGTGCACCGCGCGATGACGTGAAATCGCTGGATTTGACCGAATTCTTAAGATTCCTATGGTTTTCCTATGATTTCAGCAAGAGAGCCCGGGCGGGAAATTTGTACAATTTTTGTGAAAAGCATTGGGTTTTTGATGTTTTTATGTTGAAATGCTTGCAAACACACGGTGTTCGGTAGGATTCTGACATGAACGCGCGCGTGTGCTCTTTGTGGTATTTTTTGCAATGGATTATCGCCGTGGACGACAGGACGTCCATGTCGAGAGGAAAAAATAAGAAAAATGTTGATTTTGTATTGTTTTTTACAGGTTAGGATGGGACCACCCGGATGGGCCCCTATCTGCCGGCCTGAGGGGGGAGTAGGAGTATATTCTAATAAGGAATAAGGAGTAGGAGTAGGAGAGGATAGGAGAGGAGAGGGTAGGAGAGGAGGAGGAGAGAGGAGATAAAGGGGAGGAGGAGAGGATAAAGGAGAGGAGAGGAGAGGAGGAGGAGGAGAGAGGAGGAGGAGGAGGAGGGAGGAGGAGGAGGGGGGGACGCCCCACGCTGGAAAGCGCGCCCGTAGCCCAACCCTGGAAACTCCGGCCCGCACATTGGAAACGGGTGGTCGCGCGCTGCGCTGCCGCGGCCGCCGCGGCCGGCGCGCCCCGCGGCTCGGCGCCGGCAGAGCTCGCGGAGCTGCCGCGGGCTCGCCCAGCCCCGGTCACATGCCGACTCTCCGCCAACGTGCTCGCGCCGCCCGCCAACAGGCGGACGAATAATGACATAAACATAAAGACTCGGAGGTCCGCGCGGCGCTCCGCGCGCCAGGGAGGGGGGTCCAGCGCCGATCCGAGAAATCCGCGCGGACTTCCGAGTTTTTCCCCAATCAGAGCTTGCCTCTGTAGGGGTCCAAGCGGATTCATTCCCCAATCAGAGCTTGCCTCTGTAGGGGTCCCAGCGGATTCATACGGTTAGGTGAAGTGCGTCGCCGATTTCGGTGACCGGCCCGGGTGCCCGGGTGCCCGGGTGCCCGGGTGCCTGGGTGCCCGAGGGTTCCCGGGTGCCCTGGGGTGCCCAGAGGTGCAGCCCTATAGCCTTATAGACCGCCCTATAGCCCAATAGCCCTGTAGTCCTATAGCCCTACAGCCCTATAGCTCTATAGCCCTCATAGCCCTATAGCCCTCATGGCCTTCATAGCCCTCGCAGGCTTCATAAACCTAAGGAGCAATTACAAAGGGATTTCATGTAAGATCGAAAGAGATTCTGATTCCCCAGTCAGAATTTGCCTCTGTAGGGGCCCTAGCGGATTCAAATGGTTAGGTGAGGTGGGTCGCCGATTTCGGTGGCCGGCCCGGGTGCCCAGGGATGCCCGGAGGAGCCCCGGGGTGCCCGGGTGCTCTATCGCCCTAAACCCCTACAGCGCTATCGCCCTGTAGCCCTAAAGCCATGTAGCCCTATAGCCCAATAGCCCTAGAGCCCTATAGCCCTAACAAGCTTCTGATTGGGGCTTTTCTACGAAATCATTTGTTTTTTCCCCAATCAGAGCTTGTCTCTGTAGGGATCCTAGCGGATTCCTATGTTGCGTATCCGATTTCGGTGGCCGGGCACGGGTGCCCGCGTGCCCGGGGGTGTCCGGTAGCCCTATAGCCCTATAGCCCTATATCCTTATAGCCCTATAGCCCTATAGCCCTATAACTCGATATAGCCCTATAGCCCTATATCCCTATAGCCCTATAGCCCTAATAACCCTATAACCCTATAGCCCAATAGCCCTATAGCCCTATAGCCCTGTAGCCTTATAGACTTATAGCCCTATAGCCATATAGCCCATTGACCCTATAGCCATATAGCCTTATAGCCCTGTAGCCCCATAGCCCTATAACCCTATAGCCCTAGAACCCTATAACCCTATAGCCCTATAGCCCTATAGCCCAATAGCCAATTAGCCCAATAGCCTATAGCCCTATAGCCTTATAGCCCTATAGCCCTATAGCCCGATAGCCCGATTACTTTATAGCCCTATAGACCTATAGCCCCATGGCCCGGGGTTTTGTGAGGTGCGTCGCCGAATTCGGTGGCTGGCCTGGGTGCCCAGGTGCCCGGGTGCCCGGGTGCCTGGGCGTGCCCGGAGGTGCCTGGGGGTGCCCGGAGGTGCCCGAGGGTGCCAGGGTGCCCGGGTGTTATATCGCCCTATAGCTCTATAGCCCTATAGCCATGTAGCCCCTATTATAGCCCTATAATCCTATAGCCCTATAGCCTTATAGCCCTGTAGCCCCATAGCCCTATAATCCTATAACCCTATAGCCCTATAGCCCTATAGCCCTATATCCCAATAACCCTATAGCCCTTTAGCCCTATAGCCCTTTAGCCCTATAGCCCTGTAGCCCATATAGCCCTATAGCCCTATAGACCTGTAGTCCTAGTAGCCTACAGTCCTCACAGCCCTGTAGCCCTATAGCCCTCATGGCCTTCATAGCCCTCGCAGACTTCATAAACGTAAGGAGCAATTGCAAAGGGATCTCATGTAAGATCAAAAAGACCCTGAGTGTTTTTTCTCTGGTATCAGTACGTTTATGTCATTATTCGTTCCCCTAGCCAAGCACAAGCTAAGCTGGCCGGAACCGAAAGGGCACCCTCCAAGGAGGAAGAATAGAGGGGGGAGGAATAAATCGGAGGGGGAGGAAGGAATCGGAGGGGGAGGAGAAAAAGGATGCGCAGCATCGGCAGCAGGAGGACGAGGAGGACCAGGAGGGCGGAGGAGCTGCCGGCAGGAGCAGGAGAAGGAGGCCGCGGGCGCCTCTCTGCGGCGCCTGCTGCTCCAGCAGGCGAAGGTGCGCCTGCTCCCCGCCGCCGGCGCGGAGCAGCGCCTCGCTGGGGCCCCCCGCCCCTCCAAGGGCTCCCAGACGGGCCAGGAGAGAACGTCGGATCCCCGATCGTCCTGCTCCTCCACCTCTTCACTTCTGCCCTCCTCCCTCCCTCCTTTCTGCCTTCTCCTCGCCCTCGGCCTGCTCCTCCTCCTGCTCCTGCTCCTCCTCCTCCTCCTCCTCCTCCTCCTCCTCCTCCTCCTCCTCCCCCTCCTCCTCCTACCCCTCGTCCTCCCCCTCATCCTACCTCGTCCTCCTCCTCCTCCTCCTCCTCCTCCTCCTCCTCCTCCTCCTCCTCCTTCTCCTGCTCCTCCTCCTCTTCCTCCTCTTCCCCTTCCTCCC
>CAUYUJ010017145.1:215559-246850 GCA_963575745.1 Prorocentrum cordatum | reverse complement strand
AGTAGTAGTAGTAGTAGTAGTATGCTGCTGATGAAGTGATGATGATGATGATGATGATGATGATGATGAGGAGGAAGAGGAGGAGGAGGAGGAGGAGGAGGAGGATAAGGATGAGGAAGGTGGGAAGGTTGAAGGGGATGGAGATGAGGAGTCGACGGAGGAGGGGGAGCGGGAGGGGGAATTGGGGGCGCTGAGGTGAGAGAGAGGGAGAGAGAGAGAGAGAGAGAGAGAGGCAGCAACAGGATTAGGAGGCCGAGGAGGAGGAGGAGGCGGAGGAGGAGGAGGAGGAGGAGCAGCAGGAGGAGCAGTGCGGAGAATGCCGAGGCCGAGGCGGAGGAGCAGTGCGGCGGAGCCCGGGGGCGGACGAGGAGGGCCGCGGAGCGCGGGCCGAGGTGCGCAACCTCTTCGACAAGCTGAGGGGCTCCTCCACGGACGCCCTCACGGGCAAGAGGCCCCGCGCGGCAGCCGGAAGAGCGGAGGGGGCCCAGACCTCCTCGCGTTGTTTCAAACAAATCACGACGGGGGCTTTTCCGTTTTTTTCGGCCTCTGGTGGCCGGCCCTGTCAAGAAACGACTCAGGATGAAGAAGCGGTCCCGGGGAAGGGGTCGAGACTTCTGGGGATCGACGTCATGAAACAATCATGACGTCGGGGGTCTGGAGAGGGGGGGGAGAGCAGAGGGCGAGGGTGGGAGGGAGGCGGAAGAGGCGGAGTGGTTGGGGGAGGACGAGAAGGAGGAGGCAAAGGGGGGTTGAACTGACTGAGATCCTGGCGCGCCGATTTTTTCGAGCCGGGCGTTTTCGCCCAGTTCCTAGCCCTCCGAACACCCACAGATCGATTGAGTCCGAAAAATGGCGCAGCAAGATGAGGTCGGGGGCTCCGGCCGTGATTTTTCACTGTGTTACATTTTTTCCGCTACGTCGGATCTGAGGGGATGGAGGACCTTTTTTGCGCTTCGCTTCAGGGGGGTTCCACGGGGGGAGCCAAAGGACGAGCTGCCAGCAGACCCCACGAGGGAGGGCCATGATCTGGGCTTCCTAGATGGTGTCGGAGTAGATCGGGTCGGAGGATCGCGGCGCATCGCCGATGCATCGGCGATGCGGCGCGATGCGGAGTCCGAGCTTCTCCATTCCGACGTCGCCGATTGATCGCCGACGTCGCCGATGCATCGCCGATGCATCGGCGATTTGGCGCGATCCTCCGACGCCATCTGCTCGGACCCCATCTCGGGGGCCTCTATGTGACATCCCCCCGCAGGCGAGGCCGGTGACCGCCACAAGAACCGACCTCGACCCCAGGGAGCCACGTAACCAGCGCTCGGGGTCGTGGACGGCCCCGATCCCCGGCACCCGCGCAGCGGCTGCCGCAGCACCGGCCGGTCTCCGTCCGCCCCTCCGTCGCCATATGAAGACAACGGATTCTGCGGCGTTCGAGGGTCGAGGTGCTCCGCATTGCTGGGCATCGCTCGGACGTGTGCAGTCTGTCTCCGCGGGGGCCATCGAAGAGCATTTTGGCTCACCTTGCCAAAAATTGCACGCACAAAGTCGACAAGAGTACAGGGAATGGACGTCCGAGCAATGGCGAGAGTGTAGTTGTGCATGCAGGAGGCCTCTCGTCGCCCCGGCTGGTTTCCTCTCGAACCCCTGGCCAGAACGCATCCCTAGGCAGGCTCAGGGGCCGGTTTCTGAGAGGCCCTGACATGACAAACACGTGTCCTGAGTTTTTGTTCGCCGTTCTCGGCCTCACAGGATCCTGCCCAGGCCCCAGGCTCGTCAAAGACGGCTCGGAGTGAAGAGCCAGTCTTGGAGGAAGCCCCTGGGACCACGACCGGTTCCTCTCAGAAACCCGTTCCCTCATGGCAAGCGCGCCCGCACGGCTCGGAGTGAAGAGCCAGTCTTGGAGGAAGCCCCTGGTTCCACGACCGGTTCCCCTCAGAAACCCGTTCCCTCATGGCAAGCGCGCCCGCCCCTTCCTGCTCCTGCTCCAAAACAGCTATCCTGGCGTGCTGTGCCGACTGTCTCGTCCGGTTCCGCGTCTTGCGGCTTGGTCAGAATGCGAATACACCAGAACTGGGCGTCGGCATCAGGACGTCGCTCGCGGACTCTGGGCAGGAAGCTCACAGGATAGGGTTGCCTTTCTTACACAATCGCCTCCTCTCCGCCTTCGTCTCTTCTACAAGCTGCCCCTGCCGCTACAAGCACCGCCCCTTTGTCTCGACGCCCGCCTCTGAGCGCAACGTGCAGTGCTCAACGCTGGGCCCCCAGCAAGGCAAAGTATGCACACTAAGCTTTCCTGCCCTGAAGCGCCAACAGGGGGATGAGAAGCAGCAAGCGCCACCCAGACGCAACTGGACGCTGCCGGCACACTCGCTTACAGACCAGCAGGAAAGCATGGCCACACGCGACCGCTAGCTGCGGGTCCAGTCAAGCATGCCTCAGGCGGCGCTTAGCATTCTCTTCTCAAATTGTTGCTTTCTCAGGACAGCTTGCGCGGGCAAAGACCGCCAGTGTTTGGTCGCGGGTAGTCTTCGACATCTCTGCAGGGTCCCGGAGGCCGAAGTCGCGACGCAGCGCCCGTCGCGATTCCCCTGCGATGCCTGGGGGTCTGTCAGTCGGCCATGCTCGTCCTCTCGCAGAGGGCCCCGGACTCTCCTGGACATTGAGCTCGTCCAGCCGTAGCCCGTAGCCACGAGGGCCCTCCAGGGAGGACAGCGAGGAGGAGGGACAGCAGCAGCGCGCAGGAGCAGCAGCAGGAGCAGCAGAAGCAGCAGGAGGAGGAGGACGAGCAGAAAGATGGACGAGCAGGATGCGGCGGGTGGCAGAAGCAGCAGCCGTGGCATCGGCATCAGGAGCAACAGGACCAGTATGACGATGGTGTTGATGATGGTGACGATGATGATGGTGATTGTGATGGTGCTGGTGATGGTGATGGTTGATGACGATCATGTTGTTGACAGTGCATAGCAGGACCGGAGGATGGGCAGAGGGATGATGATGATGGTGGTGATGATGTTGATGCTGATGCTGATGATGATGATGATGCTGATTCAGATCATGCTGATGGTGATGGTGATGGTGATGGTGCTGAGGATGAGGATGATGATGAGCATGAGGATGAGGATGAGGATGAGGATGAGGATGAGGATGAGGATGATGGTAATGGTGGTGATGATGATGCTGATGCTGATGCTGATGATGATGATGATGATGATGCTGATGCTGATGCTGATGCTGCTGCTGCTGCTGCTGATGATGATGATGATGATTGATGATGATGATGATGATGATGATGATGATGATGATGATGATGATGATGATGATGATGATGATGATGATGATGATGATGATGATGAGCAGGAGCTGGAGCTGGAGCAGGAGCAGGACTGCGAGCAGGACGAGAGGGAGGAGGAAGAGCAGGAGGAGGAGGAGGAGGTGGGATGAGGAGTGAGAGCAGTAGGAGTAGGCGGTGGAGGAGAAACACGTGTAGAAGGAGAGAGGATGGATGGGATGAGGAAGAGGAGGAGGGTGAGTAGCAGTGTCCACGATTTGGCTAACGCATGTGGCGTAAAACGGCGGAGGTCCCTGGGGGTGGAGGAGGTTCAGTTCCTGGACTCGTGGATGATCCGGCAGGACTTGAAGGGGTTCGACGAGGACCGGCGCAGCTGGGATCTCTCTGCTGCCGGTGCAGGAGGATGGGGAGGAGAGCCCGGACCTCTCCGCGTTGTGAAAGCAGTACGCTGTTGGCCATTCTTGCCCTGAGAGGCCCCTGCCCCGCCTTGGGGCAGTCAAGAACTGTTCAGGATGAAAGCAGACGGTCCCGTGGAAGAGCTCGAGACCTCTGGGGATCCACGTTGTGAGAAATCGACGTCGTCGGGGGTCTGCGGAAAAGCCAGAAGGAACGAGCGGAGCCAGGGGGGGAGAGTCGAGGAAAGGTGCCGGAGCACAGGCAGCGGTGGTCAGCATTAGCATCAGGAGGGGAAAAAACACAGAGACACAATTAATCGTCGATTCCCCAGAAAATCTCGGAGAGTATGGGAAGCGGGGGGGAAGACAAAATCCCAGGAAATATTGGAGAACATGGGGAATCCTGCTACTTGTGTCTATTCATTTGTGTGTCCCAAGGCCCCTTCATAACAGGGACGGGGTCAGCCAGTCCCCCTCGCATCCCTTTTGGCTGACCCCGGTTTTGGGAGCCGACGTGGCCGCCGACCACTCTGCCGACCCAGGCTTGGGAGCTACATCTGTCGCTGCGCCGTTTGTTCCGACGCGCGGCCAGACGTCTTGGGGAGGCCGCCTCGGCCACCACGGCAAATTCCGCCTCGTATCAAGCAGTGGCGAAGCGTCCTGGCTCGCCTATAGGCCCTTGAAGGAATGTTCCAAGGACCTTTTGTGGTCTGCACGGGATGTTATACGAATATTTCTGGCCGAGAGTGCCTTGTTTTAACGCATCCGGTTTGTACTGGGGCGGTCGGTCCCTGCTCCATCGGACGCACTGTTTGCCATAGGTTTGCCGCGTTGTCGGCTTCGTCTGCTCGGGCGCGTTCCGAGCAAACGCGCGCGGCGACAGGTACTGCCTGCCGGGGCTTGCGGCATGGCCCAGGCTGGTCCATGTAGCCCTGAACCCGGTCAGCGCGCCCGCGATGGTGACGCCCGCCCAGCGAGGGGAAGCATGCCGCCATATCATTTCCAGGTGTTAGGGTCGATTGTCATGGCATCCACAAGCCCAGCAGGGAGGGTGCGTCCTGTGAGCAGCTTTTCGCGTTGGAATTTGGCGACCTCTCCACCCAGAAGCGAGTCTGGCCTCCCGCGCTCCTGGTCCTGCGGTGGGAGCGTTCGTTCGGGAATGTGCCCAGGGGGCTTCAGACCCTGGGCGATTCCTTATCAATGAGGTCGGCAGTGATATCCGTGGCCAGTCCACGATTGGTGTTCCACCAGCTTCCAGACCCTGGATTCCTTATCCAAGGGTTTCTTATCCAATGCTCCCACCGTAGCCCTGAACCCGGTCAGCGCGTCCTCGATGGAGATGCCCGCCCAGCAGGGAGGGTGCGTCCTGTGAGCAGCCTTCCGCGTTGGAATTTGGCGACCTCTCCACCCAGAAGCGAGTCTGGCCTCCCGCGCTCCTGGTCATGCGGTGGGGGCGTTCGTTCAGGAAAGTGCCCAGGGGGCTTCAGACCCTGGGGGATCCCTTGTCTGACGAGGTCGGCAGTGATATCCCATGGCCAGTCCACGATTGGTGTTCCCCACCAGCTTCCAGACCCTGGATTCCTTATCCAATGGTTCCGGGATATAGGCTGTTCCCTGTGAGTTTCGAGAGGCATATCCCCAACTAGGGTGGTGGGATGGCGGGGATCTGGACGGGAATGGAGAAGGCGACCGGGATCGGTTCAACGATGTTGATGTGGGCAGCCTGTCGCGCCGGAACCTGGCGGCCTTTCCGCCCAGAAGCGAGTCAGGCATCCCGCGCGCCTGGTCCCACCTGCGGCCCCGCGGCGCCGTCGGCCCCCCCCACCCCCCCTTAGCCCCCCCCTTGGCTGCGCGACCCGAGCCGGCCAGCGCGGCGCGGAGGGGGCCTTCGAGCGGGCGGAGGCCCGCCGCTGCGACGGCACGGTCGCGCCTCGCCCGTCGGAGCCGGCGCCGCCTTCGGGCCTCGGGCGAGCCCGCGGCCCGCCCTCTCTGAGGATCCCCAGGCTCGGAGGGCGAGCCCGAGGATGCCCAGGTTCGGGGAGGAGCCTGGGGATCCCCAGGTTCGGGGGGGGGGGCGCTGAGGATCCTCAGGTTTGGGGGGGCTGAAAGAAAAAGAAAGGAAGACTCCCATGTGCTGAGGATGTGGGCTGCACGGCAGCGAGAGGTGACCACCCTCGTCGCTATTGTTCACTGCACGTGCTTGCCCGCGCACATACAGATGGAGAACGGAGAGGGCGAGGAGGGTGGAACGGCATCTGTAACACTCCGCAGATGCAGATAAGAGTGAGGGGGTGATGGGGACGTCGGCAGTTTGCGAGACTCTGGAGAAGCCCGCCGCAGGCGCCAAAGTTTCACAATTTATACAGAAAGGGCCCGCCGCAGGCAGCCGATCTTTTCGTTAAACCAATGTGGGCTGGTCGGGTGGGTCGCAAATGGGTCGCGGGTGGGTCGCTGTTGGGTCGCGGGCTGGGTCGCGGGTGGGTTGCGGGTGGGTCGCGGGGTGGGTCGCGGGTGGGTCGCAAGTGGGTCTCGTGGGGTCGCGAGTGGGTTGCGGATGTGTCGCGGGATGGGCGGGTCGCGGGTGGGTCGCGGGTGGGTGGGTCGCGGGTGGGTCGCGGGAAGGGTCGCGGGAAGGGTCGCGGGAAGGGTCGCGGGGTGGGTCGCGGGGTGGGTCGCGCGGTGGGTCGCGGGGTGGGTCTCGGGGTGGTCGCGAGGTGGGACGACGACAAACAAACAGCAACGCAACAAACAGAATCCTCACCACGGATCCCCACTTCAGTCACGCACCCAGGGACAATGCATGACCGTTCGGCCCGCTCGCGCTGATATAGAGAGGGAAAACGAGAGAGAGAGAGAGAGTGATAGAAGGAGAAAGAGAGAAAGAGAGAGAGAGAGGGAACGGCAGAGAGAAAACGAGAGAGAGAGAGAGAGAGAACTAGCTCGGGCGACCGAGGCAGGGATGCGTGAACGTTTTTGTTTCCAATGCCTCCCCCCCATCTTCTCGACAACGGCCTCCTGCTCCGCCTCCCCCTCGCTCATTTCCCCCTCGGGGCATCTCAGCGCGTCCCCTCCCCCCCCTCCCGTCGGAAGAGGCCCGAGAGGAGCAGTGCGAATGTGACCTCCGGGGCATCCCAGTGCTTCCCCTCCCCCCCCTCCCGTCGGAAGAGGCCCGAGAGGAGCAGTGCAAAGGTGACCTCTGGGGCATCCCAGTGCTTCCCCTCCCCCCCTCCCGTCGGAAGAGGCCCGAGAGGAGCAGTGCGAAGGTGACCTCCGGGGCATCTCAGCGCGTCCCCCCCCCCCCCCCTCCCCCTCTCTCCAGATGGTGGGCCCCTCCCCCCTCCGTAGCCACGATGGCTCGATCCTTTTCAGGTCTGTGGGCCGTCTCGTGAAGCCCATCCGGCCGCATGTGGAGCCGATGTGGATAGTGCAGTGGCGACGGTGGACGCGGGGGCGAAGGCGGCGGCTGCGGTTGAGGCGGTGGTGTCGGCGGCTTGGGGGGAGACGGAGGCGGACGGCGGCGGCAGAGTGCGTGTTAGGCGAATAGTGGCGGCGGAAGTGATGGTGGAAACGGGGGCGGAGGCGTCACTTCGGCCATCCTGTGGAGTACCCTTTTGGCAGGGGCCACGTCGACAAACATATCCGAAGAGACAGAGGCACTCCTCTTGGCCGGCACGTGTTTTAGCCCAGCGGGCGGTAGCAGATCAGGGACCGTGTGCATCGCGGTTTTGGGACAATACCAGTTTCAGCTAGCGAGCTCAACGCAGTGAGTATACCCGGCAGGCTGACGTTCACACGTTCGCGCTGGGACACCTCCCTCACGAATACGTTGCTGATCATATTGTGCGGCCCTCTTGGGGCAGGGGCTAGGTCAGTTGACATCTCGGCAACGGCACGGGCGCTTCTCATGGTGGGCATGTGCTTTACATTTTCGGGTGGTAGCAACTCAAATACTGTTTGCTTTCCAGGCTAGGGGCAGGACCAGATGCAGCCAATGAGGTCCTCGCAGTCCTTATACCCCGCTGAGTCAACGCATTCGCATTTGGAATGAGTTCCCTCCTCTTCGAGTATTTCACGTGCAGCCTCCACAAGGCAGAAGACACGTCAATAGGCAATGCAGCAAGGACTGCGGCACCCCTCCTGGTGGGCATGCGTCCTACCCCAGCGGGCTGTTGCAACTCAGACATGGTTGGGATCGCGGGCGTGAGGCACGATCAGATGCTGCCAGTGAGCCCCGCGCATTTCGCGTACCCCGCCGAGTCAACGCTCACTCTGCCGAATGCCGTCACCTCTTTCTCGGCTACGCCGCCTTCCGTCACGGGCGGCCTCCTTGCTGCAGGGGCCGTGACCATAGGCTCTCCCGAAGAGTCGGTGAGGTGTTTCCTCCCCCTCGAGTTCGCTGGGGTGCCGTCTTCCAGCTGTGCCCCCCCGAGAGCAGCCCAGGTGGTGTGTCTGGCTCGCCCTTTCCGTGTCTTCCGGGGGTGTTTGTCCCGGGGGGTGGGCAGGGGGCCCCGGGAGCGCCGGGTGTTTGCTGGACGCTGAGGCCAGGCTCTTTGGCGGCGTGCGGTTTTGGGCGCTGGCTGTCGGTTTCCTGGGGGCTTCCTCGTCGCCACGGCTGGACGCTGCTGGCGGAGCTGGTGTGCTTGGTCCCCGGGGGTGCTTTTTTGGCTTGGTGGTCTTTTCCGCCTTGCTTTCTTCGTGGGGGCCCCCGGCAGCTTGCTGGAGGCATTCTCGTCGCCACAGCCGGGCGCAGCTGGGGAAGCTTGTGCGTTTTGGGCCTCTGGTAGGGCCAGGGGTGCTTTTTGGCAGGCCTGCGGGAGTCTTCTCCGCCCTGCCTTGCTTGTGGGGATCTGCTCGCACCTTGGGGATAGGTGATGCTAGTCTCTCTTTGCTAGAGCTGGTGCGCTCGGATCTCCTGCGGTACCCTGCCCCGCGTGCTTCCTCCCATCTCCCCGAGCCCCTCTTTGAGCGAACGCGTTTTTTTTGTCTCACCGCGCCGACTGTGCAGCGGCATCAAGTACGCCTGTGCTGGATCGATCGTATCATTTGCCGAATCTCTGTTCCCATCCCCTCCCTGTCTCCTGGTGGGCGTTCGCGCGCCGCGGTCACGGTGTCTCCAGTAGGTATGCCTTTTGGGGCATTGCGCTGACGTCCACGGTTGCTTTCGCTGTCCAGGGCTGCGCCCCGCCGAGAGTTTTCCAGGGGCTATCCTGTTTGTCCCGGTGACCTCCGGAGGTCCTTTGTCGGCCGCCCCGGATGATCCGCATTCCCTCGCATTCGTATCTTCTGAGTCCGGGGCAATCGCCCTCCTCGTGGCTATCTCTGCGCGTGGCAGCGCATGAAGACGCCTATTGCCACCACGCGATTTTCCCCCTTTTCCTTCCCCCCCCCCTTTCCCCTCGCTTCTCGTCTGCCCCCTGCTCCCTTATCCCTGCTCCTTCCTTCTGGGGCGAGGCCAGCGAGAGCGAACCCAGGCCTGCCCAGGCCTGCCCAGGCCTGCCCGGGCCAGCCCAGGCCAACCCAGGCCAGCAGAGGCCATCCGAGGCCAGCTCAGGCCAGCCCCGACCAGCCCAGGCCAGCCTGAGCCAGCCGCGACCAGTCCGGGCCAGCCGAGGCCAGCCCGGGCCAGTCGAGGCCAGCCCAGGCCAGCCCAGGCCAGCCCTCCTCCCTCCTCCCTCCTCCCGTTCCCTCTCAGGTGCTAGCAACTCAGAGACTTTTTGCATAGCAGGCCGGTGGCCAGACCAATCACAGGGCCGCTCGTGTCGAAGGCTGGGGGGTTCTGTTCCGAGGGGTCGGGGCCTCCAGCCGAGGGCGCATAAGCTACATATCCACTAAGATGCTGGGTGAACGCATGCTTGTCATTGCGAGCCCGAGTTTTCAAGCAAGCTGTTGCCACTGCTGCCCCCTCCCTCCCTTCCTTTCTCCTGTCTCTTTCGTCCTCTCTTCGGAGCGAAAAAGTTTCCAGGGCTCCCCGTCCACTCCTCCGTCCAGACTCAGCCGCCTTCGCCCTCGCCCTGCCGTCTCCGGCTGCTTAGTGCGTCCTGGCCCCAACGGGGTCAGGTAGGACTGAGGCCGCGGAGGTGGGTCGGGGGTGGGGGCTGGGAGCGGATCCGGATGGTCTCCACCACCCACGCTGGCAGACTGCGGTATGCCTTGCAAGCACTGGATGGTTGACCCCAAGGCGGATCCCTTTTACAGCTCCCTGTCCGCGCTCACATGCGCTCACTCGGGAAACCCCTGGTGCAAGGTGGGATGCCCTCCATCCCCTGCTACCCCTGGAGATCGCCAGGGAGGTGGGGGGGCCCCTCCTTCCACCGGAGTTGTTGTCCCCTGTGCGCGGATGTGGGAACCGACTGAGGTCAGGCCGCGGCTGGTCCACCTCCCGGCTGCCCTCGGGGCGTTCAAAGAATGCCCACAGTGGCCACCAGCCAGCCTTGTTCTTCTTATTCATTATTATCATTTCTTCTTCTTTTCATTCCTTCTCTTATCCTTCCTCGACCATCCCTCTTCCCATCTGGAATGCATGTGTGCGCCTTTGCTTCATATACCGGGGCGGTATCCGCACAGCTTCCGGCACGAACACAAAGAAACATACATGTATTCCCCGCCGTCGCCGCCGCCGTTGTCTTCTTCTTCTTTTCCTTATTATTATTATTAGTATTTTTCTTCTTCTTCTTCTTCTTTTCTACTCTCAGTTGCTATTCTTCGTCCTTCCTCTTCTCTTCCTCCCTCGTCCTTCTCCCTTCCCCATATGGGATGTGTGCCGTGCGCTCTGTAGCCGGCCGCCTGGGCCGCAGCGGACCTCCCCGCAGCTCCCCGAAAAGGGCCCTGCCTTCGATGATCGAGGGACCTGGCATCTCCTCCTCGGCGGAATGGCGGCGGAAGGTCGGCTGGAGGACGCGGAAGTAAAACGAGGCCGCCTCCGCCGGCGGAAGCCCGCGGAAGGCTGGCGGAGGGCGGCGGGAGCAACACATGCGCCCGCAAGAGAGGGAATCGTTTTGGGTGCCAGATTTTTTTGTGAATCGGCACACACATTCACACACGCACACACATTCACACACATACATACACACACACCACACGCACGCACACGCACACGCACACACGCGCACGCACACTCACACGCGCACGCACACGCACACCCCCCCACACACACACACACACACACACACACACACACACACACACACACACACACACACAAACACCCACGTTTATGTACACATGTGTATATATATATATGTGTGTGTGTGACAAATGCAACTATAAAACTTCCCTTCCGGTGCGACAAAAGCAGTTTCTTGCGGGGCACGATCCGCGTGAGGGTCATGCCACTATGTGAACCTTGTCTCTTGAGACGTAGGTGGGTGGAATTCCCTTAGGGGCGCGATCCCTGTGAGGGGTGTGCCGACATGGGCGGGGGACGCAAAGCCAAGCCTGTCCCTGGGGCCGTAGGTGGAGTTCCCTGAGGGGCACTGTCTGTGTGACAATACACATGTCCTCCGATGCCGACCACTTTTCAGACCACAGCCAGAGCTTGCTAGAACCCAGGCGCTCGAAGCGCGCGCAGTTCTAGAACATATATATATATATATATATATACGCACGTACACGTATAGATAGATATACAGTCGGGGCCCTGAAGAAGGAACCGTTTTCGTTGGGGAGTGGCTCCGCGTTCATTCAGTGTTTCACAGCTTGCCTCACGCTTTCCTTATGTCTTCGACAGGAAATCGAAGGTTAACTTATGGAAAAAAGGTGCCTCGTTCCTTATTTAGGGTTCCTTAGGTCAACGCCCCGACTGTACGGCCCTCCCTCGTCCTCGCCGCCGCTGCCGCCGCCCACGCCGCCGCCGTGCCTCACCGCGGCGAGCCGCGGGCGGGCGGCCTGCCGGCGCTCTCTCGCGTGCGCACCCCCGCGCGTGCGCCCCGCGTGCAGGAGGGGGACGCCGGCGGCGCCGAGCCGGAGAGCGCCGCCTCGGCGGCGAGGCGTCTGACACGGTGGCCCGTCGTGGTCGTCGTCGTCGTCGTCGTCGTCGTCGTTGTCGTCGACGTCGTCGTCGCCGCCAGCGGCGTCGACGCGGCGACTGCGATGTCGGCGGCGGCGGAGGCGGCGGAGGCGACGGCGGCCAGGCTGTTGCTGTTGCTGTTTGCGTCGGGACCGTCAAGCTGCGCAGCCATCCCCCCCTGCGGTCGTCGCCGCGGGTGTGTGTGTGGGTGATCATTGATCAGTAAGCTGTCCGGCGGCACTCTCCCGCCAGGGGGGGCGAACAATAAAACCGAACGGTCCTGGGCGGAGTGGTGGCCACGCCTTTCTCTCCCTTCTCTCCTCCCACTTCTGGGCATCGTCGTCTCCGTCTCTGTCGCCCTTTTCGTCTTCCTCCTCACGCTCTCCCTCTTCTTGCCCCCCCCCATCCTCCTTCTTGGGCTCCTCCCTTTCTTGCTGTAATGTTTCGGTACGTGGCCGATTGGGCATTGAACAAACTGCTCTGCCCCCTCCCCCGTTTCTTCCTTTCCTCCCGCCGCCTCTGCTGCGTGACTCGAGCGGCTGCAGTGCGGAAGTCGGCTCGTGGGCGCACGGTGCTGTAGCGTTCCCATGGAGTTCCTCGGCTCGTCCCCCTCCCCTCCTCGCAGTCTCTCTCTCTCGCCATCTTCGCCCCCTAGTTCTCTCCGCTGCTCTCTCTCTTCAGCCCTCGACCCTCGAGCTTGTCATGTTCCTTCTCCCCTCCTCCCTCCTCCCTCTCCTGTCATCTTACTCCCCCTCCTCCCTCCTCCCTCTCCTGTTTTTGACGGCGCGCAGACTGCTGCAATGCCGAGTCCGACCGACCTCTCCCGTCCCCCTTCCCGTTCCTCATCATCCTTCCTCCATAATCCTATTTCTTCTCTTCCTCCTCCTCCTCCTCCTCCTCCTCCTCCTCCTCCTCCTCCTCCTCTTCCCCCTCCTCCTCCTCCTCCTCCTCCTCCTCCTCCTCCTCCTCCTCCTCCTCCTCCTCCTCCTCGCGCCTCCCCCACACCCAGGGAAGTCCTCTACCGTGGAGGCCACCATCCTGCCACTGCTGTAGTGAATGGCGACTCGGCCGTCGACTCGGTGACGGCACCATCGAAATCGGCTGAGCGCGCAGTGGCACCTCGCTGCGCCTCGTGCTGGACGGACTCATCGGTGGCGTTGCCTCCTCCTCCGGCTGACCTCCTCGGCCCTCCCCTTGCCAGCGGCGAGCGAAGGGCAAGCGCAGCGCAGCGACACGCACAGCCAAGCCCTCCTGCATCACACTCCTTCCCTCTGCTTCCCCTTGTTCCTGATGAGCCGTGGGCCCCTGCCAGCTGGCAGGAGGACTCGAGGCGTCCTTCGCCGAAAGGGGGGACCAGGGGCTCTGTGCTCGCGCCTCGCCGCCGCGCCTTCTCTGGCCCTAGGCGAGGCGCCGTTGGCCGTGCTGCGTGCCACGTCGAGTGCCGCGCCGTGCGGCTGCCGTGTCGAGCGCCGTGCCGTGTGCCGTGCCGCGTGTCGTGCTGCGTGCCTTTCTGGGCTCCATCGCCGTCCTTCCTGCTGCCCCCCCCCCATCCCTTCGGTAGCCACTCATGGGAGCCTGGTATACCCTCTCAATGCCGTCTTTAGCGTCGGCTGGCGTCGATGCGCGTCTGGGAGTCGATGGGATAGCCCGATCTAGCGTCGATCAGCGTCGATTTAGCGTCGACCAGCGTCGATTCGCAAGAGCCGACAAGATGGTATGGGAGGCTCCCATGAGTTGCCACCGGATATACCCCCACATCCCCCCTCTTCGTCCCCCTCAGCTGCCGCGCAACGGGGGCGCATGACGATACGGCCAGCGCCGCCATCGCCTGCCGCCGCGCGGCGCGCGCACGGCAGCAACGCACCCACGGCCTTGCTGCTCAGCGGCTGCCGCAGGCTTTTGATGCGATCTTGTGACAACGCGTTCGGAGCTTGGGGCACACAACACGACAGTTCGGGCGACCCACCGCGGTGCCTAACGTGGTCGTGCGGTGCCTCGTGATGAAGATGGTGTTCATCCTCCGCCAGGTGTGCTCGGGGATCTTATCTTGGATGCGGCCGCTCCCAAACTCGTCGGCGAGCGAGGGGGGGAAGTGAGAAGGGGCGGCTTCTCGGAAGTCCCACGGCCTTCTGAGAAGTTTATCTAAGCCTTCCCCGAAGACAAGACAAGAATTCTCAGAAGGCGTGGGGGCTTCTGAGAAGTCCAGCCGCCTTTTGAGAACGCCTTCTCCTTCTCACTTCCCCCCCTCGCCCGCCGCCAATCATGGTTGTCATGGTAGATCAGGAACGGGCGCGGGCAGACGCACGGGCTGGGGCACTAGCAGTGGCAACTCTTTGAGCGCAAGGGTCTCGCAGATGTGCACGGCTGCCACGTTCGTACACCGGGTCGGGCACGGGTCAGGCATGTCCCTTTACATGAGGAGTATTCAACAACAGCTGAAAGATAGTCGAGGGACAATGTTCGATTATTGCTAAGGCCTTACGGCCGGTGCCGCCGACCCTGGGGGCCTCGGCCTCGGCCTTGCGCGCTCCCGACATGCCCCTGGAGGGTGGCATTCTGACCCGGGACCGCTCCCCGGGACCCCCCCCCGGGGACCCCCCCCGGGACACACCCCTCCTCCGCGGAGAAGGGATCAAAGGAAAAGGAGCTTCCCTTCGATTCAATGGCAACGTTGCTTAATTTCGCTGTGGACGGGCTGTTGTATTTCGCTTTGGCTGGCGTGCTTGAGGACGATGGCCCTAGGAAAGGGGGGGAGCGGCGACGGACTCAGGGGAAGGAGGGAAACACAGTTGAAAAGTAGTCAGTGGACGATTTTTTTATGTTATTTTTGATCGTTTGACAATTTTTCATATTTCGTCGCAAATAGGCCTGTAGGGGGACATGCCCGACCTAAGCTTCGTCACATGCCCCCGCTCTTGGTTCAGGGTGACAGTGCTCGAGCAAAGGCAATGGCAATGCCTGGCGTGAGGGTGCCGTGGATGGGTATCGTCGTCATTTTCAGGCCCCTTGTCCGGAACGCGTCCCTTGAGTGCGTCGTCGCGTGCCCCCCCGCCCCCCCCCCCCCCCGCGACATCTACCTCCTCGCTGCCGCCTCCTCGGGCCCAGGTTGGCGCCGCCTCGCTGAAAAACATGTGCTTCTCCTCTGGAGTGAGCGCCGGCCAGCAGGCCTGGGCCTTGGTGGCGGCGCGCCACCAAATTTCGACGCCACTGGCCGCCTGAGTGCACTGACGGAGTCAGAGAACATATCTCAGCCACGCGCAGAGGGGGGTGGGGGCAGGGGGAGGGCTTCTTAGAAGCACCCCTGCTTCTTAGAAGGTGCTGGCGCCTTCTAAGAAGCAGCCTCCTTCTGAGAAGCCCTCCCCCTCCCTCCATTCCCTCGTGCGCACTGCCCAACTATCCGCAGGCGACTGTCCAAACTGAGCATCAAGCCCCGACTGAGCCTGTCCAGAGTACCCCCTCCTCGGGGCGGCAGTGCCCAGGCCGTCCAGCAGCTTGGCCCCGGTGGCGCCCCTGCGCGCTCCGACCGCCCGGCCGGAGGCCACGCCGTGCGGATGGTGTGGGCCTGCCGCGGTTTACGAGGGCTCCCAGAGGAGGAGAAGGCACCGATACCGCTGCCACTGCCTCGTTGTCGCCGTCGTGGGCATCCTGGATGCCCTCGTCGCCACGGCTGGGCTGGCCCCGAAAGTCTGGTCAGAGAGTACCCCGGGAGAGGTCCAGGGAGTAGCGGTATCCGTACCTTCTGGCTCCCCCAGGTGGCGTCTCGCCGAACACCTCGGCGAGTGGAGTGCCTCCCCCCTACCTCGCCTCTTCCATTCTCGGGGACCCCTGGCAGGCCCGGAGAAGGCCCAGCACGCAGAGAATCTACGGATCGCCGACATTCAAAGATCGAGGATGGATGCCCCCTCGATCTACGACGCAGGAGGAGGAGGAGGAGGAGGAGGAGGAGGAGGATAAGGAGGAGGAGGAGGAGAGGAGGAGGAGGAGGAGGAGGAGGAGGAGGGGGTCGAGGGGGTGGAGGACGATGACGACCACGACGTCGTCTGCCAGCCGCCTGGAGGCCAACCTCGATGCTCGAAGCTCGATCCTCGAACTTTCGATCCTCGAACCTCGATCGATCGGTCCTCGATCGATCCATCCATCGACGACAACGAGGACTGAGAGGGAGAAAGGGAGGAAGAAAATGAGGAGGGAAACAGTCGAGGAGGGAGGAGGAGCGTGGCAAGGAGCGAGGAGGCGCGGAGAGAGGTGGAGGGAGGACGCAGGAGCGGGTGGAAGAGGAGGACGAGGAGAAGAGGAGGACGGCGATAGACGGCGACGACGACAATGAAGTCGACGACGTCGACGACGACGACGACGACGACGACGACGACGAGGACGACGAGGACGACGACCCCAGCCGCTCGGGGAGGCAGACGGGCAGCCCCGCGCCCGCGCCGCTGCCGGCGCACCAGCGGGCGCACGCGCGCTCCCTGCCCGCAGGCCTCCCCTCGCCGCCGCCGCCGCCGGTCGTCGTCGTCGTCGTCGTCGTCGTCGGTCGTCGTCGTCGTCGTCGTCGTCGTCGTCGTCGTCGTCGACGTCGTCGTCGTCGTCGTCGTCGTCGTCGTGGTCGTGGTCGTGGTCGTCGTGGTCGTATCGTCGTCATCGTCGTCGTCGTCGTTGTCGTCGTCGTCGTTGTTGTCGTCGTCGTTGTTGTCGAATTTTCACCATCTTCGACGATTTTCGAGTGTGCCGTTTCTTGCCGCTGGGGTCGTCGTAGTCGTCGATCGGGCCCGCCGGCCTCCTCTGCTTGCCGCCGCCGCTGCGGCGCCCGTCGAGGAGGGAGCGCGGGGGGGAGCCCGCAGGGTGTCAGCTCGGGCGGGTGGTCATGGGGGGTGGCCCACATACGGCGGCGCGCCTGGGGGGGGAAGCGAGGGGAAGGCTTTCCCAGAAGGCGGCGGGGCTTTCAGAAGCCCTCCGGCCTTCTGGGACGTTTTCTGCGTCCTCGGGGATGGCTCAGGCAGCTTCTCAGAGGGCCGGGGGCCTTCCGAGCCTTCTGAGGAGGCCCGACCCCTCTCGCCTCCCCCCTGGGATCGCCGCTATTGATGGGGGCTGAAGGACAGGCCCCCAAAGAGGCCCTTCGGAGCCCTTTTCGGGCAACCCAAAAAGGGGCCCTCAAGGAGCCTTTTAGGGCCCTCGTCTTCCCCCACGCTTAGGTGATCCCCTATTACCACCCACCCGATCATCGTGGTGGGGGGATGCATCGACCTCCACTCATCGCCCATCGATCGCCGATGGGTGCCCAGAAGCCCACCCCGCCCAGGAGCGTGCGGTATCGTATCGGGGGCCCATCGCTGACCTGTCGGCGATGTATCGCCGATTCCAGGTTGATGTTTCTCCCCCTTAGCTTGTCCCCCTCTAACGTTGCCCCTCAGGGTCGACAACACGTTCGATGCTCTGGGCGTATCTGGACCTCTGGAGGCCCTCGGGGGTCGTCGTCGCCGCCGCCGCCGCCGTCGTCGTCGAATGTTTACCATCTTCGACGGTTTTCGAATGTGCCGTTTCTTGCCGCTCGGGTCGTCGTAGTCGTCGATCGGGCAAGTGTCTGTCGATCGATCGAGGTTCGAGGCCCGAGGCTGTCGGGCCCTGTGCGGCAACTACTCGGGGGAGCCCCTTGGCCACGGCCAGGGGCCGCTTCGAAGTTTGGGTCCGAGCGCATCCAAGGGGAGGTCCAGGGGTCCATCGTCTCCGAGTCTGGGGAGGCTGGGCAGTGCTGAAGCCTCCGCGTCGAGGAGTGTGGTCACCATCTTATAACTTATCCCAGTCCCCACCGGGCCATGGTACCTCAGCTCCACCGTCCCACCATCCAAGTTGTGGGTAGGCCCCTCGAAACCCGCAGGGAGCAGCCTATAGCCCCTCTCTAGCGAGATAATTCGGCCATTGGGACCCAGGCCACGCCAGGGCACACGATGCTCACGTGGCCCGCGGGGCCCGTTCCAGGAGGGCGCGGGGCAGACGGCGGCTGCCGCGGCCGCGCATCACGCCGCGTTCCGTCCTGCCTCCGGCGTGACTGTTGTGCCCTTCGGGGTTTGTTTTCTTGCAGGTTGCCAGGCGGTGATCCTTCCAGACCCCCTCGAGTTATGAAAAAAATCACGACGGGAGGTTTTGCACTGTTTTCGGCTTCTGGTGGCCCTTACCGGCCCTTGGGACCGTCAGCAAAACGACCCAGGATGAAAAGCCGGTCCCGGGGAAGGGGCTGGCGAGCCAGGGGGGCGTCCGAGGTGCGTTGCCGAGAAGGTCGAGGCGCGGCGTGATGAGGTCCAAGAGTTCGACGCCCTAGGGCTGCGCAACACCCGTGGCGATCTGTGGGCGGGCCATGCCACGACGTTGGCGGCGCAGGCCGCGAGCATGCGCGTGCTCAGGGTCTGAAGGCTTATAGGGACACACATGGTTGATATGAGCCTGTCGCCCATGGTGTGCTTCAGATGATGAAGCCGTCGCACCCTTTTGACGGGCCTCTACCGGATGTCGCTCAGAATCCAGAAAAGGGTTGGCGCTTCCCGCGCCCCCGAGACCCAATTGTCCGGCGTGGGATGGTTCGGGATGGCGGTGCCATTAGTGTCATCGACGCGGTGCGAACATGCTTGCGATCTCGAGGCGTTTCAATTCCCCCGTCTCCGGCTGGCCTTCCGAGGAGAGCTTCGGAAGCAGTGGGCGCGCAGTCTCTCGGGCGGCCTCGGCAGAGGCCGCGGGCTCTGCAGGTCTGCTCCGTGTCGGGTGTGGGTGCGGGGGCGAGGCCGAGCAAGCTCTCGGTGGGGCCGTGCCCCTCGGCGCCGTGGGCCCCCTTCGCTGCCCTTCGGCTCCGCCCCCCCCCCCCCTCTGCCTCGTGACCTCCACGCGACCCAGGCCATGCATCGGCGGCGAGCCCCAGGGGGGGAGAGAGAGATGGGGGCAGGCCCTCTCAGAAGGCGGCGGGGCCTGTCAGGAGACGCCTGCCGAGAAGCCTTGGAGGCCTTCTCTCCAGCAGCCCCTGGACGCTCGCCTGGAGGCCGTGGGCGCGCGTGAGTACCCCGAGGCGATCGCGGGCCGCCGCCGCCGCCGAGGGCACGGGCGCCGCCGCAGGAGCGGCCGCCGCCGCGGGCGCCACCGGCGCCAGGGAGGGCAACCGACGCAGCAGCACCACGGAGGAGGGGCCGCGCGCACAAAGGGGGCTGGGGGGAGGGGCGAAGGCTTCTCAGAAGCACCCCCTGCTTCTCAGACGGCGCGGGCTTCATCTTTAGAGGTACGGCTGGCGCCTTCTAAGCAGCAGCCTCCCTCCTAAGAAGCCCCCCTCCCTCCCTCCCCAATACCCCCTTGTGCGCTTCGCCAAGGGGGGCCGCGCGCTCCTGCCTCCGCCGCGCGCGGGGCGTCGGGGCGTCGGCCCACTCGCCGCCAAGGCTCTCCGGCCACCCCAGGCCAGTCGCCGCCACCGCTCCGCCCCCCGCCGCCGCGGCGTCGGGTTCCGAGCCGCAGGGTCCGCCGCCGCCGCGCCACCGCGGCCAGCACCGGGAGGCTTTATGAGGCGCACCACGCCCTGCAGCGCCGCCAGCAGCGGGCGACCCTTGGCCACCCCCGCAAGCGAAGATCGCCGCGGAGATGGCGGAGCGGGCGACCGCCACCACCGTGTGCATGGGCGCCAGAGCAGCCTCGGCGCTTCGGGTCGCCGCCGCGGCGTAGATGGCGGCATCCGAGAGTCTGCAAGTCACTCTGGGCCGAGAGGCCCAAATGAGGAGGGAGGAGGGAAGAGGAGCTGGAGGAGGCTGGAGGAGATGGGGGGGAGGAGGAAGAGGAGGCGGAGGAGGAGGAGGAGGAGGAGGAGGAGGAGGAGGAGGAGGAGGAGGAGGAAGAGGAGGAGGAGGAGGAGGAGGACGAGGAGGAGGAGGAGGAGGAGGAGGAGGAACAGGAGGAGAGGGAGGATCAGGATCAGGATCAGGAGGAGGAGCAGGAAAACGACGACGACGCCGACGGCAAAGAGGACGAGGAGTGTGAGGAGGGAGGGTTAGGAGCTGGAGGAGGAGGAGGAGGACGAGGAGGAGTAGGAGGAGGGAGAGGAGGAGGCGGAAAAGGAGGAGGAGGAGGCGGAGGAGAAGGATAAGGAAAACAAGGAACACTTGCGCGGACAACTCGGCACAATCTTCGCAGCCAGTACTGAACGGGCTTCATGGCGGCCCAACCATTCCATTCGAGTGGTTCGCGGAGCCTGCCTGATGGCTCTTGGTTTCAATTGCTTTCAGAAGCGGCGCCCACGCGTTCATGCAAGTGGTGCGTCAACCCAAGGAACGGAGAAAAATGGTGGAATCACGCAGGTAAGCCGAGCTGTTCGATGTGTGGCTCGATCTAGGGTACCGCAGTCGCCGGCAATCGTGAGATCAGTGATGGCAGCCCTGCGCCGAGGCCTGCCCACGTCCAGCAGGATAGGCGGGCAAGGGCGGATGCTGCGCTCAAAGGTAAGTGCGAGGCGCAGGTCAAGGAAATTCAACAGGTCAAGGCCTCTCTCGCGGAAAGTCTAAGGAGAAGGATCGTGGCGCGGCGAGTTCGGCCGCTCTCGAGGCCGAGGGCTCAGTCCAGACGAGGATCGGGACCCTGCGCGGCACGTTGCGTTCGCTCCGGTCTTCTTCGAATCCCAGCATCGCGCGCATGCGACAAGGGCTCAAAGCCGCGGCTGATGAGCTCCAGTCCAAACGCGATGCCGCTAAGCCGCTGTCGGCCCAGTTGCGCGAAGCGACGAACAGGTGCCAGGCGCTGGGCCGCAAGAGGGACAATCATAACGCAGTCCCCGAGGGCTCGCGCGCAGCGCGGGCCAAGTTGGCTCGCGAGCTGTTCGAGGCCCTGCCGCGCGCGTCGGGCGTCGCAGACGAGCTGCTCGACGCAGAGCAGTGGAGATGTCGCAGGCGCCGGGCGGCGAGGAGTCGCTCGCAAAGGATACTACAACACGGCAGCTGCTGCCCGTTCGGCCGAGGCCGCAGCTCGGGAGCGCGAGGCCGCCGCGGCTGCCGCTGCGGGCGCTGCGATGGAGGCGGGCGGAGTCGATGTGGCAGTCCCAATGGAGACAGATGATGATCTCGAGGGCCTGCGCGCCTCCCGCAGAGCCATCTTCGCCGCGGGGCCCCCCCGCGACGCGCAGGACTCGCGCGCTGCGACCGAGCGGGTGGGATTTGCCCGCGGGCAGTTCGCCGACCGATCGAGACTGGCGTGGGCGGAGTATGTCGTTGATGCGGTGATGGTTGTTTGTTTCTGCATTTTGCGCGTTGCCCCTGCCGGCTCAGGCGATGCCCCGCCGCGGAGACGATGCGGTGATTCGCGTGCTCGGGCAGGTGGCTGCCGCCGCCGCGGGAGAAGGGGCGGGCCCTGGGCGCGGGGGTGGGGGCGCGGCAGGTGCTGCCCTGAGGTCGGCGACTTCGGCGACTGCGCCGGGCGATCGACCGGAGAAGGTCGCGACCCGTGGCGCGCGATCCCACGAGAGGGATGGGCCGCCCAAGTTGCGGGCGGAGCCCGCCAGGGTCGTCGCTGGAGGTCTCGCGCAATGGGCGGCGTCAATTGGCTCGGCGTCGCGAGGAGATCGGCGCCCGCGTCGGCTTCGACGACTGGGCCATCGTCCTCGTCGCAGTCCGCCGCCGTCGCGGGTCGAGATGCTGCGTTCCGGCGCTGCGGCGGCGACGATGGCCCCCTTGTCTCGGGGGCGGCGCGGGGCGAGTTCGCCGCAGCCCCAAGTCGAGATGCCGCCGTGCCGCGCAACGGCCGCGACGATGGCCATATCTGCGCCTCTCGGCTCGAACCTGTCGGGGCCACATCGAGTTCCTCGACGGCTGCCGATTCGCGCGGAGCGCCGGGGGGGCGCCGCTGCAGGTCTCGCATTGTCACGGGCGGCATCCACTGGCTCGGCTCCTGCGAAGGGATCGGTTTCCACGCCGTCGCACGTGGCAGCGCCCGCCTCCTTGTCGCCGCCTGGGGGGGCAGGGTCGGCCGCGACGATGGCCCCCCGGTCTCTGGGGCGGCGGTGGGCGAGTCCGCTGCGGCCGCAGGTCGGGGTGGTCTCTGGGGCGGTGATGGGCGAAATGCTGCGCTGCAGCGACGCGGTCGCGACGATGGCCCCGCCGCTTCCCTCGGACCGATGCGGTCGGGGTCGGTCGTGCCCCTCGACGGCTGCCGGTTTGCGAAGTGCGTCCTTGGGTTAAGTCGTCGATTGCAGGGGCCTCGCCCTTCCAGTGCTACCCTGGGGCTAGCAGTGAGTTTGATGAGTGCCCCGCAGCGCGCGATGGAGTTGATCCCGGCGCTGATGGCGCCCCTCAAGTCAATTGCGCGGCCTCTGAGAGCGGGGGCGGCGAAGTTCTGGGCTTCGTCGTCCCCGCTGAATCCTCGCCTCGCGGACCCCCGACTAAGCTTCTCGCGCCGCCGTCTCAGTCGTTCGTCAGGGGGAAAAACACACAGACACAATTAATCTTCGATTCCCCAGAAAATATAAGGAAATATGGGAAGTGGGGGAGGGAGGCGAAAACCCAGAAAATATGGGGAAATTTAGGGGATCCTTGTGCATGTGTGCATTTATTTGCGTGCCCTGGGGCCCGCTCAGTTCGGCGGCGCGCCGCGGGCGCGAGGGCCCCGCGCGCAGTCGAGCCGGCACGGCCAGAGCAAGGCTGCGAGCGCAGGGTTGCTGGAGTCTCGGCGCCGGCTGCGGGCGCAGGCCGCGGGGGGGGGGCGTCGAGTGGAGTTGCTATGGGGCTGGCTGCGACGGTCTGGGCGACGGCTCCTCCTCTGGTCGCTTTCCCGATGTCGTCGCCAGGTCGCGCCGTGGCGGGGCGGGCGCATTGGCGGCGGCCAGGCGTCGCCGCGTTTGTTTCGCTGTAGCTGGTGGTCGATGGCGGCCTTGCCGGTGGGAACTTTGAGATTTTTTCTGACGACGTCAGTATATCTTGCCGGGGTTGACGCCGCGAGGCAGGCGCGGGCCCTGTGGCAATATAACTGCTGACCCAGAGCTAGTCGAGAGTTGGTTCCGCGGCGTCCTGCGCGCGGCCCCGCGTAGCCGCGCTGCCCTGGAACAGCGCGAGAGTTCTTCTACGCTCGCGAGCAGCTGCCCCTGTTCGCTGTCCGCCAGCGCGCGCGTTCCCGCGTCCGCTAGCGTGGTTGCCGTTTCGTGCCAGTCCCGAGGTCACCCGCCAGCGCCAGTCGGGCCGGGGAGTTCCCCTGCGATCTACGTGCCAGGCTGCTGCAGGCGCCCCCCCGCCCTCGATCGCGGAGCGGGGGCGAGCGCGGGGGGCGCTGGGCACGTTGACATGCGACGACTTGGCGGAATGCTGGGACGATATTATGATTGGTCTTGAGCCCGAGGTACTGGACACATGCGACCAGGAGGCCGCGTCATGGCCGCGCTGGTGCGACGCAGTATATTTGGAAGTTCCTGGATCCGAAGCCCCCTCCTGCGCCCGACGACTTCGAGGCGTGGCCTGTCTTTGGCCGGTGGCTGAGGCACTTGCGAACTGCGGGGCATTCCCCGGACGCATGCGGCGCGGGTCCTGGCTTGATTGGCACCTTTGCAATGAAGCGCGGGATGTCGTGTCAGGCATTGTTGAGCGCTTCTCGTGCACATAATTAGATATGTTGCGTGGCCATTTGGGGGCCGCAGATTGCATGGCGGCCGCCCGCGTGGATCAAGTTGCGCAGTCGTGGGCCAGGCGGGCCAGCGATGCGTTTGCTGGCGGCGCTGCGCGCGGTCGCAGGTTCAGTTTCAGCGAGAGGCAGGAGGTCCACGCGGAGCGTGCCGAACCTTCTCAGCAGGCGGACGATTGCATTGATCAGTGGCAACTTCTGGGCCAGGCGCATTCGCGGGGGGCTGGGGCAGCCCGGCGACGCTGCGAAGCGGGGGGGGGGGGGGGGGCCTGCCAGATTTCAGCGCGGTGGGCTTTAGGAAGATTTGCCGCAGCTTCCCTGCCCAGACAGCCTTGGGCCAGCTGTCCGACGATGCTCTGTTGTCCCTCGGCTTGCTCCTCAAGACGTGGGAACAACGGTGGTCGTGGCCGAGCGAGCGCGCGCGCGCGGCTCACGCGTCTCCGGAAGCCACGCGGGGGCCGCATGTTGTTTGCGCTGCTGCGTCGCATCATCAAAACTTAGGGATTGCAGATTTGTTGACATGTTTTTGGTACGGATCGTGCTCTTAAGTGCTCCTTGAGAACGATGCTTGTGCTTTTTGCAGTTTATCGGCCTCTTCGGACCGTCTAGGCTTTGGGGCCGATTCCTAGAGATGTGGTTCTCTTCCGTGGAGTTTTGCCTGGCGCAGCCCTGCCGACGCGCTCGTGCACGTGCTGCTGCACCGTGCTTTAGTCAAGCTCTGTCAGCTTTTCAGCGAGCTTCGGCCCCGCGTCCCCATTGACGATGTGAGTTTCCAGTGGGCCGGTGGCTGGCCCAGGAACTCGCGGCCGCTCTCTGGGGCCTTGGCTTGGTTTGTTGTTGCGAGGTTTCTTTTCACTTGGGCCCGATCCTGCAGGCGTCCAAGAGCGGTGTCGTCGCTTCGGCCGCACGATCTGCAGCCCGGGCGTCGGCGCGCGCCCGCGTCGCAAGGCTTCGCGGCCACGAACGCATGCGCAATGGCGGGGGCGCATTCAGCGGGATGCCCCGTCGCGCGCAGGAATTGGCCCGCCTGGGGGCATTGTTGCAGAGAAAACCAAAGTGGCAAGGTCTCCGCCGCGTAGGCCCAGGAAGAGTTGACACTCTGTTGGGGGTCGGCCTTCCGCCGGCTTGGGCTCGCGGGGCAAGAGTGAGCGGCCCCGCTGACATCGCGTTAGTGTCGCTCCGCTCTCTTGCCGGATCATCAGCGGGCGCGAAGAGGTCTGGCGCTTTCACCTAGAGGCTGGCTGTTCAGAGGGGCAGGTTTATCGATCCGATGTTTGACGCGACCATGCCGTTGCTGATGAGATGCGTCTGTCGCCTGGAATGGCAAGGTCTCGCTCGCGCCATTGTCGCGAGCGCGGCCCAGCATGCGCGATCAGCTCGTTTAGAGGATGACCTGGCAAATGTGCAAGGGCTCGGTTTCCGCTGCACTGCTGTATCTGGTGGGGTGGGCGGTGCCGTCTGCCCACGCAGTCGTTGACGACCTCGGCGACTCGCGCCCCCTCCTTCGAGTCTCTCCGTTTCAGCTCCGTGAGTTGCCGAGGCCAGGGGCCTCCAGGTGGCCGGCGACCCGCGTCTTGCAGCGCTTTGGCTTTGGCTTTGGGGGCCTTGGGGCGGGCCCGCGCCGCGGAGTCCTGGGCGCGCGCGGCGGCGAAGAGGCAGGGGGCCTCGAGGTGCCGTGTCGGGCGCTCGATCCGGCCCCCATCTAGATGGTATCAGGCCGGCTTTTCTGAAACAGATGCGCTCTCTTTTTTTGCTTTGCGCGCGCTGAGGGCACCTCGGGGCGCCGGCTGCGCGATTTCGATGGCGCGACGGGCTGCCCGGTGCAGCTGGGCGCCGTCATCGCGAGGACGTCCTGGAGATTCGGGATTATCGGCGCTCAGGGATAGGGGTATTTTTGGCTTGGACTTCCCGACTGGTACGCCATGGGGCATGCCAA
This sequence comes from Prorocentrum cordatum, assembly GCA_963575745.1. Taxonomy (NCBI): domain Eukaryota; class Dinophyceae; order Prorocentrales; family Prorocentraceae; genus Prorocentrum; species Prorocentrum cordatum. Next base: position 221,609 of record CAUYUJ010017145.1, on the reverse strand, counting down.
TGGGCCCCTCTTCGAGTCTGCGAAGTTGCCCCGGGCCCTTGATGATGCCCCCTTTTCCTTTCGGGGTTGCGCCCGTGAGTCTTTCGGGCGGCGCATCTCCGCGGGCGGCTCAGGTCTGGCCGAAGGCCGCCCCGATCTGCGTCGCCGTGGATAGGCCCTGTTCGAGCGGCCTACTGGGCCCTCCCTGGGCGGGCTCAGCTCGTTCCCAGGGCCGAGCGTTGGGCGTTGCGTCGGGCTATCAGGCGCGGCCCGTTGGACGCCCGGGCACGTTCGGATCATGCGGGCGCTGTTGACGAGCGCAGCGACTGGTTCAAGGGCCCTGGGTCGGCCCGCCCCCCTCGCGCTTCCATTGGGGGGCGCGCGTTCCAATTGCGCCGCTACTCCGACCCGCGACCCAGTCTTACGCGGGCCCCCGCCCGCTGCTCCGGCTGCGACTCAGTGCGGGAAGGGGCGTCGGAATTCGATATCGAATCTGTTATCGACTACGCGTGGGCGGAATTCTGTGTTTGATTCGGTGGGAGATGCGCAGCTGCCCCCGGGTCGATGGTCGATTTTCTCAGTCGGAACATTTGGCGCTCATTAAGCTGTTGTCTGATTGATTCGACAGGGTCAACCAGGCGATCGCTGAGATGGCGACGGACAGGAGCGACTTGACCCCATCCCGCCCTCTTGGAGCGTCGGGGCCCAGTGGTGCGCCGCGGGGCGGGCGTGTTGGGGGCAAAGCTGCGCTCGTGCAGCATGCCCTTTTTTGCAGCCCCTCTAAGGGGGAGCGGCGACGCAAGGTGCGCAGCGCACGCGACCCCCCCTGTTGCAGCTCGGATCGGGAAGCCGTCGCGTGTGCGACGCGAACGAGATGCAGAGATGGCAGGCCAGTGAGTTATGTTTCAAATGTGCGGCTCTGAAGCTGTGGCGGAGGCCTCGGAAGGGGGCGCGCGTTGCGCTGCGCTGCGCTTCGCCGGAGATTCCCTGGGCCCCAGATCGAACTACTTGCCGCCTCCTGCTGGTGCTGGGCCAAATCAGCCTGTGCTGGATCAGCACGCGATGGATCCTTCTGGTTGAATTGCATACTGTACTTTGTGTTCGGCCTAGTGCAGCCTGCCTAACGGGGTCACCCGAGGGTTGTTGGCGCCGTGCAAGTGCTGAAGCATCCACCCGAGCACCAGAGACTCTTGGGCTCTCAAAATCGAGTACGCTTCGCGAGGTCTCAACCCCAAGACACGAGAAGAGATTGGTTGTCCTGGCTCCGTGTGGCGGCGGCGGCCCCACCTGTGATGCGCGCGCGCGTGTGTGTGTGTGTGTGTGTGTGTGTGTGTGTTTGTGTGTGTGTGTCCTGCGTGCGCGCTCTTGCGTGTGTGTGTGTGTGTGTGTGTGTGTGTTTGTGTTTGTGTTTGTGTGTTTGTGTTTGTGTTTGTGTACGTGCGTGTCTGTGGCACCCCTGTTGCCGCACCTCCCTCTGGGGGTCCGAGGGTCATGGCCAGGAACGAGCTCACCTTTTGCCTCTCGCTTGCTTTCTGATCTGTTTTTGTTCGGTGGGGGCCTGTCGGGCGCTGGGCGTAGCCCCAGGTCACGTTGCCTCAGTACAAAACCGCGATGGCAACCAACCATACTTCAACACGATTGGCGCTTCGTCTCATGCAATGCCACGCCGTGTCGGCTGCGGCCGCTATCAGCCGATGGCAGATGCGCAGCCTCTTCCTTCAGCAACGGCGTTTACGAACTGGTCGCGCCGAAGGTTTGCGCGCCCCTTCCTCCCCCTCCTTTTCCTCCTCCTCCTCCTCCTCCTCCTCTTTCTCCTCCTCCTCCTCGTTTTCTCCTTTTCCTCCTCCTCCTTCCTCCTCCTCCTCCTCCTCCTCCTCCTCCTCTCCTCCTCCTCCTCCTCCTCTCCTCCTCCTCCTCCTCCTCCTCCTCCTCCCCCTCTCCCTCCTCCTCCGCCTCCTCTTCCTCCTCCGCCTCCTCCTCCTCCTCCTCTCCCTTCTTTGTCCCTGTTCCTCCAGGGGAACGACGACGACGGGAAACAACTGGCAGGCCCGCGGGCGGGCGCCGCGCTCGCTGCGGCCCTGCGGCACGGCGCATCCGCCGACGGCCGCACCTCGCCGCCGAGCGCCGCGGGCTCGCCGCGGCCAGGAACAGCCGCGGGCCGCTTCTCGGAGTTCGCCGCGCGCGCGCGCCGAGGCGGCGCCCGCCCGGCCGCCCGCCGCCGTCGGCGGCGACGGCGGTCGGCCATTGAAGGCGGTCCTGTAATTTTGAGGAGGAAAAGGTAACGATACTGCTGCTCGTCCTAGAGAGTCCTCGTCACCACGGCTGGATGATCCCCGAAGTGCAGTGCTGGCCACGGCGAGCCGTGGGATTGGTCCGGTGAGCAGCGGCGTCGGCACCGCCGCCGGGTGGCCCGACGGCGAAGGCACTCGGCGGCGATCGGCGTTGAACGCTAAAACGACGCGAAGATCGGGACAAAATCGGATCGGGATAACTCGAGATCTCTGAGAATCGGCGGGTTTGGAGGATGTATTGGGCGCCGCGGCCGCTCCAGAGCGATTTATCCTGATCCTGGCCCTGTTTTCGATGGCAGCAGCGGTCACGGCGCCCAGGGTGGCGGCGATCGGGGGGCGAAGGCGGCGCCGGCGGCGACTTGCAGGCGGGGCGGGGCGTCGGCGCCACGCCGCCGCGCATCGCTCCGTGAACCGGCCAGCGGGCCGTCGTCGTCGTCGTCGTCGTCGTCGTCGTCGTCGTCGTCGTCGTCATCGTCGTCACGGTCGTGGTCGTGGTCGTGGTCGTCGTCGTCGGCGGCGGTGGCGGCGGCGGCGCCTGTGGTTCATGCCAACGTCGTCCATCCGTCCGTCGTCTGTCCGTTCGTCGTCGTTCGCACGTCCGTTCGTCGTCGTCCGTCGTCATTCGTCGGTCGTCCGTCCGTCGTCCGCAAGCCTTCATCGTCGTCGTCGTGGTCGTCGATCGTCTGTCGTCCGTCGTCCGTCGGCGTTCGTTGTCGCCGTACGTCGCCTTCTGTCGTCAGACATCCGTCGTCCATCGTCCTCGTCGGGGCAGGTTGGCAATGAAGAGGAAGAGGAGGAGGAGGAGGAGGAAGAGGAGGAGGAAGAGGAGGAGGAGAAGAAGCGGGAGCCGAAGGGCGACGAGGGCGCACCCACAGTGACAGAAACAAAGGGCCGCATCACAAAGGCTCCAAGGAGAAGGAGGAGGTAACCCCAGGAAGCATTTAAGACCCCCCCCCTCCGGCAAATCGATAACCCTTTCCGCACCCTGGAAGCGTTACCTGGCACCAGGAGCCCTCCTCCTTCCTCTCCTCCCATCTCCCTTCCAAGTTTGTCCTCCTCCTCCTCCTCCTCCTCCTCCTCCTCCCTCTCCTTCTTTAGGAAGAGAAGGAGGAGAACGAATCTTTAGGAATCTCCAGGATTCCTCAGGAATCCTGAGGAACCTGTAGGAATCCTCCGGAATCCTTAAATTCATGAGGAATCCCCTGGAATTCCTGACGAGCCCTTAGGAATTTAAATGAGTCTTCTGGAATCCTGAAGAATCCATCGAAAGCCTTAGGAATGCGCAGGAATCGCAAGGGAATCCTTAAGAAGCCGAGATGCATCCTTAGGAATCCTTAGGACACCCGCAGGAATCCTTAGGACACCCGGGTGCTAAGATAACGCCACGGTGCGGGGGGGGCGGGATACCCTCTCGTGGACCTCCCCCTAGGACGGCCGATGAACATCAATTTCTCGATGGGCTTTGCAATAGAACTCTCCTCGGAAAAGATAAGAATCAAAACGAAGAAAAAGAGGAAGAGAAGGAGGACAAGGAGGAGGAGGAGGAGCAGCAATAAGAGGCGAAGGAGAAGGAAAAGGAGGAGAAGGAGGAGGAAGAGAAGAGGAGAAGGAGGAGCAAGACAAGGAACATGAGCAGGAGAAGCAGGAGCAGGGAAAGCTTCTTTGGGAAGGGTCCTCAGCAGGTCTCTCAGAGAGGCCCCCAAGCAGGCCTCTCAGACCTCCGAAGCAGACCTTCGGGCAGGTTCCTAAGCAAGCCTAAGCAGACGCAGGCCTCTGAGCAGGCTCCTGAGCAGGCCTCTACGCAGGCTCCCAGGCAGGCCTCTTAGCACGCCTCGGCGCAAGGGTTTCAGTCTCTCTGAAATTTCTGAGCTCCTCCATAGCTCACTTCAGGAGATTCATGTTGGCGCGAAGGCTCAGGCTCAAGCTTCAGGCTTCCACCTGCAGCGGCACTGTCAGACGTATCTTCTCAGGCAAGCTTCAGGCCTATCTTCTCAGGCAATGTCAGACAGCGAGAACAGCGAGAACACGACTAATCAGTTCGACCTGTTTTATCAGTTTCCTCAGGGCCGCGACAAGGAGGTGGAGCGTCAGGGGAACCCTCAGTACCATGCTTACATTGAGAGGGTCAGGAACAGCGATCTCAGGAAAAGGTTTCGGGCGAAGAGGTTCAGGGAAGCTCGCAGGAGGGCTGAAGAGTCAGTTCAGAAGAAGCCTGCCGCGTCAGTCCACAAGAAGCCGGCCGCGTCAGTCCAGAAGAAGCCTGTCAAGGCCCAGAAGCATCAGAAGAAGCCTGTCGCGACTCAGAAGAAGCCTGCCGCGTCAGCCCACAAGGATCAGAAGAAGCCTGTCCACGACCAGCTTTCAGTGCTCAGCATCGTTTCGTTTTTTTTCAGCGCTCACAGGGCGGTTTTTCAAGCGTTCAGAATTTTTTTTTAAAAAACACATATATATATATATATATATATATTATATTATATTATTTTTTTAATTTAAACCGTCCGAGCGCTATGGCGTTTCCAGCGCTCGCGTTGTCAGCGAGATGGCCCCCCTCTTCAGACGTCAGGCTTTCACCCTTTTACTTCAGTTATATATATATATATATATATATATATATATTTATATATATATGTGTATATATATATATATCACATTTTCTCAGTTCTCTCAGTTTTCCCATGTGTTTTTTTTTCAGTTGTTTTCCAAGTTCTCTCGGTTTTCTCAGCTTTTTCAAGTTTCTCAGCTTTTCTCAGGTTTCTCAGCTTTCTCAAATTTTTGAGTTCTCCAGACTTTTCAGTTTTCTGTTGTTTTTCTTGTTTCTCCGCTTTCTTCCGTTTTCTCAGTTTTCTCAGCTTTCTTACGTTTCTCAGCTTTTCTCAAGTTTCTCCGGTTTTCTCATGTTTCTCGGTTTTCCGGTTTTTTAGTTTTCTTTTAGATGCAGTAAACGATAACCTTCTTAGGACTCTTGAGGAATTCTGACGAATCTTTTGGAATTCCGGAGGAATCCTTTGGATTCCTGGGAAATATTCAGGCATCCTTGGGCATCCTTTGAATCTTTTATGAATCCTGAGGAACGTTTGTGAATCCTTAGGAATCCTTGAGAATCCTGCGGAACTTGTGTGACACCTGATGGATCCATTGAATTCGTTAGGAATCCTCAAAAATGCTTCCCAATCTTAATACGAATATCATTGCGTGAACTTTCTAAGCAGCAAGCGACATCCTGAGTCTTTCATGAGAGCCACGCAGATTTGAATTTCGAATTCCGATCTTGGCCCAGGGGCCAGGCCGCCGCGAATTTGTTTTGTGTCCGGGTGCTAAAGCTATCGTTCGGTTATTTCGGCCCCTCGGAATATCGAAAAAAAATGCGGCGCTACGATCTCGCCAGAGGGGGGTTCTCAAATGCTTCCGGGGGTTATTGGAACAGATGTAGGTGCAGGTGCCGACCGCGACGGAGACGATGGCGCAGGCGCCGACCGTTACAGAGATGAGGGTCGCGTGGGGGCGCGTACGCGGCAGCCGCGGCGCCGCATTGTGCGGGATTCGGTAGTTCGTCCTGTGCTCACCCAGTCCCTCTACCTTCTCCTGTCCTTATGTCAGGTAGGTTTGTCATCATCGGCTTGTCGGGATTATACGTCCACTCGTCTCCCTCCCTCCTCCTGCTCATTCCGTAAGTTTCCTTTCTTCCTTCTCGTGGCCATCCATTATGTTTCTCTTTTCCCTTCATCACTCTTCGTTCTTTCTCCTCCCTCCCCTCTCCTTCTCCCTCCTTCCTGGTTTGCC
>CAUYUJ010017145.1:178059-213059 GCA_963575745.1 Prorocentrum cordatum | reverse complement strand
GCGTGTGCTGCTGTCCATGCCCCTTCGTCTCGCTCCTTACCCCTTGCCTTCTCCCACCTCCTCCGTCAGTCCCGGCGGACTTGTGCCGTCTCGGCCTAGCGGCTGCGCGGCCGCGTGCGTTCCCTCTTGGAATCCTCGGCAGCACAGATCGTTCAAGACTGAAGGATCCGCGCGGTGACAGTTCGAGGAAAACAAACGACATAAACATCAACTTTCGATGCTCCGCGGAGCGTCGCTGGAACCCACTGGCGGCGCCCCCGGCGCCGCCTCTGGCGCGCTCCGCGCGCTCAGGTCCGAGACATCCGCGCGGGCCGTCGACAGTTTATGTTTATGCCGTTTGCTTTTCCTCTAGCCGAACGATCATAGAGCCCAGAGCCCACGCCGTCATGGCAGGAGACTTGCGATAGCTGGGAGGAGAGGGGAAGGAGGAGCAGAATGACGGTGTGAAGCAGGATGGCGTGAAGTAGGGGGGGCAGGACAGCGGACAGAGGAAGTGGAGCTGCATTCCGAACACCCCCGAAAACCTCCGAAGACCTCTACGACGATGACCGACCGACCGACCGACCGACGTCGTCTTGCGGTAGCCGCTTTGGCTCAAGATCTTGTTTTACGTTGCATCTACGGGGGACCTCGTCTGTCCTCAAATTTGGTGTCTTTTCTTGTACCCGACGCAGGCTCGATGCGGATTCGACGCGGATGTGGCGTGGATTCGACGCGGATTCGACGAGTCCGACGTGGATCCGAAACGGATTCGACGCAGATAGAGGCGCGACGGGACAGAGGCCCCCCGAAGATGCAACACAACCGTTGTTACGTACGTTACGTCGACCCTCCACTTCAGGCTGCGCTGCGTGGGCCGGCGGCGCACACACGCGGGCGGAGTAAGGGCGCTGGCCTGCTGAGGTGGCTGGCTGCCTCTGCGACCCGCACCCCCTGCCTGGTAAGACGCCTCTTCGTAGGACGCCACATGCGAAGCCTGCCCCACCACCCCACGATTTCTAAGGGGGGGGGTTACTTCGCTCGGGAGTTCCCGAACGAAGTGAACCTCACCTTGCCCCCTAGAACCCTTGGGGTGGTGGGGCAGGCTTCGCATGTGGCCCCCTATCTTCAGACGCTGGAGTAGGGGATCGACTACTGGATCGTCTTACCCCAGAAATCCTGCTCTCGTGGAGTGTACGACTATATATATATATATATATATATATATATATATATATATATATATATATATATATGAGTTGGGCCCCTGGGCGGTGCCTGTCATCTCCATGGGGTGTGCAGGGCGCCCCCGGGAGCGTCCGAAGCGTCCCGGAGGGCCCCTGGGACCGCCAGGAACAGTTCGAGACCGCCCAAGACGGCCCGCGAGCGCTCCCAAGACGCGCATAGATAGCCTCAGGAATGGCCTGGAAGGCCCGAAGACGTTCCAAGAGAGCTCCATGAGGCCCCGAAGGCATCCCAAGAGGCCTCCCAAGAGAGCCCCGACAAGCCAAAATCGTTGATTTGTAGTTTTTTTTCGAGGTTTTTGGCTTTCTCGCTTTTTCGGGGTTCCGACGCTCCAAGACCGTCCAAAAGTCTCCCAAAACCACTCCAAGACGGCCGAAGAAGCCCCCAAGACCGCCCCAAGACGGCCCAAGAGACCCCCCAAATCGTCCCAAGACGGCCCAGGAGAGCCCCAAGATGGCCCAGGAGCCGCCCAAGACGGTTCCAGGAGAGCCCCGACAGGGCTTCAAGACTGCCTAAACGAGCCCAGCGGTCCCCAAGAGGGCCCCGCCAGGCCCCAAGAGGCCCCGAAGAGGCCCCCAAGAGCCTCCCCGGAGGCCCCCAGAGGCCCCCAAGAGGCCCAACAATTGCCCTGAGCGCGCCCCAAGACGCCTCCAGGAGAGCCCAACAGGCCTCCGAGAGGCCCCCAAGAGGCCCACTGGAGGCCCTCAGGAGGTCGTCCCCATCATGTTCCCGGAAGGCGGTCCGGGAACATGATTCCGCTCCTTGGAGGAGTTTTCTGCGCTTTCCGAGGCGCCTTCCGAGGCGCCTTGGACGACGTACGTATGTTTCCGATTGTCCTTCTCCGTGTATGGAGGCCCTCAGGAGGTCGTCCCCATCATGTTCCCGGAAGGCGGTCCGGGAACATGATTCCGCGCCTTGGAGGAGTTTCTGCGCTTTCCGAGGCGCCTTCCGAGGCGCCTTGGACGACGTACGTATGTTTCTATCGATTGTCCTTCTCCTGTGTACACAATCCTACATGTCTTACGTATGTTATATATATATATATATATAAGAGGCCCACTGGAGGCCCTCAGGAGGTCGTCCCCATCATGTTCCCGGAAGGCGGTCCGGGAACATGATTCCGCGCCTTGGAGGAGTATTCTGCGCTTTCCGAGGCGCCTTCCGAGGCGTCTTCGACGACGTACCTGTGTTTATATAGATTGTCCTTCTCTTGTGTACACAGTCCTACATGTCTTACGTATGTTTCTATATATAATGTATATATATACATATACATACACAAACATATATATATATATGTATATATACATATATGTATATACACATATGTGTGTATATATATACATACCCCTCCCCCAAGCCCTCCCGAGTCGTGCAACTTCCTTCAAATATTTCAATTTTCTTCCCCACATATAGAGGCCCCCAAGATGCCCAACAATGGCCTTGAGCGAACCCCAAGACGCCTCCAGGGGAGCCCAACAGTCCTCCGAGAGGCCCCCAAGAGGCCCCCTGGAGGCCCTCAGAAGGTTGTCCCAATCATGTTCCCGGAAGACGGTCCGGGAACATGATTCCGCGCCTTGGAGGAGTATTCTGTGCTTTCCGAGGCGCCTTCCGAGGCGCTTTGGACGACGTACGTATGTTTCTATAGATTGTCCTTCTCTTGTGTACACAATCCTACATGTCTTACGTATGGGCCTCTCTCTCTCTATATATATACACATACGCACACACATTTATATATATATATATATATATATATATACATATATACATCTGTATATACATATATATACACCCCTCCCCCAAGCCCTCCCGAGTCGTGCCACTTCCTTCCACGTATTTCAAATTCTTCCCCATAAATAGAAGTCCCCAAGATGCCCAACAATGGCCCTGAGCGCGCCCCAAGACGCCTCCAGGAGAGCCCCACAGGCCTCCGAGAGGCCCCCAAGAGGCCCACGGGAGGCCCTCAGAAGGTTGTGCCCATCATGTTCCCGGAAGGCGGTCCGGGAACATGATTCCGCGCCTTGGAGGAGTATTCTGCGCTTTCCGAGGCGCCTTCCGAGGCGCCTTGGACAACGTACCTATGTTTATATAGATTGTCCTTCTCTTGTGTACACAGTCCTACATGTCTTACGTATGTTTCTATATATAATGTATATATATATACATATACATACACAAACATATATATATATATATATATATGTATATGTGTATATATATATATATATATGTATATACACATATGTGCATATATATATATATATATATATATATATACGTATACCCCTCCCCCAAGCCCTCCCGAGTCGTGCCACTTCCTTTCAAATATTTCAATTTTCTTCCCCACATATAGAGGCCCCCAAGATGCCCAACAATGGCCTTGAGCGAACCCCAAGACGCCTCCAGGGGAGCCCAACAGGCCTCCGAGAGGCCCCCAAGAGGCCCCCTGGAGGCCCTCAGAAGGTTGTCCCAATCACGTTCCCGGAAGACGGTCCGGGAACATGATTCCGCGCCTTGGAGGAGTATTCTGCGCTTTCCGAGGCGCCTTCCGAGGCGTCTTCGACGAGTATACCTATGTTTATATAGATGGTTCTTCTCCTTTGTACACGCTCCTATATGTCTTACGCATGTTTCTATATACACGTGTATATAAATCCATATATAAATCCATATATATATATATACCCCTCCCCCAAGCCCTCCCGAGTCGTGCCACTTCCTTCCACCTATTTCGAATTCTTCCCCATGTATAGAGGCCCCCAAGATGCCCAACAATGGCCCTGAGCGCGCCCCAAGACGCCTCCAGGAGAGCCCAACAGGCCTCCGAGAGGCCCCCAAGAGGCCCACTGGAGGCCCTCAGAAGGTCGTCCCATCATGTTACCGGAAGGCGGTCCGGGAACATGATTCCGCGCCTTGGAGGAGTATTCTGCGCTTTCCGAGGCGCCTTCCGAGGCGCCTTGGACAACGTACCTATGTTTATGTAGATTGTCCTTCTCCTGTGTACACAGTCCTACATGTCTTACGTATGGGTCTATACACACACATATATATATATATATATATATATACAGGCCTCCAAGAGGCCCCCAAGAGGCCCACTGGAGGCCCTCAGAAGGTCGTCCCCATCATGTTCCCGGAAGGCGGTCCGGGAACATGATTCCGCGCCTTGGAGGAGTATTCTGCGCTTTCCGAGGCGCCTTCCGAGGCGCCTTGGACGACGTACTACGTTTCTATAGATTGTCCTTCTCCTGTGTACACAATCCTACATGTTTTACGTATGGGCTTCTCTCTCTCTCTCTCTCTTTCTCCCTCTCTCTTTTTTTCTTTTTCTCTCTCTCTCTCTCTCTCTCTCTCTCTATATATATATATATATATATTTATATCGGAGTAGGGCCCCGGGGCGGTGCCTGTCATCTCCATGGGGTGTGCAGGGCGCCCCCGGGAGCGTCCGAAGCGTCCCGGAGGGCCCCTGGGACCGCCAGGAACAGTTCGAGGCCGCCCAAGACGGCCCGCGAACGCTCCAAGACGCGCATAGATAGCTTCAGGAATGGCCAGGAAGGCCCGAAGACGTTCCAAGAGAGCTTCATGAGGCCCCGAAGGCATCCCAAGAGGCCTCCCAAGAGAGCCCCGACAAGCCAACATCGTTGTTATTATTATCATTATTATATTTTTAGGTTTTTGGCCTTCTCGCTTTTTCGGGGTTCAGACGCTCCAAGGCCGTCCAAGAGTCTCCCAAAACCGCTCCAAGACGGCCGAAGAGGCCCCCAAGACCGCCCCAAGACGGCCCAAGAGACCCCCCAAATCGTCCCAAGACGGCCCAGGAGAGCCCCAAGATGGCCCAGGAGCCGCCCAAGACGGTTCCAGGAGTGCCCCGACAGGGCTTCAAGACTACCTAAGCGAGCCCAGCGGTCCCCAAGAGGGCCCCGCGAGGCCCCACGAGGCCCCAAAGAGGCCCCCAAGAGCCTCCCCGAAGGCCCCCAGAGGCCCCCAAGATGCCCAAAAATGGCCCTGAGCGCGCCCCAAGACGCTTCCAGGAAAGCCCCACAGGCCTCCGAGAGGCCCCAAAGAGGCCCACTGGAGGCACTCAGGAGGTCGTCCCCATCATGTTCCCGGAAGGCGGTCGGGGAACATGATTCCGCGCCTTGGAGGAGTATTCTGCGCCTTCCGAGGCGCCTTGGACGACGTGCGATTCATATTCTTGAACGCTTTCCGGAAACATGATTTCTCACCGTTTCGGAACGCTTTCCTGCTGCTGCGGTGCTCTGGGGGGAAGGGACGGGGGTCCGGGGACATGATCGGGAGGTTAGGGAACGAGTGTTTGGAGAGGAACAGTAGGATAGACGGACGGGGCCCGGGGGCGGGGGGGAGGTGGTGCCACCGGTTGGCATGGCCGCCCCGGGCGTCCTGTGGGGTCCACGAACCCGCCCAAGACGGCCCATGAGGCCCCAAAGACAGCCCAAGAGGCCCACAAGACAGCCTCAGCGAGGCCCAAGAGGGCCCCAAGACGCTCAAGAGCGCCCCAACAGGGCCCGAGATGGCTTGAAGATGGCCGAAGAGGGCCCCAAGAGGGTCTTCAAGAGGCAAACACCGGCCTATTTCCATTCGTAAAGCATACATTTTCAGCATACTCGTTTGCTTGGTCCTCACAGTGCCCCAGACGCCCCCGAGCCCCAAGACAGCCCAAGAGAGACCCAAGAGGGCCCACGACGGCCCAAACGGGTCGTCCTGTGAGGCTCACGGAACCCCCTAAGACGGCCCAAGAGGCCCCAAAGCCGGCCCAGGAGGCCCCCAAGACGGCCTCAGGAAGGCCCAAGAGGGCCTCGTTCGAAATCATGTTCCCGGAAGCCTCTCCGGGAACATGATTTCCGGGTTACTAGGACGCCCAAGAGGGCCCCAGGACGGCCCCAAAAGGGCCCTAAAAGGACCTTCAAAAAGGCCCGGATGGCCACAGTTCGTTGATTTGCGTGAGATGTTGTTGGATTTCTTCCGCGCAGAGGAGACGGAGAGGGCGAAGGAGGAGGAGGAGGAGGAGGAGGAAGAGGAGAAGAAGGAGGAGGCAGGGAGGAGGAGTGGAGGGGAGGAGGGGGGGAGAGAGGAGGAGGCTCGAGGGCGATCGACGACCGGCGACGGTGATTGACGACGACGACGACGACGATGACGACGACGACGTCGACGACGGTCGACGACCGACGACGACGATCGACGACGATGACAACAGTCGACGCCGCCGATCGACGATCGACGGCGACGACGACGGCCACGCCGACGGCGGCGACGCTGCCCGCGTGACAGCCCAAGAGGCACACAAGACAGCCTCATCGAGGCCCCAGAGGGCCCCAAGACGTCCAAGAGCGCCCCAAGAGGGCCCGAGATGGCTTGAAGATGGCCGAAGAGGGCCCCAAGAGGGCTTTCAAGAGGCAAAACTTTACCCATTCGAGGCGCCTTCCGAGGCGCCTTGGACGACGTACTACGTTTCTACAGATTGTCCTTCTCCTGTGTACACAATCCTACATGTCTTACGTATGGGTCTACACACATATATATACGCACACATATATATACATCCATATATATATATATACATATGTATATACATGTACATATGTATATATGTATATTTATATGTGTATATATATATATATATGTGTGTATATATTTACACCCCTCCCCCAAGCCCTCCCGAGTCGTGCCACTTCCTTCCACGTATTTCAAATTCTTCCCCATATATAGAGGCCCCCAAGATGCCCAACAATGGCCCTGAGCGCGCCCCAAGACGCCCCCAGGAGAGCCCAACAGGCCTCCGAGAGGCCCCCAAGAGGCCCACTGGAGGCCCTCAGAAGGTCGTCCCCATCATGTTCCCGGAAGGCGGCCCGGGAACATGATTCCGCGCCTTGGAGGAGTATTCTGCGCTTTCCGAGGCGCTTTCCGAGGCGCCTTGGACGACGTACCTATGTGTGTATATATATATATGTATGTATATAAATATATTGTCCTTCTCCTGTGTACACAGTCCTACATGTCTTACGTATGGGTCTATGTATATAGGCATATGTATGTATATTTGTGTTTGTACACATTTATACATTTATAATATATATATATATACATGTGTATATGTATATGTATATGTATTTGTATGTGTATGTGTATATATAACTATATACATACATACATATATATACACATATACCCCTCCCCCAAGCCCTACCGAGTCGTGCCACTTCCTTCCACGTATTTCAATTTCTTCCCCATATATAGAGGCCCCCAAGATGCCCAACAATGGCCCTGAGAGCGCCCCAAGACGCCTCCAGGAGAGCCCAACAGGCTTCCAAGAGGCCCCCAAGAGGCCCACTGGAGGCCCTCAGAAGGTCGTCCCCATCATGTTCCCGGAAGGCGGTCCGGGAACATGATTCCGCGCCTTGGAGGAGTATTTTGCGCTTTCCGAGGCGCCTTCCGAGGCGTCTTGGACGACGTACCTATGTTTATACAGATTGTCCTTCTCCTGTGTACACAATCCTACATGTCTTACGTATGGGTCTACGCACATATATATACGCACACATATATACATCCACATATATATATATACATATGTATATACATGTACATATGTATATATATATATATATATATGTGTGTGTATATGTGTATATGTATATACCCCTCCCCCAAGCCCTCCCGAGTCGTGCCATTGCCTTCCACATATTTCAATTTCTTCCGTATGTATATATATGTGTGTGTGTGTATGTGTGTATATATATATAGAGAGAGAGAGAGAGAGAGAGAGAGAGAGAGGCCGTCCAAGAGTCTCCCAAAACCGCTCCATGACGGCCGAAGAGGCCCCCAAGACCGCGCCGAAACGGCCCAAAAGACCCCCAAAATCGTTCCAAGACGGCCCAGGAGAGCCCCAAGATGGCCCAGGAGCCGCCCAAAACGGTTCCAGGAGAGCCCCGACAGGGCTTCAAGACTGCCTAAGCGAGCCCAGCGGGCCCCGAGAGGGCCCCGCGAGGCCCCAAGAGGCCCCAAAGAGGCCCCCAAGAGCCTCCCTGGAGGCCCCCGAGAGGCCCCCAAGATGCCCAAAAATTGCCCTGAGCGCGCCCAAAGACGTTTCCAGGAGAGCCCCACAGGCCTCCGAGAGGCCCCCAAGAGGCCCACTGGAGGCCCTCAGGAGGTCGTCCCCATCATGTTCCCGGAAGGCGGTCCGGGGACATGATTCCGCGCCTTAGAGGAGTATTCTGCGCTTTCCGAGGCGCCTTCCGAGGCGCCTTGGACGAAGTACGTGCGCTTCTATAGATTATCCTTCTCCTGTGTACACAATCCTATATGTCTTACGTATGTTTCTATGTGTATGTATGTATATACATATATATACATATACATACATACATACATACATACATACATATATATATATATATATATATATATATATATATATATGTTTGTGTGTATATATATATATGTATATATATATACACCCCTCCCCAAGCCCTCCCGAGTCGTGCCATTTCCTTCCACGTATGTTCATTTCTTCCGTGCGTGTGTATATATATATATGTATGTATGTCTACATATATATATATATGTATATATATACATATGTACATATATGTGTATATATGAAGACCGCCAGACCGTGACAAGGCTGGCGAAGGCAACGCGTCCTCTCTCCCTCAAGAACACGGATTGCAAGATCGTGGCGGCCATGGGCAACTTCCTGATCAAGTCCATAGTGACCAAGGACGCGCACCATGCACAGAAAGGCTTCCTCCCTCGTCGTCGCTTCATCGAGCACGTGGTCATGATGGATGCGCAGTCGAGAATAGTGGCTATGGCGCCGCAACTATCTGAACGAGACCCCCTGATGATGATGTTCGACTTCGGCGACGCGTTCCCCTCGATGTGCCGCCACTTCCTTCGCACCGTGCTGCTACTGGGGGGCTTCCCTCCGTCGATCCTCAACATGGTGGATGCTATCTACCTGTTCCCACTGGCCTGGACCAACCTCAGCGGTCACATGCGCATCTTCTGCTGGCTGGGCTCTGGCATCCTCCAGGGCTGCCCCTGGTCTGGGACGCTCTGGGCGGTCGGCATGGACCCGCTGATCAGGGACCTCTTCCACCGCACGCGCCACTTCAAGCAGGCTGTCATTGGCGTCTGTGCCGACGATGTGGGATCGGTTCTCCCGTCGATGCGGATGCTGAAGCCGCTGAGCCAGGTCTTCGCCGCAGCAGAGAAGCTCGCGAAGCTCACTCTCAAGACGATCAAGTGCAAGGTGGTGCCGCTGGCCGAGGAGTTCAGCTCGGCCTTGCATGATCGGGTCCTCGCGAAGTTGAAGGCCCTGGTTCCACGCTGGGAGCACATGCAAATCGTGCCGATGGCTGAATACCTGGGTGTTCTGCTGGGCCCCGCGGTAACCAACGAGATGAGATGGATGAAGGTGGTCGAGGGCTGGAAGGTCGTGGCTCACTCGATCGCGGACATGCACGCCCCCACCAGCACCAGCATCATGCTCTACAACCAGCGTGCGGCGTCGAAGGCCTCCTACATGGCCCAGCTGGCGCCTTGGCCCACGCGCCTCAGACGCCAGGAGGCTTGGCTGCTGCACCGCGTCTGGCACATTCCGCCACAGTCCTTGCGCCTGGCCGACATCCTCAGCATCGGCCTATGGTCTCGCCCGCTCAAGATCGTCTCAATGGAGTACTCCACGATTTCTGCTCTTGTCCGCAGCGCCAAGGAGACGATTATGAACTGGGACCTTTGGCTTCGCCGTCTTCGAACCGTGGTCCAGAATGAATTGGAGTTCCAGCACTTCGGTAACCTGCACAACTTCGCCCCGCGGCACTGGAAGGAGCCCCCTTTCGCGTGGCACCTCCGCGAGGCGGCGACGGGGTTCAAGGACCAGCTGCGCCCTGAGCCGCTGATGAAGGCATGCCGCTCTGCTTTAGCCGCTTGGCGCGTCGCCCAGCAGACGGCAGGTGCCCTCCCGCCTGGTGCCCGAGCCCACCTACAGCGCTTTGTCCACTCCCATCTCCTCTCCTCGCTCCTTGATGCCTCCTCCCTCGTCCACACCTTTCTTTCGCGGCTGAAGCTGTGGCAGTTGCCTGGGACGGAGTTGCCTGCGGAACCGATTGAGTGGGCGCCCGTCCTGGAACTGCTGAAACAGTTCCCGCCAGCAGGCCAGTCGGCCCTGATCAAAACTTGGTCAGGCGCCTGGACGACGTCGCGACGCTTGCACCGATCGTCAGGAGATCAGGCCTGCGTATTTGGTTGCTCGCGCGTGGAAGACCCTGATGCGTTTGATGCCATGCCACACTATATGTCGTGCGCGCACCTTTGGCACGCAGTCTGCATGGCATGGCATGTGCGTATACCTGCCCCTGCGTGCCTGCCCACCCGTCTCGGATTGAAGGTCGGAGAGTCGGGGGCAGCGCACCGCATGGCTTTCGAGCGAGTGATCATTGCTTTCCATACTTACAATATCCAGGCCAGGCTCTGCCAGGACGCTTGGTCCTCCCCTGGTGCTGCAGTCGCCAGTGCGAAGGCGGGGCGGGCCCTGCTTCTTCATACATACACGGTGCCCGTCTAGGCCTCTCGCCTTCTCGGACCTCTCGGAATTACGAGTGACATATATGTGTATATATATATAGATAAAGATGTATGTATATAGGCCGCCCAAGAGCCTCCCAAAACCGCTCCATGACGGCCGAAGAGGCCCCCAAGACCGCCCCAAGACGGCCCAAAAGACCCCCAAAATCGTCCCAAGACGGCCCAGGAGAGCCCCAAGATGGCCCAGGAGCCGCCCAAAACGGTTCCAGGAGAGCCCCGACAGGGCTTCAAGACTGCCCAAAAATTGCCCTGAGCGCGCCCAAAGACGTTTCCAGGAGAGCCCCACAGGCCTCCGAGAGGCCCCCAAGAGGCCCACTGGAGGCCCTCAGGAGGTCGTCCCCATCATGTTCCCGGAAGGCGGTCCGGGAACATGATGAGGGTGGCGCTTCAGGGCCATCCATGACGTGACGCCTTTTCCAGTCACGAGCAGGAGGAGAAGGCGCAAGTAGTATAGCTCTCCAGCATTCGGCTTCACGTCCGCTGGCCCCACGCGAGTGGTTGGGGTTGAGGGGCGCACAGCGTAACGGCGTGCTTGTGTACATCGACGGCGCGCGGAGGAGGAATCACTGAGAGCCACTACAAGCCACTAGGTGCCACAAAGCAGGACCTGGATAGGAGAATATCTGATCACCGCAGAGTACACACAACATCCGACGAGCGGGCCTGCGCCACATAGCACACAAGCGTCATGGAGTCCGCCAATTGCCCGCCGACGGTGCCTCAAACGTGAACTAGAACCTAAGCGCGCGCGTAGCGCGTGCGTGGTTCTAGTATATATATATATGTGTATATATATATACATATATTTATATACACATATATACACGATCACGCCGCGTATTTGTTAGTAGACTCCAGAAGAGGATCAAGCTTCGGGTAAACCAATTATGTAGCCGATCTCCTACTCGAAGAGCCTCTACCAAGCGGGCGGGGCCCCTCTCAGAAGCCCCGCATGCCTGAGGCCCGCCCCCCCTCGCCCGGACCCCCCCCGTCTTGCGCGCCGCCGGTGAGCGGTGCAGTGCCTCCCCCCCTATCCTCGGCGATCGGCTTCCGATGCATACCCCTGCGGTTGCCCCCCACCCTGGCAGGGCTCGCTTCGATTCCTCCGATCCGGTTCGACTCGATCCCGATGGATTCTGATTCCGATTCGATGTGAGTTCAGATTCCCATTTGGGCTCCGATTCTTTCAATGGAGGCCTACCAGCCTGCCGAGTTCCGCCGATTCCTATTTTCCCGACTCGGCTGCCGATCTCTTCCGATCCGATTTGTGCCGATTGCCGAGCCGACTTCTCGATTCGAGGCTGGGCCCTCCTGCCCCGGGCGCCGGGGGCAGCCGGGCGTGGCTGAAACGACGTGGCCCCCGAGGCCAGACGCGTTTCTCCAAGCCGCCGCTCTGGCCCCTCGCGGGGTCGGGGCGTGTGAGCCGGGGCCTCTGGTCAGAGGCCGATCGCCCCCGCTCCCGCTCGAGCGGGCCCGCGCCATGGCTCTCTGGCGCACCGCGGCCGGCGTCGCCCTGGGCCTCCTCGGCCTCCCCGGCGCGGCCGGCCTGAAGTCCAGCCCGGCGGGCGAGGACGGCTGGCCCTGGAGCCGCCGGGCGCAGGCCGAGACGGTGACGCACCGCACCAGCGCGGCAGGGCTCGGGGGAGCGCGCGGGGGCAGCCCCTGCCTCTGAGGGGGTCCAGGCCGGCCTCGACGCCGCCCTTCCCCGGGGCCGCCAGCTCCAGCAGCGACGATTCGTCTCGGTCTGCCTGTAGGGTCACCCCGGGAGAGGCCTGAGAGGTGCACGCGGTCGGTGTAACATGTTGTTCGAGCTTTCAAGGCAGAGGCCGCCTCTGTAGAATTCAGACGTGGGGCTGGTGGTATGAATCTCATGTTCTATCATGCGGGCCATCATGTAACATGGTGTATGAAAACGACGTGGTAGGCCTACGGATTTTCGGGACGGTCGGTTCCTTTTGAACAGAGACTCGATCTGGGCTTCCGCAGGCCCGTTTCGGCCCCGGGGCCGTCAGAAAGCAATTCAGGAGGAAAAGTTGGCTTTGGGGAAGAGGTCGGCTTTTTGGGACCCCGTGCTGGAACATCTCATGACACCTGAGATATGGGCCCAGGGTAGGCCAGGGCGGTTTCAAACTGGCGGCGCCGCCAGAGGTGGCACCAGGGTGCCGGTGACGAGAGACGACGACGACGACGACGACGACGACGACGACGACGACGACGACGACGAATGACGACGAATGACGACGAATGACGACGACGACGACGACGACGACGACGACACCGGAGGTGGCGTAATCCCGGCTGGCTTGGTCAGGCAGGCGTGCGAGGGGAGGCAATTCTTCCAGGGCGCTTTGAGCGCGTTGCGGAACGCTCTGGGACGGCAGCGGCGCCCGAGATACATCCTTCAGACCCGCCAGGTCTCAGAGATTCCCGAGTCATCTCAACCTGGGTTTCTCTTCACCCTCCGTCTCAATTCCAGGCCTCCCAGATGGGGTCCGAGTATATTGGGTCGGAGGACCACGCCGCTTCGCTGATGCATCGCCGATGCGGCGCGATGCGGGACCCGACCTGCTCCACGCCGACGTCGCCGATGCAGCGCCGACGTCGCCGATGCACCGCCGATGCATCGTCGATGCATCGTTGATGCATCGGCGATGCGGCGCGATCCGCCGACCCCATCTACTCGGGCCCCATCCAGGAGGCCTCTATCAATTGCATTGTGGCCTGTTGACGCCAGCCTACTTGGGGGGCTGTCTGTGCGAAAGCCCAAGCCTCGCCGCACCAGCGAGCTGAGGGTGCACGTCACCTCCATCGGCGGCGTGGGCACCACAGGAATCATGGAGGAGATGAAGCAGATGAGCCCCCGGATCGTTACCAACGACCCCATCGACAACGATCAGATCAAGCATGTGCCGTACAGCAAGCTCATCGGAATGGCCGGCTTCAAGCGCGAGAGGCCCCAGAAGGTTTTGTATTTGTACGGCGACCCCACCCGCGCGATCATGTCTTTGGACAGGAGAGGCTGGTTCATGATCCAGGCCAGGAAGACTCGCAGCGACCCGTTCCCTCACCCATTCCCGAAGAACCTGAAGCAGTACGTCGACGACGTGCAGGAGGACTTCTTCCAGTTCGAGAAGCACTTCGACTCGTACTACCAGCAGTGCGATATGCCTGTAGCCTTCCTGCGCGCCACCGAGAAGACGGACCACATCAGCGAGCTGGCCGAATTCCTGGAGGTAAACTCCACCGAGGCTCGCCGTGTGCTGCAGCCGTGGAAGCCTGCCGCGAGCGCCTTGCAGTTGGAGGAAGAGGTGGTGCCCCTCGAGTTCAACCCGGACGCCAGGAGAAAGAAGCAGAGTACTGATGCCACCACCCTTTCACCGGTCGCTCCTTTCTGGGCCTCCCTGGCAGGGCTGGATACGCTTCGGAATCCAGGAATCCTGGTCAAAACGCACCCCGACATGGGTCCATAAAGTGGCGGTCTCGGGATCGAAGACGCCTACGGCGAATCACAGCCGGCCCCTGCTTTGTTAGGATACGCCTGTGCGGGCAAACGTTTGGGCAAAGTTTGGGCACGCTATTGGACCATGCGTTCCCCCAGCCGTTGAGGAAACCCTTCGGGGAACACGGGAGGGAAGGAAGAGGAGGATGAGGAGAGGGAGGAAAACGGAGGAGGAGATGGAGGAGGAGGCCATTTGGGAGCCACTTGGGGGACTAGGAGCCTCCTGGGAGCTTTTGGGGGGCCTCTTGGAGGCCTCGTGAGTCCCTTGAGTGCTTCTTTGGGCCTCTTGGGGACCTTTGGGGCCTTCTTGGGAGCCTCTTTGGCCGTCTGCAGGCGTTCCTGGCCCCCAAGACGCCATCGGAAGGCGCCTTGGGGGCCACTTTGAACTGACTTGGGGGCCTCTTGGGGTGTTTCAGGGCCGTCTCGGAGGCCATCTTGGGCGTCTTGGAGGTTTTTGGGGCCGTCCTGGGGCCTTCTTGGGGCCGTCTTGGAGGTCTTTGGGGCCGTTATGGGGCCATCTTGGGGGCCTCTTGGGCGACCTTAAGGCGATCTTGGGGGCCGCCTTGGGCCGTCGGAAAGCCGAAAAGACGCAAATATCAAAATCCTTCAAACACCCAAGCAACATCAATCATTTGTGCCTCCTCGGGCTTTCCTGGAGGCCCTTGTGGAGGCCTCTTCGGGCCGTCTTGGAGGCCTCTTGAGAGCCTCTTGGGCCGTCTTGGGCCATCTTGAGGCCATCTTTGGCCGTCTTGGGTGCATCTTGGACCGTCTTGAATTAACTTTGGGGCCATCTTGGGCTCTCTTGGGGCCATCTTGGCTTGGCCGTCTTGGAGGCATTCTTGGGGTCCATCGTAGGCCACGTCGCAGCGAGGAAGGCAACCATCCGGGCAAATTGGGGGTGGTTCCGGGTGGCCGGCGGGCTGGGCCGAAGCCCCAGGAGAAGTTTTCAAAAAACCACAGACCATCAGAAGGTTAGTACACCGGGAACCCCTGTGGCAAGACCATACGGGGCGGCGGATCGAAAACGACTGCGGCGAATCACCGCCACCCCCTGCCTTTTTGAGTCGCCCATGTGGCCGAACATTGTAGCCAGAGCTCTGCCAGGCTAGCGAACAATGTGTTTCCCCAGCTGTTGTGGAGACTCTTCGAAGAACACGCGGGGGAGAAAGAAGGAGCTGAGGAAAGGGAGGAAACATACAGGAGGAGGAGGAGGAGGACCAGTGTAAACCCAAGAGTCATCAACGATGTTGGGATACACCCTCCCTCCAAGCTTCCTCTTCATATGCCCCTACAAAGGTTCATCTCCACAGAAGGAACTGCCTCGTTGGAAGACGCCGTTTGAAGACCCTGATGAAGCATGCCAAACCATTATTCTCGGGACTCCAACGCCACGGATCAAGCTGACTGTTGCGTCTTGACGCTCCTGAATCGTACCATAACGCCATTCTTCGGATTTCAACACCGCGAATCAGTGAAACTGCGACGCCCTCATAATCCTCAATCTCTCCAACACGCAACTTCTGGTACGCTGAACATGGGAATCCGTGAACCCCTTTGCAAAGGTTTAAAACAAGTGTGCGCGGCGCTAAAGCGAGAGCCACATTTTGAAAACGACCCACCCTAAATCCGTGAAACTGTCGCAAAGTTATACAACAAACAAGTGCGCGCGGCGCTACGGTCAGAGCCACAGTTTGAAAACCACCCGCCCTCAATCAGTGAAATTGTGAAGCCTCAGGCGAAACGCCCAGCCCGCCCTAAAAACAGGCCCCAGGGTGCGACAGGGAGAAGTTAGTTATAAGGTAAAGGAATGGAGGGGGAGTGGGAGGAGAAGGAGAGGGAGGAGGCGGAGGAGGAGGAAGAGGGAGGAGGAGGAGGAGGAGGAGGAGGAGGAGGAGGAGGAGGGGGGGGGAGGGAGGAGGAGGAAGAGGAGGAGGAGGAGGTGGAGGCGACGGCGGCGGCTGCGGCGGCGGCGGAACGAGAATCATCTGGACGAATGTCTCAACGACTACACAGCACACTGCGCTGGGAAGGTCATGCTATGTGCGACCACTCCTGCGCTGTATGTAAGCGTCTGGCAGATGGCCCGCCCGAGGGCGGGAGCCCCGAGGCGTCCTCGCGCAACCGAGTGATTACACAGCGAAGCGAGCAGGACGCTTAACAACTTATGTCGGGCGTGTCCCCCTGCAGGGGGTTTTCGCCGAAAACTAAAAAATACCCAAAACAGACCCCAAAAAGGTCAAACAATACTCAAAGTATAGTCCCCAGACTATGTTTGGATTATTTGTTGATCATTGTTGTGGTATGTTTTATTTTTCGTCGAAAATCCCCCTGAAGGGGAACAGGCCCGACTTAACCCTTAACACGAAAAGGCCTGGAGGCCCAGGGGCAGGACCAGGACCGGGCCCAGGAGCAACAGACAAGAACGGTTGGTGATCGCCACACATGGTTTGACACTCGTTTTAGGAGGACGGGGCCCAGGAAGGAGGCTGGCGGCGCGGGTGCGAGGAGGAGGAAGAGGAGGTGAGGAGGAGGAGGAAGAGGAGGCGGGGGAGGCTGAGGAGGAGGAGGAGGATGAGGAGGAGGAGGAGGAGAAGGATATGGAGGACTCTTGGGGCCTTCTGGGAGCTTCTTGTGGGCCTCTCGGAGGGCTCTTGGAAGCCGTCTTGGGCCTCTCGGGGGCCTTTTGGGGCTTCTCGGGGGCCTCTTTGGCCGTCTTAGGGTGTTCCTTACCCGTCTGACGCCGTCGGAAACCGTCTTAGGAGCCTCTTTGGGCCGTGTCTTGGAACCCTCTTGGAGCGTTTCGGGTTCGTCTTGAAGGCCATCCATCGCGTCTCGGAGGCCTCTTGGGCCGTCTTTGGGCCCTTGGGTGGCCGTCTTGGAAGCCTCTAGGGCAGTCATGGGGCCATCTCGGAGGCCTCTTGGGCGATCTTGGGCAATCTTGGGGGACTCTTTGGTAGTCTTGGACCATCGGAAGGCCGAAAAGAAGCAAATGCCACATTCATCCAAAAACCGAAGGACAATTAATAATTTTGGCCTCTTCAGGCCCTCCTGGAGGACCTCTTGGAGGCTTCTTGGGCCAGCTTGAAGGCCTCTCCGGGGCCTCCAGAGCCGTCTTGGGCCTTGTGCCGTCTTGGAAGCTTCTTGGGCGGACTTGGAGGCATCTTGGACCCTCTTGGGCCGTCTGGGAGGTCATTTTGGACCATCTTGGTGGACTTGGAAGCCATCTTGGCCGTCTTTGACCTCATCGTGTGGCATCTTGGAGCCACCCGGAGCGGAGAAACCCTTGCCAATCAGGCCGCACGTAGCTTTTCCGGGTGGCCTGCGCGATGAGCTGAAACCCCAGTGGGGGAGTTTCGAAAAGAACCAACCACCACTAAGAAACCTGGCACGCCAGGCACCCTTCTGATAAATCAACAGGGGGTGGCGGATCGAAGACGCCTACGGCGAATCACCGCTGCCCCCTGCCTTCTAGAATCGCGCATGTGGCCGAGCGTTGTGGCAAGAGCTCCGCCAAGCTATCGGACCATGTGTTCCCCAAACCGTTGTGGAAAGCCTTCGGGGAACACTTGGGGGAGGATGGCGGGGAAGATCAGGAGGTGGAGGAGGAGGAGGTGGAGGAGGAGGAGGAGGGGGGTGCATCCTGGGAGCCTATGGGGACACTCTTGGGGCCTCCTGGGAGCATCCTGGGAGCCTCTTGGAGGCATCTTGGGGGCCTCCTTGCGCCTCTTGTGGGCTCTAGGGGGCTTCTTAGGGGCCTCCTGGCGGTCTCGGAGGCCATCTTGGGGTGAATGGCTCGAAATGTAAGTTTCTGGTTCCCACTCTTGGGTCCCTCTTAAAACTATCTTGGCGGCCTCTTGAGTCCCTCTTGGGGTCGTTGAGGCCTTCCTGGGGCGATCTTGGAGGCTTGTTGAGCCGTCTTGGCCGCTTTGAAGACCAAAGAGACGAGAAAGCTAAGATCATGCATCAACGAAAAAACCTTGGCCTCTTGGGGCAGCTCCCAGAGCCTCTAATGGGGCTCCAAGACGGGCCTTGGGACCACCTTCGGCCATGCTGGTAGCATGGACGCCTCAAGAGCCTGCTGATCCATCCTCTCGCAATCGCGGCCGTTACGTGGGGGTAGGTCGGTGGGGAGGGGTTCCGTAATTTCACGATTCGCGCCAGCGCCGGCGCGACTCTTCACATTATGGGGGGAGGGGCGTCCATTGTAATGGACGTCATCGCGAATTGAACAAAAGCGCGCCCTAAGTCGTTCCCAATATTTTTGAAGATCTTTCGGGGACGCCATGAGAGCGCCTGAAAATTTCCAGCCTTGGCCGTTCAAAGAGTGTTTACAAAATTCAGTTCCATTGCAGAGAACTCTAGGGGACCTGGCGATATTCCACTCAGTGCCTACGGCACGGAGGCGGAACGTTTCGTTTGCCCAGGACGTCCTCCCAAGCAACAACACGTACTCCGACGTGTCGCCAGAGACTAAGGCAAAGCTCAAGGCCAAGTTGTCGAGCTTGATGAAGAAGTACGACTCGCTCCCCGGCTTCAAGGCGATCGTACCAGGCAAGGATTGCAAGAAGACGGAGTAGACGTTGGCAGGTGTTCAGGACGGCCTCATAACGTGCAGCCGACGTGTTTTGTTATCTCACGACTACCGCTCTGCAATGCACTGTCGCCGTGGTGATCGGTTGTGTGTTCCTCCACTTCATACTTTCGGCGTCAACCCAACATACTTATACTATATGTGCGTCGCCCCCCTGGGGGCGCCGCGCGCACCGAGAAATCTTCTAGTATACGCGTCTTGGCGGGCGGTCTCAGGCCACACCGCTCGGGAAACGATATGCTACAAGATGGGTACACTATATGTTCGGGTCGGACGCGCGCCTCCGAGAAGGGCATATCGTATTAGTATGTCTCTGTGCGTACCCTCATTACCCCGTGCTGTTTCTCCAAGGCCCCCTTCCCCATGCTTCTGCCCGCTCGCCGCATCCTCCCTCCCTCCCTCCTCTCTCCCTCCTCTCTCCCTCCTCTCCTCCCTGCCTCCTCTCTCCATTTCTGCTCCCTCCCTCTCTCCATGTCTGCTCCCTCCTCTCCTCCCTCCCTCCTCTCTCCTCCCTCCCTCCTCTCTCCCGCTCGCCGCATCCTCCTCCCTCCCTCCTCGCTCCCTTTCTGCTCCCTCCCTCCTGCTCCCTGCTCTCTGCTCCGCTCGTGCTGCTGCTTGACGCGGTGCGCGGCTCCACGCTCCCTCCCTCCTCTTCCCTCCTCCGCGTCCCCCTCGTCATCGTCCTTGTCATTCCCTCCTCCCTCCCGCTTCTCCTCCTCTTCCCCCTCCCCCTCGTCCTCCACGAGTGCCCAATATGAATGCACTCTCTCCCCTCTCTCTCCCTCGCTCCCTCTATCTCTCTCTCTCTCTCTCGTTCTCTCTCCCTCTCTATCTCTCTCTCCTCTGTCCTCCCACCCAGTATCCCCGTAACCTTCCTAAACCCTCCCCGTCTTGATTCTCCGTCCGCCGGTACTTCCGGCGGTGCTCCGGCCCGCTCGCGATTCCAGTGGTGCCCCGCTCCAGCCATGTTTTCTAGGAGGCTGGGGTGGCCCACGACGCGCTCGAAGTCACTCTGGCGGCGCCCGCGCTCGATACTAGAAGAGGTGTGCGGCATACCATCCCTCGATGTCTTCGCTTGCTGATTACTCTCTCTCTCTCCCCCGAAGACGTCCTGAGGATCGCGCCCTACCTCCTCGTGTGGCCATTTGCACAGGAGGGGTCCGAGTTCTTTTTCTAGTGGGCCTTTACATCCCGAATGTCTTCAGTCCTTTCAAAACGCCCGTCGGTCGTTGAAATTCTGTATTTTTGGATTCCGAAGTCCCAATATGTTTTCGGCGCCTACCTACGTCAAGGATCGCGCGGGTTTCCTTCCCATTTCTTCAGGTGGCGGACGGGGACGAAGTACAAGTCGTAGTAGTAGTAGTAGCAGTAGTAGCAGTGGTAGCAGTATCAGTAGTAGTAGTAGTAGTAGTAGTAGTAGTAGTAGTAGTAGTAGTAGTAGTAGTAGTAGTAGTCGTAGTCGTAGTCGTAGTCGTAGTCGTAGTCGTAGTAGTAGTAGTAGTCGTAGTCGTAGTCGTAGTCGTAGTCGTAGTAGTCGTAGTAGTAGTAGTAGTAGTAGTAGTAGTAGTAGTAGTAGTAGTAGTAGTAGTAGTAGTAGTAGTAGTAGTAGTAGTAGTAGTAGTAGTAGTAGTAGTAGTAGTAGTAGTAGTAGTAGTAGTGGTAGTGGGTAGTAGTAGTAGTAGTAGTAGTAGCAGTAGTAGTAGTAGTAGTAGTAGTAGTAGTAGGAGTAGTAGTATAGCAGTAGTAGTAGTAGTAGTAGTAGTAGTAGTCACAGTAGTAGTCATAGTAGTAGTAGTAGTAGTAGTAGTAGTAGTAGTAGTAGTAGTAGTAGTCGTAGTAGTAGTAGTAGTAATAGTAGTAGTCGTAGTAGTAGTAGTAGTAGTAGTAGTAGTAGTAGTAGTAGTAGTAGTAGTAGTAGTAGTAGTAGTAGTAGTAGTAGTAGTAGTAGTAGTAGTAGTAGTAGTAGTAGTAGTAGTAGTAGTAGTAGTAGTAGTAGTAGTAGTAGTAGTAGTAGTAGTAGTAGTAGTAGCAGTAGTAGTAGTAGTAGTAGTAGTAGTCCGTATTATTATTATCAGTAGTAGTAGTAGTAGTAGTAGTCGTCGTCGTTGTCGTCGTCGTCGTAGTAGTAGTAGTGGTAGTAGTAGTAGTAGTAGTAGTAGTAGTAGTAGTAGTAGTAGTAGTAGTAGTAGTAGTAGTAGTAGTAGTAGTAGTAGTAGTAGTAGTAGTAGTAGTAGTAGTAGTAGTAGTAGTAGTAGTAGTAGTAGTAGTAGTAGTATAGTAGTAGCAGTAGTAGTAGTAGTAGTAGTAGTCGTCGTCGTCGTCGTCGTCGTCGTCGTCGTCGTCGTCGTCGTCGTCGTCGTCGTCGTCGTAGTAGTATACCAGGCTATTGCTGTGTAAGTGTGGCCAAGCGTCCCTGCAGTTTTCTCCTGTGCGCCCCGTCCATGGGACCCTGAGGAGCCTCGACTGTCGCGCCCTGCATGTTTCACACTTGGTGGTCTCGTCCGATCTTATCTCTTCACGGGTCGGTCGGGCCCGAGGGATGCCGCAGAATCTTTGGTTTGGGAGTTCCGGTAGTGATTTCCAGTGTTTTTGTTTGTGTGTGTGTGTTTGTATGGTTTGTTTCGCGACGTCGGACCTCGGGGTGGAACACCTGCTTGAGCACACCAATCAAAGCCTCCGAGGTCGGGTCCGTGACCATTTTGGCCCGAGACATTGTGGTAAGTCTTCAGGCATTTGGAACATTTGGTTTGTGCCTATTGCCGCCAAGCCCCTGTTACTCCGCCGTTGCCGCAATGAACGTCGGCGTGCTTGCAGGAGCGTTCGCCATCCTGCTCGTCGGCCGCGGCTGCGTCGCCGCCGACGACCTGCCCGAGACTTTGGAGGAGCGCCGCCTGATTGAGGACACCCGCACAACTGCGACGCCACGGACGAGACCGACGGCGTGGCGCTGCTCCAGTCACGGGCGTCGGGCCCCAGCGAACCGCAAATCGCGAACATTCGGAAGGACGAGACGCAGGACCACAAACAATATGAGGATGCGAGAGTGGAGGATGTACCGATCGATGTCCAGGAACTCAACTCTACCATTCAGCGCCTGCATGAACATCCTGGCGATGTGCATATCCTTAGGACTTTTTGCACCAAAGAGTACTTTCTGCTGCCAATGTCCAGGTCCTTTCTGGAGTGTTCTGGAAACTTGCTGCGACAGAAACTGTCCTGCACCGGAAAGCTACACTCTCTGATGGACGCAACAGAAACTTGCTGCACTGGTGATTACATTGTTCCACAATATGAATGCCCATCTTGGCAGTTAAACAAGTGCACGAGGGGGTATTGTTGTGAACGCGGCCATTGTAGCCCGTGCTAGCTCAGTTGTCCTCCTCTCTGCCCCGCTGGGTTAAACGTCCTCCCCGTTCGCGTGAGAACCTGCACGCTTGCTTTAAAGTCGCGTTCGCCGGGTCTGTCCGCCCGACGCGACCCCGGCGACGTGAGATGGGCAGCGCGAGATGGGGCAAGCGAGCCTGGAGGAGGGAGCCCCGGCGAAGAGGAGCGAGGAGAATGAGGGGGAGGAGCAGACCAGGCGAGCAAAGTTGCTCGGCAGGAGTCGCTCTGGCATTTGTTAGCGACCCGTCCTTCTGTTGCGCCTCTGCTCCAGCAGCCTGGTTCGCTTTTTGCATTCCGCGGGCTGGCACTCCCGCTTCAAGCGCGACACAGGGCCTCGGTTGTGTGGCGCGCGGTGCTGGCTACCAGAGTGGATTACGGTTCGCGACAGTGTTTCGCGTCCCAGACCTCGGGCTCGGTAGAACCTCGCAAGGGACGTCGTACCCAGGACCGCGCACGTCTGCTTCGCGTCACCATGCCCGTTGCGTCACGTTCGACAACAACGCGTCGCTCGAAGCCGAGATTCGGGCCGCCCAGATCGCGATAAAGCACAGAGTACTTCGGAAGAACATGGAGCCCACACCCAGCAAGACGAGCAAGCAGAGCCCCCGACATGAGGCTCCAGGGGGTCCCGAAGAATGCCCCAGGATGGAGGAGGTGGGGGTGGACATGTAAGCAGATTTCGAGGAGGACTTCCTCGGGGACACCATCTCGCTGCAGTGAACTGGCGTCGGATTCATCTCCTGAGTTCCGCTGGTTTTGTGAGTTGGGCTCGCGTTTGTTTGAATCGCGTTTGCGATTGAGCTGGGCGCGTGGCATGTTTTCGTCAGCATCAGCAGTCCAGGCCAGCTCGTGGCGCCCTGCAGTGGCGGGGGCATCGAAACTTAGCGAACGTTAGAACTGCTTTCGGGCCCAAGTGACAGGATACGAAGTTTAAGCCGTGGCGCTTCGACGGTCAGTTCAAATTTTCCTTCCTTGGTCCAGAATGGCAGGTGTCCTGCGGGGGTATTTCCCCAACTTATCAGATATACGCAGTGCCCAACCAACGAACCATGTGCATCCGCGCTTCCTCATCATACGTGCAAAGCCGCCCTTTTGCCCGATTGAGCAGGTTCTTTTTTTACAAAGAAAAAGAAGCAATGCCCTGACACGCGTCCGTGGATATAGAAAACGAAGCGCAATGGTAAGGGCTGGGTGGAATATAGTCGGTGGGGCGTGCGCACCTAGCTTGTTCTCACCCCCTTCCTTTCTCCGCCCACTTCTCTTTTTTTTCTCATCGGGGGAGGGGAGAAGGACAGAAGGGGGATGAGGAGGGGGAGGAGGAGGGAGGATAAGTAGGAGGGGAGGAGGGACAGCAGGAAAAGGAGGCCGAGGAGGATGATACCAATGGGAAAGAGGGGGAGGAGAAGGAGGAGGAGGAGGTGGTGGAGGAGGAGGAGGAGGAGGAGCAGGAAGAATAATAAGAAGAGGAGGAGAAGGAGGAATAAGAAGAGGAGGAATAGGAAACATGAGAGGCAGAGGAAGAGGAGGAGGAAGAGCAGGAGGAGGAGGAGGAAGAGGAGGAGGAGGAGGAGGAGGAGAAAGGGGAGGACGGGCAGAGGGGGGGAAGGAGGAAGAAAAGGATGGGGAGGAGGAGGAGGAGGAGGAGGAGGAATTGGAGGAAGGGGAAAAGGAGCTCCACCACTCCTGCCCTTTCTTCTCTTCCAGGCCCTTCCGATGGCCTTTCTTGCCTTCCCCTGGTCCCTCCATTCATCTCTCCCTCGCAAGAGGCATGAGGAAGGCGATTGAGGAAGAGGCGGCGGAAGAAAATGAGGAGGAGGAGGAGGAGGGGGAGGAGGAAGAAAACGACGATCAGGATGGAGACGTGGACGACGAAAGCAGGGCCGGCAAGGCCGACAGGGAAAACATGAAGACGACGACGTGACGTGGACGACGACGACGACGACGACGACGACGACGACGTGGACGACGACAACCACGACCACGACCACGACCACGACCACGACCACGACCACGACCACGACCACGACCACGACTACGACGACGATGTGGACGACGACGTATATGCGGTGACGACGGCGACCACCACGACGACGTCGACGACGACGTGGCTGGCGAGGACGACGGCGGCGGCGGCCTCGACGACCTCCGCGCCTCGGCGGGCCGAGAGCCCCGCAAGCCCCGAGAGGCTCCCTGCCGGAGCTGCCCCTCGCGGCCGCGGCGGCCAGTGCCTCCTGCGGCGAGCCGGCCCGCGGCAGCAGCCACAGGCGCGCCCCGGGGCCTGCAGACCACGTCGGCGGCAGGGGGGCGGCATGGCGGCGGCGGCGAGGGCGGCGGCGGCGGCCGCGGCGGCCACGGCGGCGGCGGCGGCGGACGCGGCGATGGCGACGGCGGCGGCGGCCGCGGCGCCGACGACGGCGTCGACGTGGATGACCAGGGCGACGAGGATGACGACGGCGGCGTGGGAGTGGGCAGCGACGTCGACGAGGGCGGGGGTGGGGGCGATGAGGAGTACCAGGGCGGAAGAGGCAGGAGGAGGAGGAGGGTTGGGAGGAGTGGAAAGGAGATGGAGGAAGAGGAGGAGCAGCAGCAGGAGCAGGAGCAAGAGGAGCAGAGCAGCATAAAAAGCAGGAGGAGGGTCAGGAGGAGGAGGAGGAGGAGGAGGAGGAACAGGAGGAGAGGGAGCAGGAGGAGCAGCAGCAGGAGAAACAGCAGCATGAACATGAGGAGGAGGGGAGCATGGATTATGAGGAGGATCAGCAGCATGAGGACGACGAGGACTAGGACGAGGAGGACGAGAAGGTGGTGGTGGAGAAGGTCGGGCAAGAAAAGATGAGGGGGACCAGGGAGAATATCCAAGGATGAAGTTGATAATGGTGTTGATGACGATGGTGGTGATGCTAATGATGCTGATGATGATGATGCTAATGTTGATGTTGATGTTGATGTTGATGATGATGATGATGATGATGATGATGATGATGATGATGATGATGATGATGATGATGATGATGATGATGATGATGATGATGATGATGATGACGAGAGTGGTGCTGTTGATGATTGCGTCGGCAAATATTTCGACGACGATGCGTATGATGGTGCGGAGTGTGTTGATGCCGAGTGTTACGATGGAGGTGACGTTGGCAATGATGTTGATTATGGTGGTGATGATGGTTGAGATGTCGAAGATAATGACGATGCTGATGCTGATGATGCTGATGCTGATGCTGATACTGATGATGATGCTGATGATGATGATAATGTCGATGGCGATGGCACTGGCGATGACGACTATGGTGATGTTAACAGGATGATGATGCTGATGATGATGATGATGATGATGATGACGCCGATGGCGTTTGCGATAGCGATGGCGATGACGATGATGATGATGCTGATAATGATGCGGATGATGATAATGATGGTGCTGACGGTGCTGTTGATGATGATGAAGATGATGCTGCTGATGATGATTATGATGATGATGATGATGGTGGTGGTGGCGATGATGATGATGATGTTGATGCTGATGAGGTTGATGATGCTGATGATGGTGATGTTGTCGCTGGTGATGTTGCTGTTGCTGACGATGCTGATGCTGCTGGTGGTCAGGATAGCGATGGTAATGATGATAATGATGATGTGGCTGTGGATGATCATGATAATGATGCTGCTGACGCTGATGGTGATGATGATGCTGATGATGCTGTTGGTGTTGACGAGGATGACAATGGTGGCGTTGGTTGCAATGCTACTGCTGATGGTGCTGACGGTGACGGTGACGGTGAGGGGATGATGATGATGATGATGATGATGATGATGATGATGATGATGATGATGACTGTGATGATGATGATGGTGATGATGATGCTGAGGCTGATGCTGAGGCTGAGGCTGAGGCTGATGCTGATGCTGATGCTGATGATGATGATGATGCTGATGATGATGATGATGATGTTGCTGATGATGATGCGGATGCTGATGATGGTGATGATGATGATGATGGTGATGATGGTGATCGTGTATATTATGATTGTGGTGATGTTGATGGTGGTGATGATGGCCATGGTGGTGACCAAGATCAGGAGGATTACGATGACGATGATGACGATGACGACGATAATGTGGATCTTGATGTTGATGCTGCGGATGTTGACATGCTGATGTTGATGATGATGGTGTGGTGATGATGGCGATGAGGAGGAGGAGGAGGAGGAGGAGGAGGAGGAGGAGGAGGAGGAGGAGGAGGAGGAGGGAGAGGAGGAGGGATGGATGGGGAGGGAGGGGGATGGGACATGAGGGATGGTGGGAAGAGAAGAAGGAGGAGGCTGGAGGAGGAGGAGGATATTGAGTAGGTCGAGCAATGAGTAGCGAAGCAGGGAGGCGCAGGAGGGGGGAATGGGGGAGGTGGGGGGGCGGGGAGGGGAGGTGAGTTGATGGCGAAAGAGTAGGCGGAGGAGGTGTATGGGGCGGAGCAGGAAGGAAGGGGGATGAACAGGAGGGAGCAGCTGTAGTAGCAGAAGGATGTGGAGTGGGTTGGACGGGGTAGCCCCTCTCTCTGATGTCCTTTCCGCTCTCGTCCACCTCCCCCTTCTCGCCTCTCCTCCCTTTGTGCCAGCCTATCATCCCCCCCCCTCTCCGAACTCGTCCTCCCTGATATTCTTGGGCTTACGCCACACCGCCGGCCCTTTGGGGAACTGGCGGTTGGTATGATGCGTGTTGCTCCTGAGGGCCTCTTGTGCGCCTTTTGGGGGCTTCTTGGAGCTCTTTTAGGGCTTCATGGGGGCCTCTTGGGAACCTTTTCGGGGCCTCTTGGGTTGACATTCTCAGTATTCGCCGTGCACGCATGGGGAAACGTCGAGAAACCACGTATACAGACGGCGGGCATCTGCCAAAACCTACGGCGAATCACCGCCGCCGCCGCCGCCTGCCTTTTTGGAAGCGCCTTTGTGGCCGAACGTTGAGGCCAGACCTGCCAAGCTATGGGACCATGGGTTCCCCGAATCGGTTTGGAAAGTCTTCGGGGAACACGGTCATCTGGGCCGTGACCTTTGCGGGCCTTCTTGGAGGACGTCTTTGAGAGCTCGTGGGCCGTCTTGGAGTCCATCTTGAGCGTCTTGGAGGCCTCTTGGGCCGTCTTGGGGGCATCTTGGGGCCGTGTTGGGCCTCTTGGGCGATCTTTGGGGGCACTTGAGCCGTCTTGGGCCGTCGGAGACAGAAAAAACAGCAAATGCCACAATCCTTGAAAAACTCATGGGAACTCAATGATTTTGGCCTTTTCGGGCCTTCCTGGAGGCTTGGAGGCCTCTTGGGCCGTCTTGGGCCAGCTTCGAGCCAACTTCGGCCATCTTGGTGGGTTCCTGGCCCGTCTGACGCCGTCGGAAGCAGATTGGGGGGCCTCTCTGGGCCGACTTGGGGCCCTCTTGGAATGTTCCAGGGCCGTCTTGGAGGCCATCTTGGGCGTCTTAAAGGCCTCCTGGGCCTCTTGGGGGCCTCTTGGGGCCGTCTTGGTGGCCTCTTGGGCCGTTTTGGGGCGATCTTGGAGGCCTCTTGGGCGATCTTTGGGAGCTCTTGGGTCGTCTCGGGCTGTCGGACGCCGCAAAGAAGCAAATGCCAAAGCCCTTCAAACACCTCTGGAAAATCATTGTGTTTTGTTTGTTTGTTCTGGCTTTCCTGGAGGCCTTCTTGGAGGCCTATTGGGCAGTCTTGGGTCAGCTTCGAGCCAACTTCGGCCATCTTGGTGGGTTCCTGGCCCATCTGACGCCGTCGGAAGCAGATTGGGGGACCTCTCTGGGCCGACTTGGGGCCCTCTTGGAATGTTCCAGGGCCGTCTTGGAGGCCATCTTGGGCGTCTTAAAGGCCTCTTGGGCGATCTTTGGGGCCTGGGGGCCTCTTGGGCAGTCCTGAGGCCTTCTTGGAGGCCTCTTGGGCGCTCTGGGGGCGATCTTGGGGTCTTCTTGGGCCGTCGGAAAGCCGTCGGAAAGCCGCAAAGGAGCAAATACGAAGAACCTTTACAGCCGATGGAAAATAAATGATTTTAGCCTCTTCGGGCCCTCCTGGAGGAACTCTCGGAAGCCTCTTGGGCCTTGGAGGCCTCTTGGGCACCTCTTGGGCCGTCTTGGAGGTTTCTTGGGCGGACTTGGAGGCATCTCCTCCTCTCTTGGGCCGTCTTGGAGGCCATCTTGGACCATCTTGGAGGCCATCTTGGGCCGACGTGGCCATCCTGGAGGCCATCTTGGACCGTCTTGGAGGATTGTTTGAGATATTGAGCTCCTTGAAGATCGTCCCGGGACCCCGGCGGGACGCGCCAGAGCCCCATGGGGAGTTCTTTTGGAAAAGAACTAAAGCCAAAACCGAAAGCGTTCAGCACGCCAGGCAACCCTGCGATGAATCGACACGGGGCGGCGGATCGAATCGACATCCCGCCACCGTACGTGGGTTGCGGGTCTGAGGCCACTCGGATGGCTGATGGGGTCTCGTGGGAGGCGTCTCTGGGGCGTCTTGGAGGCAGTTGTTGAACCTCTTGGGGGCCTCCAGGGTGCCTCTTTGGGGGCTTTTTGCGGCCATCTTGAGGCTCCATGGGGGCCTGTTCTTGGGGCAACCCAGAGGAGCCTTGGGGTAGATAACTCGCAATGTCCGTTCGGGTTCCCCCTCTGGGCCCCCTCTTGGGGCTGTCCTGGGGCCCTCCTGGACCGGGGGCTTCTTGGGTCGCCTTGGAGCTCTATTGAGGGCGTCTTGGCCCGTCTTGGGGCGAACTTGAAGGCCTCGTGGGCCGCCTGGGACGTTGTGAACGCCGAAGATGCGAACGTGCTAAAATGCACGTTTTCCAAAGGGAATGAAAGGGCCATCTTGGAACACCTCTTGGGGGCTTCTTGGGGCGTCTAGGGGGCTTCTTGGGCCGTCTGGAGGCCAGCGTGAGCGTTCTGGATAGATTTTTCAGCGACTCGTGGCCCTCGTGGACCGCCCCGAGGGCCGCTTGGGTCCATTTTGGTTTGTATTGGGGCTTTTTGCTCCCTTGGATGCGTTTACCCGGATCCTGGGGGACATCCCCCTCCCCTCCAGCTCGACCGGACCAGGCTCCTGGGGGAGGGGTCGGGAGGGGGAAACTCTTCACACGCCGATGAACCCCAAGGGATCGGCGGATTCCTTTTCAGCCTTTTCGCTTTCCTCCACATTTTTAATACACGAGTACGACTCTCCTTTCTCTTCCCCGAAGATGGCTGGAGAGTCGCCCGCCCTCTTCGGCGTAATGTTTTTTGACATAGGATTCCAAGAGCTGGTCTTCCCCATGTTTCTTTCCAATCGGAGCGCATTCGGTGTCTGAAAATGGTACTGTTGCTGCATCGTTGACCCCATTTTATGAACGGCGCTCTGCTCCCGTCGTTCAGAATTACGCCCTCTTCCCAGCGCGGTCCGATCGCGCATAAGAAGAATACAGAGTCCTTATTTGAATTGCAGGTAGCCCATGAGACGCGTCGGCTGATAGAGAAGAAATCGGCGCCGCGCAATAGGAAGGGATGATCGGGAGGGATAGGATGTCAGATGTGGCGTGAGCACACCTAGTTTGTCTTCGTCCTTCTCTCCCTCCCCCTTCTCCAAGTCAGAATTCGACCCGTCTCAGCGCAGCAGCGGTCTCCAGTTGGGCCCTCACACCCCGCTCCTTCTCCCCAGTTTGTACCCCTCCCTCCCCCTCTCTCACACCCCCGCCCCCTCTGGGTGCCACCTTCCCTCCCCTTCACCCTTCCCTTCTCGCCCCATAGTCCCTCTCCGTTCCGACCTTTTCCCCCGCTATCTCCTCACGTCCATCCTCCTCTTCCCTTTCCTCTCCCCCCCGTTCTCCCTCTTCCCTCTCCCTTGCCCTCCACTCCACCCCTACTCCCCCCCATCTCCCCCGTCCCCTGTGTATCTCCCCACCGCTCCCTCTCCCCACCCCTCCCTCGGCAGAGATCTTTCACAACCGAGCCTGCTGAAGGCTAGCAGCTTCCTGCGGGAGGGGCTGGCCCTTCGACCAAGGAGCAAACAGAGGGGCTATACACCCTCCCTGTCGGCCCGCAGACGGGGCTGGCAGAGGGACCTCATCTGAGCTGGCAGAGGGACTGGCTCACCTCAGCTGGCGCGATCCGGCCGTCTCTCTCCTCCCTCTCCCCCCTCGCCTCATTGCCGCCGCCGCCGTCGCCGGGCTCGTCGCCGCCGGCGCCGCCGGCCGCCGCCGCCCGCCGCGCCGGGCAGTCCGAGCTCTGGCCGTGGCTGCCTGCCGGGCAGCGCCACCGGAGCGCGGGGCAGCGGGCGCAGCGGCCGCGGCCTCTTGCGCGGGGCCGCGGCCGCTTCTGGCCGCCGCGGCCGGCGGAGGGGCGGCCTCGTCCCGGCATCCCGGGCGCCTCGGGGAGGTCGAGGCGGCCGGCCCGTCGCCGATTGGGCCTCCGGGAGCGCGCTCCTGCAAGGCCCGGGATCGCGCCCTGTTGCTGCAGACCCTAGAAGACAAGACATCGTAACCAAATCACGCGCCCAAAGACTTGTAATTTACAATGGTTTGTTGCGTGCACGTGCGTATTGTTGCGTGCACGTGCGTAACCAAATCGGCTTCTTGTTGAGCCAAGTTCGTATGAAAAGGGTGCATTGTTTTGATTTGGTTGCGCGCAATTTGATTACGAAGTGTGATTTGGTTATGAAAATATTAAATGTGGTTGCGATTTGGTTACGCTATGTCGAATTTGGTTACGATTTGGTTACGTTTCCATATGGTTACGATTTGGTTACGATTTGGCTAAACAACGGGGTCCGTCGTGGCCCATGGCTTGACCAGCCCATGGCCCATCCCTGGTGGACCCTATCCCTGGTGGACCTGCCCGTACACACACCGTGTTACATCGTGATTCCCTCCTTCCTCCCTCCGAACCTCTCCGATGTCTCGCCGCCCCTACCCCGTGCCAGGGCCCTCTCGTCAAACATTGATCCGAGCGTGTCCCCACGGGTCTAGCACCCACCCAAACAGAACCCTCCACCATATCTTATGCCTCTTCCGTGCAGACCCCCCCGCGTAAGTCGCCTCTTTGAAATCCACACTCCTCATATTCTTCCTTCTACCCCTAGCACAACCAAGTTTCAATCATGTATCCCCGCACCTACTCCTTCTTCATTGCCTCCCTATCCAAGCTGCTTCCTCCCTTCCAAGCCTCCTCCTGCTTGCCATTCCTGTGATACTTCCTGCAAGCCTCATTATCGCCCCCGTCTGTTTCGGCCTCCCTCAAATTCTTCTTCCAAGCCTCCTCCCTCTGATCTTCAAACCCCGCGTCGAACCATCAATGCGTCAATCTTACTCCTGAGCCCTCGTGCTCTCACCGTGCTTCCGTCCTCCTCCTCTTTCTCCTCCTCCTCCTCCTCCTCCTCCTCCTCCTCCTCCCATTCCTCCTCCTCCTGCTCTACCAGCTTGGCAGACTCCCCCCTGCTCCGCCCGCCCCCATCTTCAGCCCCATCGGCAATGTCGAGCATGGTCGTTTCGTCATACTTACGGTTTGGTTATGATTTGGTTACGAATTGGTTATGATTGGTTACGATTTATGCAATTTGGTTATGATTTGGTTGCGAAAATTGAGAATATGGTTACGATTTGGTTATGCGAACGTCTTCCCGGGAAGATTTTGGTTACGGGAGTGTTGAATGCATTTTGATGGCTCAAGTGTGCGAGGGGTCGATCGTAACCAAATTCTTCGCGTTTTGGTTACGCGCAACAGTTTCGAGCGTAACCATATGATTTGGTTACGTACACTAGGGGAGCGCCCCCTTCCCTCTCCCCTCCCCCGGTCACGCCGCGGCCCGTGCCGGCTCGAGATGGAAGGCGGCGCGGGCGCGAACCGCGACGTCACCGGCACCCCTCCCTCCCCTCCAGACTGGAGGGAGGCTGGAGGGGAGGGAATAATGGCACGATCGCGATAACGGCCGCTACTGAGTAGCGGCCGTTATCGCAATAGTGTTATTATCAGAAGCCGTGTGCGCGCACACGAGCACAAACGTGTCACGACTGCGAGCAGCTGCATTCTCGCACATCACCCTTCCAAACGTCGGGTCTGATTTCGTTTATTTGCATGGTCTGCAGATTCTAGGGCTGGGTAAAACATGGGCTGCAGATTCTAGGGGCCGGTTTCGCGCTTCGGGCACGTCAGGAAACGACTCGGGATGAAACGTTGGTCCTGGGGAAGGGGTGGAGAGGCCTGGGGACCCTCGCATCGAACAAAAATTGAGCACAGATTGTCTGAGAGAGTGTCCGCGGTTTGATCGGTTCCACTGCTCCATACCGTTCGGTCGGTCCAGTTCGGTCGGTTGTCGCATCGCCGTTGCATTAAGTCGGGCACTTCCCTCTACAGGAGGAATGTTCAAAAAGAGTCAAAAAAATAGTCAGGGGACGATTTTCTGTGTATTTCTTGATCGTTTTGGGGTACACATTGTTCATTTCTTATTCTTCGGAAGTTCTTTGATTTGTTTTGGAGCCAAGATCCTTTCATTTCCAATGGTTCTATTCTGGGTCTCTTCCTGGCCACTAGGGGGCCAGGAGCAATTAGAAACGAGCACACTTAGAAATGAGCACAATTAGAAATGAACGACGTGTATTGTTTGGCTATGTTTCAATTTTCGCCCAAAATCCCCCTGTAGGAGGACATGCCCGACCTGACCATTGAGTCGCCGTGCCCTTCATAGGCTGCTTGCGGCCTGCCCGTGTCGGTCGCTTCCGAGCCCGAGGTCGGTTCGGTAGGTTTTCAGTTGTGTTCTCGCCGTGTACGGCTTTGGCAAGAGAGTGCTCGGGGCCGACATCCTCGGGAGTAGGAGGAGGACAGAGAGAACAGAGGTTTCTGGGCGCTGTTGCTGTTTGCCTCCAGAGGCCTCTCGTGGTGGCCTCTGAGAACCTCGAGAAGCATCCTGGGACCTCTGGGGACTCCCGGAAGCCTCAAGGAATCTCCAGAGACAGATCTCCGACGTCGTGACTTGCTTGATACCAGCGGG
The DNA here is from genome assembly GCA_963575745.1 of Prorocentrum cordatum. Taxonomy (NCBI): domain Eukaryota; class Dinophyceae; order Prorocentrales; family Prorocentraceae; genus Prorocentrum; species Prorocentrum cordatum. The sequence continues at coordinate 179,754 of CAUYUJ010017145.1, read as the reverse complement.
TGCGTTGCTCTTTCGATTTCGGTGTCCAGGGGCCAGGGCCCCAGGCCCCCTTAGAGAAACGACCCGAGACGAAAATATGGTCCCAGCGATGAGGTCGAGGCTCACGTCGTGAATCAAAACGCGAGACGTCGGAGGTCCGGGTCAAAGGCTGACGGTCGCATCCGCCCATCACCCGCGATTCTCCACAGGGTTGCGGGCTGCAGCAGGGCTGCATCCCTCTGACTCGGCATCATCCTCATCCCTCCTGAGCCTCGTCAGTCGAGCGACGCAGAAAGCACGGGGTCGCTTGCCGGGACATTGGCGCGTAAGTTGCCCGCGCAAAATTGCGCGTAGCGCCCCTTGTTTCCAGTGGGGCGTGCCGCGCTGGCGGCCCGCGTAAGGCGTACGCATTGCTCATTTCTAATTATTCGGAAGTTCTTTAATTCTTTGGGGGCCAAGATCTTTTCATTTCTACTTGTTCTATCTTGGGCCTCTTCCTGGCCACTAGAGGGCCAGGAACAATTAGAAACGAGCCCAATTAGAACTGAGCACGATCAGAAATAAACGACGTGTACGTGAGGCCGCGATCATCTCACGCAAGACCAGTTGACCAGTTTCTTTTCGTCGCCCGAGGCCACGCGTGCGCGTCTTCCTGTTCCGCCTCCTTCTCCGAGGTCCTCCGAGCACCCGTGGCCTCTGCCACTGCCGCTGCACCCCGGAGCTCGCGGCCAGTCCTCGGTGTGTCTCGCAGCCCGAGCACGCCCTGGCCTCCCCGGCGTTGTTTGGTCTCTTCCCCAGACATACACACTGTTCACTTCTAATTCTTCGAGAGTTCTTTGATTTCTTTTGGGGGGCCAAGATCTTTGCATTTCTAACTCTTCTATCCTGGGCCTCTTCCTGGCCACTGGGGGGGCCAGGAGCAATTGGAAACGAGCAGAGTTAACACTGAGCAGGATTAGAAATGACCGACGTGCAGACCTGCCTTGCATCCTGTGAGCGCGTAGGCAGGAGCGCGGCGCAGTATGACCACACAGTTCCAAAGGGTGTCCAGCGAGATCCCTGCTTCGAGGCGGGCCGCCACCCATTCGTGTGATCGCTGTACAGGCCTGCGCTTCCGCTCGAGAACATCGAGGGCGTTTTGAACCAGCGCGCCATTTTGGAAAAGGTGCCGCTCTGCATCCGTGCCTCTGTTATTGGCACAATGGTTGACATCTATGGTCTGTCAGTTCCAGGAAGTCTGAGGCGGGAGCCCCATGTTGAATGGCAGCCGTCCTCCATCCTTGTGGCGGTTGCAAGCTGTTGAGACGAACGTGCCCGGTGTATCGTGAGATCCCCATCTTGGAAACGACTTGTGCCCGATCCTTGTAGCCGCTACGAGCGGTTAGCACGAATGTTCGCGGCGCCACGGCGAAAACAAAGTATTGAAAACGCCCTGTGCTCCATTCCTGTGGCCGGTGTGCACTTTTAAGACGGGTTCGCATGGCGTTACGGCGAGGGCTCCAGTTTGAAAAGGCCCCCCTAAACTTTGAGTATGCATGTGCGCGGCGCTCTGGCGAGAACCCAATGTTACCCAACATTCCTCCCGCCCTCCACGCCCCGCCTGCCCTACCGACACTCTTGGGGGTGCGCCAGGGAAGAGCCAGCGGTGCGGAACATGAATGGACGGATGAGGAGGGGGAGGGCGTAGGAGCAGGGATGATGGTGGGGGGGGGGCGG
>CAUYUJ010017145.1:163864-177959 GCA_963575745.1 Prorocentrum cordatum | reverse complement strand
GGGAGAGAGAGAGAGAGAGAAAGAGAGAGAGAGAGATCTATATACAAACAACGATAAGAAAGAAATCCACAAAGAAACAACAAAGCTAACCCTTCATTCCTTCGCGTCTTGTTCGCCCAGTACGATCGTCTTCCTTGCGCATCGCCAGGCGTACGCTAGTCGTTTCAGGGGCGGATGGGAGCGAGTCTTAAGTTGGGCGAGGAGGTGGTGGCAGCAGCGATCTCAAGCCAGCATGGTGGACGGCAATGGTTTAGCGCAGACAGGCGGACGTCTACAGGACGGAGCGAAAATAAGTTCCTCGCTCTGTTTCGTCAGTTGCCGCATCGGCCCCCCCTCTCCGTACATGGCGCCATGACGGCGTAATTGTTTTCTGGAAAGGGTTTGGAAAGGGAAGAGACATGGGGTTTCATTGGGGACATGCACGGTATAATGGGCGACCAACTCTTGCCCAAGGACATGAGCAGCGTTAAATCGTCCTTGCCTGTAACTTGGAAGTTATCTGTATCCCGCCTCCCCCCTTCATCGGCCCCCTCTCTTCCCATCGCTCTTCCCTCTTTCCTAGACGGCTTCCTAATCCCGAGTCTTGGTTAGAAGCACGAGGTTCCGACCAAAGTATTATTTACCGTAGCCAGCTGCTGCAGCACAGGGTGGCAAGGGCTATCCTTCTTTCAACGGGCAGGCGGATTCGTTCTGCGGCAAACGCCGTCCAGAAGTGGGAAATGGCGCAGCAGGAGGAGCGGCAGGAGGAGGAGAGGGCGGAGCAGCAACAGCAGAAGCAGCAGGGCATGGGGGCAGGGACGGGGCGGTGCAGGCGGCAAAGGAGGGGCTGGATGCGGAGGCAAAGAGGAGCCTCCTCCTCCCCAGTCCTCAGTCCTCGGTCCTCCTCCTCCTCCTCCTCCTCCTCCTCCTCCTCCTCCTCCTCCTCCTCCTCCTCCTCCTCCTCCTCCTCCTCCTCCTCCTACATCTACAGACAAGCGCGCCCTCCACGGCGCCGCGCGCGCGGGGAGGCCGCGGCGTTCTTCGGGGCGGCGCCGGCGCTCCAGCCGCCGCAGTTCGGCGGCCTGCCGGCGCCGGCCCCGTACTGGGACAGGCGGGGCTTCCCCCGCTGCGATCAAGCGGAGGAAACTGAGACGAGGCCGGAGGCGACGGTAGGCGCGAATAGCCCAGGGGCGGGCATTACACGCATGTCATCGCCACTTCGTGGATTCATCCTCGTGGATCGGCGACGGCCAGCATGGACGGTTACGGTCGGGTCGAGGTATAAGATCGAGGTCGGTTCGGGGAGGGTACCCCAATGCTCTTCGTGTTCGTTGGATATTCTTCTGCATGCTGCGGAAGGTACCATTGGATGCTCTGTGTGTTTTGGCCTGCGGAAGGTACCATTGGATGCTCTGTGTGTTTTGGCCAGCGGAAGGATGTGCTTGAAGGATGTTATTATGTCCTAGGTCCGATTGTACCAACATCGGCGTCCATGAGATCCCGTGACATTTTGGTCAGGGTCGTCGTTTTTCGTCCCTTGGGGCTCTCGGAAGTTGTCGCTGGTCCCCTGGAGGGCTCCCTCGCCCTACAGGCCCTATAGGGTCCAGGCCGCTACAGGCCCCCGGATGCTTCCATGTACACGCTAGCGGCGATGTAGGTTTCGGTATGGCAGGTGGGGTGGGGTCGTGGCCAACCTACTCGTAGGAGAGCGTTGTTCAGTTCGCCGTGCCGTTTTCGCTCGATACATTCGCGTTTTTGAAATTGAAAACGTGTTGTTCGTGATTTCCTACAATGTGTTCTGCGTGAGTCTGGCGTCGCACGGACCAGATTCCCAGCATCGCCTGGAACCAACATCGCCGTCAGCGTGGCACTGGTGCTTGCTTTTGGCGCGGGCAGCCAGACTTCTGGAGCTCCGCAGCCGCAGGTCCGCGCGAAGCCTCCGCAAAAGTGCACGTCCGCGCCGACCTCTCTTCCTTGCCCTGCCCTGTGCGGTGTGCCCCGCGGCCCTCTCTGACATCGGCCATCGCCGCCCCCCCCCCCTCCGTCACCGGCCTTTCTCGCCGCGCCGTTGCTTTAGAGCCGTCTTCGTTCGCCCTCGTCGTAGTGGCCTCGTCAGCGCGCTCGGGGGTTGTGTTGGGCTGGCCGTCTAAGCCCATGTTGGGCAGGCCTGACGGCCGGTGCCGCCGACCTGGAGGGGGGACGACGACGACGACGACAACGACGACGTTGACGACGACGACGACGTTGACGACGACGACGACGACGTTGGCGACGACGCCGACGACGTCGACGACGACCACGACGACGACGGCGGCGGCGGCGGCGGCTACGATGATGACGCTGACGCTCTGGAGCCCGTCCTGGGACTATCTTGGGAGCCTCTTGGGCTCTGTATGGGGTGAGAAGCTCCGTGGTCCCTTGGAGCCGCCTAGGAGCGGATCTGAAGCCTCTTGGACTCCTGTGAGGGGAACTACGCAGCACCCCGCAACGGCAGATGAGAGCGAGGGGGGTGCCTCCGGCTTGGGGTCGAGAGGAGGGGGGGCCCTTTTTCACAACCATCCTGTGGTGTTGGGTCCTCGTTTTGAAGAAACGGTCCCCGCGTTCCTTCTCCTCCTTCTCCTCCTCCTTCTCCTCGCCCTCCTCCCTCCTGCGTTCGCATGCCTCCCCACACCCATTTCGGCACACCCCTCACACGTTTCGTGGCCCCATAGGGAGCTCCACCGAAGGCCCCAGTGGCAGCGTTCGCATGCCTCCCCACCACCCATTTCGGCACACCCCTCACACGTTTCGTGGCCCCATAGGGAGCTCCACGAAAGGCCCCAGTGGCTGCGTTCATGCCTCCCCACCACCCATTTCGGCCCTCACACGTTTCGTGGCCCCTCACCGAAGGCCCCAGTGGCTTTCGCATGCCTCCCCACCACCCGGCACACCCCTCACACGTTTCGTGGCCCCATAGGGAGCTCCACCGAAGGCCCCAGTGGCTGCGTTCGCATGCCTCCCCACCACCCATTTCGGCACACCCCTCACACGTTTCGTGGCCCCATAGGGAGCTCCACCGAAGGCCCCAGTGGCTGCGTTCGCATGCCTCCCCACCACCCATTTCGGCACACCCCTCACACGTTTCGTGGCCCCATAGGGAGCTCCACCGAAGGCCCCATGGCTGCCGTCCGCATGCGTCCCCACACCCATTTCGGCACACCCCTCACACGTTTCGTGGCCCCATAGGGAGCTCCACCGAAGGCCCCAGTGGCTGCGTCCGCATGCGGCCCGCACCCATTTCGGCACACCCCTCACACGTTCGTGGCCCCATAGGGAGCTCCACCGAAGGCCCCAGTGGCTGCGTTCGCATGCGTCCCACACCCATTTCGGCACACCCCTCACACGTTTCGTGGCCCCATAGGGAGCTCCACCGAAGGCCCCAGTGGCTGCGTTCGCATGCGGCCCCCCCCATTTCGGCACACCCCTCACACGTTTCGTGGCCCCATAGGGAGCTCCACCGAAGGCCCCAGTGGCTGCGTTCGCATGCCTCCCCACCACCCATTTCGGCACACCCCTCACACGTTTCGTGGCCCCATAGGGAGCTCCACCGAAGGCCCCAGTGGCTGCGTTCGCATGCCTCCCCACCACCCATTTCGGCACACCCCTCACACGTTTCGTGGCCCCATAGGGAGCTCCACCGAAGGCCCCAGTGGCTCCCCCCACCCATTTCGGCACACCCCTCACACGTTTCGTGGCCCCATAGGGAGCTCCACCGAAGGCCCCAGTGGCTGCGTTCGCATGCCTCCCCACCACCCATTTCGGCACACCCCTCACACGTTTCGTGGCCCCATAGGGAGCTCCACCGAAGGCCCCAGTGGCAGGGTCCGCATGCCTCCCCACCACCCATTTCGGCACACCCCTCACACGTTTCGTAGCCCCATAGGGAGCTCCACCGGCCCCAGTGGCGCGGTGCCTATGAGAAGAGGGGCCTAGTTTGCGTGCCCCCTCCTTCGTCTCATATCCGTGCAGTACTCGCAGCTGCATATGGTTGGGTCCTTCGCCAGGCTAATTGTCCACAGTCAGGAGGAGAAAAAACACACAGACACAATTAACCGTCGATTCCCCAGAAGATATTCGAAAATATGGGAAGTGGGGTGGGAGACAAAAACCCAGAAAAAATATTGGAAAGTATTTGGAATCCTGTTGTTTGTGTGTATTTCTTTGTGTGTCCCAGGGCCCCTTCACACAGGGGGGAGGCGGGGCAAGAGGTCTTGAGGCACCCCGTCCACAGGGAGACCACCCCCCTGCCCCCCTTGTCCACAGGGGGGAGCCCCCTACTCCCCGGGACCCCCTCCGGGGCCCCTCCCTGGATTGGGGAACGCTGTGAGTAATGTAGGATGGCGATTCGTAAATGATTGGGGGTCGTGTTGCGTCGGCTGCGCCCCGGAGGATGATCAGAAAAAACAGGCCGCGGGCTGGGAAATTGTTTTTTAAGTCGTTCCCCCCCTGCTGTCCGCCCTGGGAAATTGTTATTTTGTTGTGAAACTTACATTCGCCGTGGATTGCGCATTTGACGTAGCAGTTGAATCCGACGTCAAATGAGCATTAGACATAATGCCTGAAGCCGACGTGGAACGAGTATTTGACGCAAAAGTTTGAAGCCGACGTAAAATTTGAATTTGACGTAAATTGGAAGTCGGCGTCGAATGATTATTTCACGTAAAATTTGACGACGACGTGAAATGAGTATTCGACGCAAGATTCGAAGCCGACGTGTTATAGACATGTTTTAATCGTCCTCCTCCCGTTGAAAAATCATTATCAAAGAAGCTATTTGTCTAATCGTTCCCACTAGTGTGTTTTATCAATCGTCATCTTGCATTACCTGATCCTATGGGGAGAGAGAACGAGAGGAACGTGAAGTGATTGAAAAAGAGCGAGGCGGAAGTGTAGTTTTTGCCGTGTTGCCATCGGACGCAAAGACTGCGAAGTAACAGGATTCCAGTAGAGGTGAATGAACCTCTGATAAAACTGGATTAACAGGGATAGAGGCACGTCCACGATAGTACTGCAATATGTGAATCCCCAGAAAAAGGATACCGATTACAAAGTCGCACAAGAGGATTCGATGTGTAGTCCACACCATAGAAATCAATTTGAAAATCGCACACAAAAGTGATCCGATTCAGAAGCCGTGCAAACATAATCCCTGCGTTATCCACGCTAGAAATCAATATGCAAATCACCCACAAGAGGGATCCGATTGACAATCCGCGCAAAGCAAAAGGAGTCCCTTTGAAAGGGGGTGGGGAAGAACAGACACACTAAAAAACGGGAAGGGCGACGTTTTTTTATCTTTCTTGGATGACAATGTGTTTCTAGCTCCCTTCAAAAGAGTTCTTTGTGGGCGATATACATATTCCTATTGTGTGGATTACAAATCGAATCCTTGTGTTGTGCGGCTTTTCAATCGGATTCCTTGCGCATGCGATTTACAATAGGAATCCTTTTGCAGAAAATTGCTAAAGGAGCGAAGAGGGTGTCCCACGGGAGTCCCATGCCACCCATGTGTATTTGAGCTCATTTAATTGTCCTCTCTCTTCTCCTTCCTTCATCAAAAAAGTGCAGGTACTCACAGCATGCCTTCCTGCCCCAAGTGGCCCCCCAGCGACCCCCCCGTAGGACCCCTCCGGCGACCCCCCCCCCCCGTGCAGGGAAGGGACCAAAGGGAAGGGGCTTCGGCCTCTTGGACCGTCTTGGGGCCCCCTTGTGTGCCTCTTAGGCCACCTGTGGGCGATCTTCGGGGCATCTTGGGCCGTCCTGGAGCGTCGGGAAGCCGAACAGGCGAGAAAGCTGCAATCTCCTAAATGCCCAAGGACAGACGCTGCATGCCGCATGTCGGAGCGATGCTTGGCCCTCCCAGAGGCCTCTTGGACACTCGTGGGCGCTTCTTGGAGCCCTCCTGGCCCGTTTCGGGGCCCTCCGCTTCCAAAGAGTCGCGCGACGGCGCGCGGGAAGCTACCGAGAGCGCCCGGGAGACTCGGGCGGCTGCGGGCCCCTCCTACAGAGCATGTCGCTCGACTCCTCCTCCTCCTCCTCCTCCTCCTCCTCCTCCTCCTCCGCCTCCTCCTCCTCCTCCTCCTCCTCCTTCTCCTCCTCCTCCTCCTCCTCCTCCTCCTCCTCCTCCTCCTGCCGCCACTTTCCTGGCTTGCGCTCGCCAGGTTTGGGCCCGAAGTCGTACTCACTAGACCACGTTTTACTAAAGGGGGTTCTGTCCATCCTGGCAGCCTCCTCATTGTTAGCGTCTCTGTAGACCTGCTCTGACTTGAGACCCCGCACATCGTTCTGACTGCTCTGTGTCGTCGTCCAGGCGTCGTCGTACATTGCCAAGTTTCACTTTTGCTGTTTCGGCCAAACGTTCAAAGGCTTTTTCACATCATTCCACTGGGCGGCAGTGTCGGCGTGTGGCTCTTTCTCTTCCCCATTGCCTCTGCACCTGCCTTCCGCTCGACCTCGCCCGCGCCAGGCATCAGATGCATCACCTGTGGGTCCCAGTGTGAGCTGCAGATTGTGTCCGTGATGCCGCCACCATCGTTGCTGGATGTTTGCTGCGGTCTGGTGGCACGCGCCGGCGGAACACTACCCTTCCTCCTCCTCCTCCTCCTCCTCCTCCTCCTCCTCCTCCTCCTCGCCCTCCTCCTCCTCGCCCTCCTCCTCGCCCTCCTCCTTGCCCTCCTCCTCGCCCTCCTCCTCGCCCTCCTCCTCCTCCTCCTCCTTCTCCCGCCCTCGCTCGCTCGGAGTGCGAGACGGGCGGCTCGGGACGCAGAGCGCTCTTGCTCTGCCCCAGCCGTTGCGCGTGGGGGAGGGGAGGGGGAGAATCCAAGGACGCCACCTCTATAGGTCTTTAGAACCCCCACCAATAGTAGAAACTCATTATCTGTTAGGCGCCCTTGTTGACAGAGGAGGAGGAGGAGGAGGAGGAGGAGGAGGAGGAGGAGGAGGAGGAGGAGGAGGAGGAGGGGGAGGAGGGGTGAGTTTGTTCCCCGCCGAGAGAAGCAGGTGGGGGGACCAAAACTGAAGACCTCCTCGGGTTATCCACCACGCAGGTCCTGCCCCAGCCCATCCTGGGGCCAGGATCGGTGTCGGCGAGCCGTCGTTTCCTCGAAGAGCCACGCGAGAGTGCGAGACGGTCGACGCTCATGAGCACGGGTCCGCGGGCTGCGGGGGCCAAGCTGGGAAGCGGGGGCTCGGAAGAGGGCGGGCCCGAGCAGCCGCCGTGGTTGGTGCCAACCTGCGCAACCGGTCGCTGCCATCGTGAGCTTGTGGGGGTCCAGCGGGCGCTGCCCTCAGGCCAGCCACAACTGGGAGAGCTGTGGGGACCCCTCGATTTCGACACCCCTCTCGAGAGATCGTCGAGGCGATGGCTTCCCCCAGGGGGGCAAGGACCACAGCTCCCCCAGTTATGGCTGGTCGGGCCCTATGCAGGCCCACACCAGACACTGGCCCCGTGGGCGGTGCTACTTGCGCAGCCGTCACCACTTTCGTGATCCTCTGGGAGGCCGAGCGGGCTGCCCCCCTGCCGTCTTGCTGTTCTCGCCGCTCCCCTCGGGGGTCGGGCCTCAGAGCGGCGGTGATGGTTTCCCGAGCGGCCTTCTCGTGGGCTGCACTCGGGCTCGGGGAGCGACTCGGCAGAATGGTAAATCACGGGCACGGGGCGTAGGCAGCATGTCAGCTCGAGCGGGGATCGGCCGGCCTCCTCCGATCCCCTCTGGCTGACCCGGAAGCCAGGCGAGCGACGCCACGGAAGCGGGACCGTCTGCTCCGACATTCGCGCGCAAGCTGCCCGCGTAAGGTCGCGCGCGCGTCAGCGCCCTCGTCTCCGGCACGGCGTGTCGCGCTGGCGGCCCGCATAGGCCACCGCGCAAGGCCGCCACGTCATCTCTCGTGAGCCTGGATTGTTTCGTCGCCCGGGAGGAGCCGCCGCCCCCGCCCCCTCTCCTCCGCCGACCCGGGCGCGCTGGGAGCTGCTCCGCGGCTTTCCCGTGTTCGCGACGCGGGCCTGGCCGACACGGCTCGTCGCTGACCTGGGCCAGCCGTGAGGTGGGAGGGGGAGGGACGAACAGGAGGTGGGGAAGGATGTGGCGGATGAGGAGGAGGAGGAGGAGGAGGAGGAGGCATTTCTAGCACAGTGTGTGTGTGCTCGCTCGTGCGGGCAGTTTTCCGATCTGGCGCTCTGTCATGGACGGACGGTAGCTCTCGCGGTCCCGAGAGGGACGTAAACGTTTGCGGCCACGTGCAGTTTGCTGGCTCCGATCAGCTTGCGAGAACGCGAAATGTGGCCGCCACTCTGCAACCACGTGCGAGCAGTGCCTTTTGCAGGTCCAGGCTCGGCCAGGCGCAGATGGGGGTAGGGCAAGCTAGGTGCGCTCGCGTCATATCTGACATCCCACCCCTCCCTCCCATCCCTTACCATGGCGTTGATCTCCTCCCTAATCACACAGTCGGATGTCGTAGGATGGCATAGCATTACATGGCATAGCATGGTGTTGAAGACTAACGCGTAGCATGACATAGCATGGCGTGGCGGCCCAACAAATCAAATAATTGACACCGAATGTATAGTCACTTCCGATGTTTTTGTTCGAGGGGCATGTTTTAGATGTTCGGGCCTATTTAGTAGGACCGAAAACCATGCCGTGGCATGACGCTGGAAATAATGACGCCAGCGCTGCAGCGGGAGCACGATTCGGAACGACCTGAAGCGCGAAAATCAGGCCAGCGCTGCAGCGGGAGCACGATTCGGAACGAAGCCCGAAAATGAGGCCAGCGCTTCAGCGAGAGCAGCATTTTGAAACAACCACGCGCGGAAGCGCGGAAATGAGGACGCGTAGTTTGACATAGCATGGCGAGGCGACGCCCCAAAGGAGGGCTTCAGCGGCGCAACAAATCAACGAATCGACACCGAATGTGGAATCATTTCCGATGGCTTTCTCCACATCCAAAGTGGGGTTCTTGTTTTCTCTGCGCACCCCCCGCGCAGGAACCTCACACTTCACCCCTATCTCCTTTTCTCCCGTCGCACACTCACTCATTCACTTAATCACTCACATCATCATCATCAGTCCCACGTGCACACACACACACACACTCACTCACAGTCAATCCTCACTCACTCGTCATCACACTCACTCCGGGTCCCAGATATGACGCCCACCCCCATGCATGTACGTTTTCGAGGTGGATTTATGATTTGCAAGTCGTATTTCTGTTCCCTGTGCCTTTGCCAAGCGACATGCGTTTATTTGCTCCCGCGGGTCGCATGACAGTGTGCATCGTGTGAAAAGAGGACAAAATTGCGTTCTTCCCAGTCTTCCCTGCACATTTCGGGGTACTTGGGCGCTCTGGGCGGAGCGATCTACGACGGACCTCCAGCGTCCGCGCCGCCTTCGAAATTATTCTTCCGCGGGTGGGGTATTTTCGTGGGTGGGGTATATAATCAGGTCTTCTTCGTGGCATAATTATACCCCACCCCCGCGGCGTCACAATAACTTTATCGCGTTGGCCGGCATTATCGGGGTGCCATTCCAGGCGGGCCCGCAGACACCCCGACCCAACAAGTTGCAGGGGGGTGGCAAGCGAGGGAGGAAAGGCGCAGGGAGGGCGGGGGAGGGCGGGAGGAAGGCGCAGGGTGTCGTCGGGTCTGTCCCGGCGCTTATTCAAGGGACCCTGTGTGCGCCTAGAGCTGATGCCAACTTCGGCTTTCGAAACACGGGCCCAAACATTTTCAGTTTCTGTGGCCTGGGTGGGGGTGGGGCATAACTCGCCGGCCCTCACTCACTCGATCACTTTCATTCATTTCACTCAAAACTACCCCTCAACACTCATCAACATTAGCATCACAGCACTATCGTTTTGTTCCCCACATCCAAAGTGGGGCTTGTGTTCCCCACATCCTAAGTGGGGTTCTGGGGTTCTTGTTGTCTCTGGACACCCCGTGCAGTCCTGTCACCTCACCCCCTGTCCTCTTCTGCCTTCGCACGTTAGCTCGCTCAATCACTCACGCACCATCATCCTAATAACACCGTCAGCTTCTTCTCCCTTCGCACACTCACTCTCTCAATCACTCGCACCATCATCATCAGCCACAAACTGACCACACACGATCATTCTATCACGCAATCAAGCACTCACTCAATCATTCACCCCATCAGCCCTCGAAAGCGGCGACAGTGTCGCAGATCGCGGCCCCCCAGGGACGGCGAGGTCCCGCTCAGGCCTGCGCGGTGCCTCACTCCGCTGGACCCACCAGCAGCCCTCGAAAGTGGCGACAATGTCGCAGATCGCAGCTGGGGATGCGGACCGGTTAAACGATGCTCATGGAGGGAAGTGGGAGGGGGCGGGCCTTCTCAGAAGGCTCGGAAGCCCCCTGGCCTGCTGAGAGAAGTCCTCCAAGCCTTCTCCGAAGAAAACTTCTCGGAAGGCGCGGGGGGCCTTTGGGAAGCTCCGCCGCCTTCTGAGAGGGCCTTCCCATTCTCACTTCCCTTTCTCGCTCGCCGCCGCCTTGGTGGTACACCCTCGCAGCGCCGTCTCTGGAGCGCATTGGCGTCGATGGGCGTCGATTTAGCTTCGCTCGCCGCCGACAGGCGCCGTGCCCGGCAAGGGCCATCCCCGGCCCCAGCCTCTGTGTCCCGTCTGTCCCGACCTGTGCAACCCGCACGTCCGTTGGCGTTATGGGGCCACGTTGCCGTCGGAAGAGTCTTGCGCCCTCTCGGGTGTCATGTCCAATCAAGTCCGATTGTACTACCCTTAGGTTGGGCATGTCCCCGTACAGGCGGATCCTGGATAAAATAAAAAATACCCCCAAAAACGTATCCCAAAATAGTCAAAAGTAGTCCAAACATCGTCCCCAGACTATTTGTGCACTACTTCGGAAGATTCCTTCTGTAGAGGGGCAGGCCCGACTTAATCCTACCCCCCTGTTGTTCCAGCCCACAGCAAGCGGGATGTGTTCTCGAGGCGGGAGGGCTGGCGCGCTTCCGGACCGCCAGAGGCCCGCAGAGGTCACCCAGGAGGCTTCGTGTGGAGGCGCTTCCGGAGGCCCCCAAGAGGTCTCGGAGACCCCCAAGGGCTTCGGAGGTCTCAGAGGCCCCAAGAGGTCCAGACAGGGGTCCCAAGAGGCCCAGGCGCCTCGAGGTGCCCCCAGAGACCCCGCGCATGCCTATGACCTGCCTCTGTGTATACAGAGGTCTACACGACCAGAATATACGCGACGTCGGGGGTGGACAGAACCCCCAACAGTGACACGTCGATTAGTGACTTGTCCGTTTTCGGTTCTCGAGAGGGCGCCGCGGCCGTTATTTTCCAGGCTTGCGCCCGCCAGGTTTGGGCCCGAAGTCGTTTTCACTAAACCACGTTTTACTAAAGGGAGGTCTGTCCATCCCCGACGACGCGATCCCTGGTCTCCCGCCTCCGTCTGCCCTCGTCCTGCGCCTCCTCAGCTTCAGGAGCCACAGCCTGGACGAAAGGGCCCCTCTCTCCAGGCCCACCCCTTGGCCAGCATCCCTCCGGCGCCTCCTCGGCGCCACTCTGCCCGAGGGAGGGCTGGATCGACGGGGGCAGCGAGGCAAAAAGCGTCGATGTCCTGATCTCGTCGGCAGCTCGAGGTGCCGGGCGCGCTTGAAGCAAGGGGGGAAGAGAGAGAGAGGAGGAGGAGGAGGAGGAGGAGGAGGAGGAGGATCAGGCGATCGCAAGCATGGATCAAGGGGGCGTGGATTAGCGACGGGTCCCGTTTCCATGGGAAATCGCGGATTTCCGCCACCGACCGAGGCGGCGCCAGCCGCATTTTGGGGATGGCACCTCCCCCGATCCATGGATTTGACGACCGCGCGCCAAATCCATGGATCCTTCATCCACGTTTGCGCGCCCCCGAGAGGAGGAGGAGGAGGAGGAGGAGGAGGAGGAGGAGGCACGAGACGAGGGTTTAGCCCAAGGTGGGGCTGGGGAGCCAACCCAGCTCGAGGCCGACATGTCCTCCTCCAGGGTTTGTCCAGGACAGAGTTGCTCTGACCCCGCCCCTGGCCCTGCCCCACCCTCTCTGACAGCGTCCACTAAAACGGCGTCGCGAGGCCACGCCGTCTTGCCGCCGGGACGCCTTTTGCGGGCGGCTTCCTCGCCCGGCTCCCCGCACAGAGAGCCAGGCGAGCTTTTTAAGTGCGCCGGCTGGTTTCAAGGGTTGCCGGGGAAGGAGGCCAAGGGATAGGTTCGGCAATTATACAACAGGTGGTACACCGAGAAAGCCTGCCAAAATCGTAAGGAAAACGTCAACAGGACGCACAAACCCCAAACAACTTGAAAACATCTCTAAACCAAAACCTGGGAAAATTTAGCCACCTGAGCTTCTGTCCTGAGCCACAGGGAAGGCCCCACCCCGCACGCGACCGTTCCTCCCTCTCCTTCCACCCCCGCCCGCCTTCTCCCGCATCTCCTTCCGTCCCCGACACGTGCAGCTCGCAGGCCTATGGAGGAGGAGGAGGAGGAGGAGGAGGCGCCCAGGTGGCCTCAGAAGACTTCTAGTTTAGAGTGCCCGTTGGGGGTCCCGTCCTTCCTCCTTGAGGCTCCTCGAGGCTCTTGAGGCCCCTCCCCTCTCTCTCTGTCGGGAGCCCTGCCCCGTTGCTCTCCGCCTTCCCCCGATTCGGGGGAATGGCGCCGCTCAAGCCACCGAGACTAACGTCTCAGCGAAGCCCCTCCTCCAGCTTCCGTCACCCCAAGAGTCGCAATGCGCCGACATGTGGTACACGACCGTCGGTGGGGTGACGGATGCTGGAACGGAGACGGGCCTTCGACGATCCACAAGTGATCGTTAAACCTGGCCTGGCCCCCCCTCCCTCCTCTGGTCCAGGAGGCCCCTCTCCCGTGCCCCTGGCGGCCCTCGCCTTCGCTCTGTCCCCGTGTTGTCCTGTTGGCCTTCGGCCCTTGGGTTCTCGGGGCTCCCGCTTTCCTTCTCTCCGAGGCCCCTTGAGGCTTCTCTCTCTCCTGGTGGCGGGTGGCCCTGGGTTCCAGAGGCTGTTTGAAGCCCCCTCCCGAGGCTCTCCGTGGAAGGGGGCCGTGCGTCGCGCCGCGCGCGGCGGCGCGGCGCGGGCTGCGGCGGACAGACCGCCTTGCCTGCAGTGTTCGAGGAGGAGGAGGAGGAGGAGGAGGAGGAGGAGGAGGAGGAGGAGGAGGAGGGGGAGGGGGAGGGGGAGGGGGAAGGCGGAGGAGGAGGACGAGGTGGAGGAGAGGGAGGAGGGCGGGAGGCGAGCGGGGAAAAGGGGAAAAGGGGAAGGAGGAGGAAGAGGACGAGGAGGAGGAGGAGGAGGAGGAGCAGAGCAAGGGGGGAGGGGGGGGAGCAGGCCGCGGAGGGAGAGGGAGCGGAGGGGAGACTCGGGGCGGGAGTGGCAGGGTCTAGACCGCGCGGCTCCCGCCACGACCAGATCCCGAGGCGCCAGCCAGGGAACGGCTCCCAGAGACCAGAAGCGGTCCCCAGGCCTGTCCTCGGGAGCGGAGGTGGGGTCGCGGGCGGCAGCCATGCTCGTACCCGCGGCCTCGCGCTCTGGGCCCCAGGGCCGCGATCCGTCTTCTGCTGCTCGCGGATGCACCTGCGCGGAGCGCACCACCCGTGCGAACGCGCATCCACGGGATCCAGGATCGCGCCGGGGAGTCCAGACCGCGAGGGCATGGATCTCCACACGTGCGCCGCTCGTGTGAGGGGGAGCAGGGCAGGGCTCGCTTCGATTCCTCCGATTCGATTCGATTCGATTTCGATGGTTTCCGATTCCGATTCGATTCGATTCGATTTGGGATTCCGATTTGAGTTCCGATTTCTTTTTGGAGGCATACTAGCCTGCCGATTTCTGCCGATCCGACTTTTCCCGACTCAGCTGCCGATTTCCGACGATCCGATTCATGTCGATCGCCGAATCGACTTGTCGATCCGATCCTGGGCTCTCCTGGCAGGGGCGGGGCGACGGGGAGGCAGGGAGGGCCGTGGCGGCGGCCGACGCGCCCGCCCGGCCGCGGGCTGCGCAAAGGCATGCTGCGGAGCGCAGGCCCGGTCGGGCGCGTCCGAGCCGAGACCCGGGGGCCGCCCGCCACGCGCCTC
>CAUYUJ010017145.1:93864-158864 GCA_963575745.1 Prorocentrum cordatum | reverse complement strand
ACGGCAGAAGTGCCACATTATTGTTTTTGGTTATATATCGGGCAAGCTTATCCGCATACCGACCGTCAGGAACTAACAAATTGTCTGGCTGGCAGGCATGCAATCCAAATTCATCGCCATCATCGACGACGACTCAAACTCGGAAACCGAAATCGAATTTGTTTTTTTGTTTTGCCATGTGGCAAGCATGTGCAAAGCTACCATTACCACGGCAGCAAGGGATTAAACCGAACACAGGTTTCAATCATTGATCTCAGATTTCCATAACAGCAAACATCGGTTTTCATGCCTGGGCTTCCACAATTCATGATTACAGACCCAGGTTTCCAAAACAGCAGACCATGGCTACCATCATTGCAAGCACGGGTTTCCATAAGTGTGGGCCCGCGTTTCCCTGATTGGGGTTTTCCATCACAATGTCGTTGGGGGCTTGCCAAGGGTGGCGCCAACGCAGCACTGGCTAAAAGAATTCTAAACGCTTCGCGTAACCCGCCAGCCCATCCAGAAACGATGCCCAGGCGAGTTGCCTTGATCAGGGATGTGGAGGAGCAAACAGTGGAACAAAAGGCTGGGGAAGCCGTCATAATCCAAGCGGGGGAGGATTGAGGGGAGGGGGAGGGGGGAAAGGCGGGAGGAGGAGGAGGAATAGGCGGATGATGAGGAGGAGGAGTTGTAGGAAGAGGAGGAGGAGGAGGAGGAGGAGGAGGAGGAGGGCGAGCAGAAAGGCCAGAGGCATTTTGGACGCCTCCTGGAGTCTCTTCGGACGTCTCTTGAGAGTTTATTGGAATTTGTTTGGAGGCATATTGGGGGCATCTGGGCGGTGCTGGGGTTGGAGCGCTCTTGGAGCCGTCTCGGGACCTTCTCGGGCTCCTCTTGGGGCTCTTGCAGGCCTCCTTAGATCCATACTGGGACCTCGCGGGGCCGTCGAATGCGAGAAGGCGAGATGGCAAACAACGTTGGTTGCGAAGGCCGTGCGGCCGGTTCCGCCGATCCTGCAGGGGAAGCGACCACGGCGACGACGACGACGACGACGACGACGACGACGTTGACGCTCTGAAGCCGAAAGCTTCTCCCAGGGGGTGGTGCTCCATGCCAAAAAACAAATTCAAAGTGGTAGCGGGGAGCTCGCGAATGCTATAATTTGGAGGCCGTGTGCATTTTGTAGAGTAGCCTGACGCGGATGGCTTCGCTTGCTCGCATCAAGCACTATGAAGACTCCCCCGCCGCCCTTGTCAAAAGCCAGTGCGAAGTGGTCGCGGGGCGCCCGCGCATGCTCCAGATTTGGAGGCCGCCTGCATTTCTTGTCGCACTTTTGACAGGGACGGCTTCGCGTGCGCGCAGCAAGCAGCAACAGGAGGACCCCCGCCGCCCTTGTTCCAAAACCAGTGCAGAGAGGTCGCAGGGCGCCCGCGCGTGCTCCAGAGGCGGAGGCAGAGCGCGTGCTGCAGTGTGCTCCGACAGGGGTGGTCGGCCTGCACGCAGCAAGCGGTACGAGGGCGCCGCCGCCGCCGCTGTCAGAAAAACGAGGAGAAAGCGGTCGCGGGGCGCCCGCGCCTGCTCCAGAGTCGGAAGCCAGGCGCATTCTGCGTGGCAGTGCGGCAGTGATGGATGGTCTCGCCCTGCGCGCTGCAGGCAAGACGGGGGCACCCGCGCCGCCCCTGTCAAAACTCGCGCGAGGTTGTTCCCCGCATCCTAAATGGGATTCGTGTTCTCTCGAGACACCCCGCGCAGGAACCTAACCATCGCCTTCTCCGCCTCGCATCACCATTCTCAGAATCAGCATATCATCCTCATCATCATCATCAGCAGCAGCATCATCATCAGTATCATCATCGTCGCCGTCATCATCATCATTGTCATCATCATCGCCATCATCAGAAACATCATCGCGCATACACACTCATTCAACCATTCACACACTCATGCACCCATACAGAGAAAGTCTCTAGCGGGAGCCTCGTCGAATCATGAAATGTGAGGATGTCTCGGGCGGGAGCCCCCTCTTTGTGGAGCCCGCACGTCATGTTGGTAATCCGAGGCGGCCATTGAAAAAACATGTTTGAAAAAAAAATGCTAACATTTGGGGGCCTGAACCCTGAAGAAGTCTCGAGCGAGAGCTTCGTTTGCGATTGAGTTGCGAGGCAGTCGTGAGCGGGAGCCCCCTCCCCAGAGGCCCCGCAACTCTTGTTGGTAGTCCGAGGCGGCCACTCGGAAAACCTTGTAAAAACACATGGCTGGTGACACCTGGGCCCGGGAGCCTGGATCCCGACGAAGTCTCGAGCAGGAGCCTCGTCTCTGCGTGAGTGCATTGCGAAGGCGCCTCGAACGGGAGCCCCTTCCCTGCGGGGCCCGCAGATCATGCGGGTAATCCGAGGTGGCCATGGGCAACCCATGTAAAAACACAGCTTTGGTGGCATTTGGGAACCTGAATCCAGAGGAAGTCACAGGCCGGAACCTCGCTCCTGAGCGAAACGAAACGATATTGTCGGGGAAACGCAAGAGTTGAGTTAAGCCGGAACTCGGGTTTGCCGACGTTTGTTGATGAGCCCGCATTGGATTTTGACGGGCTAGTTTGTCGTGGGATGTTTGCAGCGGGAGCTCGCGTTAAATTTCAGATTGGGTCTCGTCGTTTTCATGACGGCCCCGTCAGGCCGACCCGAGTGAGTCCCCCGTACCCGAGTCGTACGTCTCCTCGATATTGGGAGTTTGAATCCAGCCCCGAATCATCAGGATAACTCGGGTCAGCGCTAACTCGGGTTCGTTTTTCGGGAATCCGAACCCGAGTTACCCCGGGCCCGAGTTACCCCGGAGAATTCGGGCGTCCAGAGCCCCAGGTCATCAGGGGTAATTCGGGTCATGGCTAACTCGGGCTCGTTTTTCGGAAATCCAAACTCGAGTTAGCTCGGGCCCGAGTTGCCCCGGATACCTCGGGCACACAAGAAGGCGGCCATGGGGAAGTTGCGAGGGGGAGCTTTGTTCGTGAGCAAAGCGGGGGAATGTCTCGGGCACTCGCTTGCACGCGAATCGCAAGAAACTCTCGAGCAGGAGCCGAGGTTGGTCAGCCGAGGCGGCCATTCCATTCCATGCCATGTGGTCCCCATTCCACGGGGGGGTTCCTATGTAGTCCCCATTTCATTCCACTTCAGTGCCTCCCCCCTCCTCCCCTCCATTCGTCGCCTCGCCTCCCTCCCCTCCTCCCCCCCCCCTCTTGAGACGGAGTGTCGCTGCTTACCCTCGCGCGCCATGTGCGCAAAGCCTGCATGTGGCGGCCGGCCGAGGCTCAGTGGTCCTCTCTTCGTATGCGTTCGCACATGTTCTGCCGATGCGCCGTCAGGGCGCGGCTCTTTCTTCTCTTCTTTTTCTCTCTCTCTCTCTCTCTCTCTCTTTCTCTCTCTCTTTCTCTCTATTCTAATCCGAGGCGGCCATCGGAGAGTTGTACTGAAGCACGGGTTCAGTGACACATGGGAGACTGAATCCCCAGGATGTCTCGAGCGGGGGGCTCGTTCCTGAGAAAATCGAGAGGACGATGTCTCGGGCGCCCACGCTTGTGTCAGTGAATCGCAAGGAAGACTTGAGCGGGATCCTCTCCCTATCAGGTCCTTACCTAACGTTGGTAATCCGAGGCGGCCGTCGGATTCCGAGGAGGGAAGCAAGTTTCTTGTTTTGGTGTCAAATCCCACAGCTGCTGTAAGGAATGTGTGGCCGTCTGGCTTCCTCACGGCTTGTCCAAGAGTTGCGAACAGCGTTTGTTTTCGCGCCCTGGAATACCGCATGATCGATTTGATAGATTGTCTCGCACGTTGTGTTGGTTTCCATCGGTGTTACCCCCAACTCCTTGCAGTTTCCATCGATGCTACCCCCAACTCCTTGCAAGTGATGTTCTTGTGGTTGGAGTTATCGAAAAGTAATTGCAATAGCCATATCATGTTCAACACGCTTTTCCAATAACATATAGTTGCTTGATTTGTTTTGGAGTTCCAGCTGATCTGTGGTTTGGAAATGCATACGTGGTGTTGAAGGCTCCCACGTTGAGAAATGCGTTCCTTGTGTCGTAATCGTGTCGGATTGTGGCGCGCATGCGGTGACCAATGTAAGCATCTCTTTGTGCATGTTAATCCGAAAGTTGGCGATCCGCTTGTCATACGTTTTGAAAGCAACCATTGTTGTAAAAAATTGCGATGGAATGTCTCTTCGTCGTAGGTGTGAATTATTCCAACGTGCTGCTCGAGTGAATATCCACGTAAATGCCCTATATTCCACATGCCGCGTCTTCTAAGCAGGCCTGGTATGCACAATTTTCGTGGCACGCTCCATATCGAAAACGATATGCAGCGAGAGTGATAGAGGATGCTGAATAAGATATAGATAGATAGTGTCGATATTGATAGAATAATTCTGCAAGATTGTCCTGTCACTTGCAAGCTTGGTGTTTTTGCAAATGCATTGCACGATGCTGGAGATGTTGTGTAATAGAGCAGTAGCATTCGGAGAACGTGCGGTAATCTAGGCAATATGTTCGGGCATTGTTTTTGTTTGTGGCATTTGGCGGCACCCGTGGTTGACATGCATTTAGCTTAGTTTTAGCTTAGCTTCAGTTTAGCTTTAGCTTTAGCTTAGCTGTGGCTTAGCTTTACCTTAGCTTTAGCTTAGCATTATTGTTACTACTAATGTTGCTTTCCTAGGGGTTCCAACTCCTAGGTAGGGTCGCATTGGGATAATTTATGTTTTTTACTTTGGGGAAACGTTGAAGGAATAATCACATTGCGATCAGATTTGATTGACCCCCGCACTGGTTGGAACAGTGTCTGCCACATTTCTTGGTTCTCGTTAATTTCCACATAGGGTCTGCCTAGAAAGGTTCTACTCGGTAAGCTTAAATGGCCGGGCAATGGGGCCCGCCTTGGGCGGTTCCCCCAGTATCCGTCCCGCGGTTCCCCCAGTGACGTTCTATTAGCTTCGCGTTGTTTATCTCATTTTAGCTTGGCCGAGACTATTGCGCAACATAGCATAGCATAGCGCAGTATAGCACAGCATAGGGATGATGAAGAGCAGGACGGCAACTACCGCTCCTATTAACGTTGCTTTGAGGTTCCTACTTTCAAGGAGGGTCGCATTTGGATAATTTTCGGTTTGCATGTTTTTTTGGTTCAACTCCATCCCCGTGGACGTTCGCAAAATATTATCGCGATTTTGCAATGTGAGAGATTTAGTGCTGGCCTTTTAGCCGGTACTGCACGACAAACGTTTGAGAGAAAACCCGCAATACGTTTAGGAAAAAATGCCCCAAAAACAACGACCATTCGAAAAAAAACAACGAGGACAAGCGCACCAATTGTCACAGATGTCCGGCACAAAATATTTAATGTTTTATTTGTTTCCGTCAAGGCGGAAATAATATGGTGCACACATGTCGCCCGTATGTAACGCGGTACAAATACTCTTGATGAGTTGCCAGATTAACGGACGGGTACACGAAACGTTTCCGTTTCTTTTGGGCAAATATGCCGTTGATTTTTAGAAAATCGAAAAAGAGAACTGAACGCACGCAATATATCGAACGCTTTTTTGCTTAAGGCTGCCGCCCGTTTCTTTTTTTTGGGGGGGGAGGAATGGTTTTCCGAGGGGTCCAGCTAATTAATTAAGAGATTGCTGTATTAACCAATTTCGAATGGACATTGCGTCATGATGTTCCGTGCAAATTATTGCATGACGATCCGAAGTAACAAATACCATCTTAGATTCGTTTTCATTTGGGCATTGATTTTTTTTTTTTTTGGTTCTCATAATAATTTCTTAACGTTTCCAATGAAAAATAAAAAAAAACATATCAAAACATGAGAATATCACGCCATACCAATTTGTACATTCCGAGAATTTAGAACAATCTTTTGGAAAAGACCGGAATGGGACAATATTCTTGGCAATGTTTGAAATATCAATTTATTGAGTTTCGGATAATCTATGAAATTGTTTTTCTTTGAGCGTCGACCGCTTCAATGCAGCTAGCTACCATTCCCAAAACAAATCTCAATAACCACATTCATGACTCATTTAGAAATGTTCTTGCGCCTGCTACCGATATTGGTGCTCTTTGAACATTTTCTTGGTATTCTTGCTGTTGGTGCTCTTTGGTATTGTTGCTGTTGCTGTTGGAACCCTCTTGGCAACCATGGCAAATCCCACCAGCCCTCTGGGCGTAGGTGGTCTAGAGCAGATCCTCTTCCACCCCTCCCTCTTCCCCCTTGGGGAGGGGTTTACCCCTCCCCCTACCCCCTCCCCTGGACCTGGACGGGGGGGGCCGCGGGTAGTTAGAGCGTCCCAGATGGCCCAAGACGGCTCCAAGAGCGCCTCAGAGAACCCAAGATGAGCTCCAAGATGGCTCAAGATAGCGCAAGATCGCTCGAGATGGCTCCTAAGATGGTTCCAAGAAGCCCAAAGACGGCCCCAAGATAACTCCAAGTGGCCAAACAGCTCCCCAAGGAGGCCCCGAAGAGGCCAAAATCGTCCCAAAACCTAAGGAAAATCAATGATTTTTGCTTTCTCGCCTTTTCGCTTCCGATGGCCATCCGAGGCCTGGAGATGGTTCCAAGATGGCCCAAGAGGGCCCCAAGAGAGCCCCAAAAGAGCCCCAAGACGGCCCCAAGAGCGCCCAAGAGCACTCCAAGAGCGTTCCAAGAGGGGTCCAAGAGGCGATTTTAGGGGCTTCCGAGGGGGGGCGCTAATTCAACCCCCCCTCTTGTTTGATCGATCTCCCTCCAAGATGGCCCCAAGAAGCGCCCAGGAAGCCCCAAGAGGTCCCAAGATGGCCCCAAAATGGCCCCAAGAGGCCCCCAAGAGGCCCCCCGGAGGCCCCCAAGAGACCCCCAAGAGGCCCCAAGAGCCCCCCCAGATGCACCCAAGATGCTCCAAGAGGCCTCGGCGAGAATGCCTAATCATTGATTCTACACAGGTTTTAGCCACATGGAGGCCTCTTGGGGGGGGGCACGGATTAAGATGACTCCAAGAGCGTCTGGGAGAGCCCAAAATGACCTCCAAGATGGCTCAAGATATCCCAAGATGTCTCATAATGGCTTCCTCTGTGTGCTGCCCACTTCTCTGATCGAGGCAATTCCTCTGGGCATCGTTTCTGGATGGGCTGGTGGGGATTCGCGAAGCGACAACAATTTCTTGAGCCATCGAATACTCAGCACTCTCTTCAGGGACCCAAAGCCCTCTTGGGGCTCTTGCGAGCTCCGGAGCGCGCCTCTTGGGGCCATTTTTCGACGCCATCGATCAAAAGTCCCGATTGAGGCCCTCCCATCGGCCGAAAAAGAACCCCCCAACCACCCGCGAAACCCCGCCCAACAGTTTAGGGGAGGGGTACTTAAGAAAAAGGGGAAACCTTTCCCCGAAGGGGAAAATGGTTTTTGGAAGAGGAAAGAAAAATATTGTTAGACCGCCTACGCCCAGAAGGCTGGTGGGACTTGCGTGCGTTTCGAATTTTCTAAGTTGCTGGTGCTGTTGCCAGCTGCTGCTGATACTGCTGCTGTAGCTGTTGCTGTTGCTGCTGCTTGTGGTGCTCCTGCTGATGGTGGTTCTGCTGCTTGGGCCATCTTGGTGGTGGTAGGAGGAGGAGGAGGAGGACGCGGGCCTCTCTTGAGGCTATGTTGGGCCATCTTGGGGCCATCTTGACGCCTGAAGAGCCCATCGGAAACGGAAAAACGAAAAGGCAAAACATATTGATTTTCCCTAGATTTTGAATTCGTGTTGGTCTCTTGGAGGAATCCTTGGAGGGCTCGGAGGGCACTTGAAACCGTCTTGGGGCCGTCTTGAGGCCTCTTGGATGTGTGTTGGAGGCTATCTTGAGCCATCTCGAAGTATCTCGGGCCATCTTGGAGGCCATATTGAGCTATCTAAAATCCTCTTGAAGCTGTCTTGGGCCTTCTTGGACGCTCTAACCCCTCAGGCCCCCCCCTTCCAGACCTAAGGGAGGGGGAGGTAAACTTCCCGAGCAGGGAAAGGAAGGAGGTTGGAAAAAGAAACGCCTAGGCCACCTGCGCCCAAAGGGCTGTTGCTGATAGAGACGTGCCAAAAGATAAGGGGCATCCTCGCGAACACGTACTTCGATCCCACAAGAACATCTCGCTGCTTACTACGCGCCAGTCGGGCAGAATAGCGACATCACAACTACAGATGTTGCACATTTGAAATATTGCTTGATAGGTACTGGGGCGCTCTCTCTCATAAACGACATCTGGGCCGACAGGAACGCAACGCCGCCGACGCAACACTTCCTGATTACAACTTATGACTTCAACACATACTTCACATGGAAAAAACTGCCGAAAGATGAAACTCAAACATGTTGCCTGACCACTATGCGAAGTTATCCGGGCATTGGAAAACATGTATGGATGCTTCCGAAGAGGACCTACACAACGATGCCAACTCATTATTACATTTGAACGGTCACGCAAAAACAATCGCAAAAGCAATGAACACAACATCAACAATTACCATCATAACCACCGGGAAACAACCACAAACATTGATATATGCATACATTCGTCAGTTCCGGTATTTCCACATCTAGTTTCGGTATTTCCACCAATGCGTCTTTTTCCCCCAATCCGTTTCCCCCTCCCCGTCCCGTCCTCCACATCAATTTCTTCTTTTTGGTTTTGTTGTTTTCTTTTTTCTTCTCCAGCTTCCTCCTCCTCCTCGCATGTGTCTTTTGTCTCTTCCTCTTCGTTTTTCCCTTCTGCTTTTTCTCATCGGATTTTATGTGCCTCTGCCTTCTTTTCTTTGTCATGTACGTCGGCCTCGTTCTTTCCTTTTCGTCTTCGTCCTCCTCGTTATTTCTTTTCGTCGTGTCCCTAATCCCACCAGCCCTTTAGGGCGTAGATGGTTTAGGGTGTTTCCTCTTCCACCCCCTTCTTCCCCTTCGGGGAGGGGTTTACCCCTCTCCCCACCCCCTCCCCTGGACCTGGACGGGGCGTTCCGCGAGCAGTCGGAGCGTCCAAAACGGCCTCGGCGAGGAAGCCAAAATCATTGGCTTTACTAAGGTTTTGGCACCATTTTGGCCTCTTGGGGGGGCAGCGCTAATCAAGGAACCCCCCTTCTTTGATCGATCTCCTTCGAGATGGCCCCACGAGCGCTCCCAAGGCTCCCAAGGATGCCCCAATAGGGCCCCAAGAGATGGCCAGGAGGCCCCAAGAGGCCCCCAGGATGCCCCCAAGAGGCTCCCAAGACCCCCAAGAGGCCCCAAGAGGCCCTCCAGAGGCTCCCAAGAGGCCCTCCAGAGGCTCCCAAGACGCTCCAAGAGGCCTCGGCGACAATGCAAAAAGATGTTACTAAAGCTTTGGTCACATTTCGGCCTCCTGGGGGGGGTCACTGCTTAAGATGCCTCCACGAGCGCCTGGGAGAACCCAGGATGACCTCCCAGATGGCTCAAGATATCCCAATATGCCTCAAGATGGCTTGCTCCAAGACTCCAAGAGGCGCCCAGGAGGCCCCGAGAGGCCGCCCAGAGATTTCCAAGAGGTTCCTAAAAGACCCCCAAGAGGTCCCCCCGAGGCATTTAAAGACGCTCCAAGACGCTCCCGGGACTCGCCCTCAGAGGTTCTCTGTTCGTTTGGCAAGTAGTGGGCTGGTCCGCCGTGGTTCCGCCTTGTCGGGCGGCGGTGGGCGCCTCGTGGCCGCCCCGCGCCCCGTGCGCTGGCTGCGACGCTGAAATGGCGCTCGGCGAAAGACTCATGGGCGCCCCGTGTGCTGGCTCGTTCCGCCGAGGCTGTCGCCCAGCAAGCGCCCACCAGCATCTCGTGGGCGCCCCGTGCGCATGGACGAGCGCGTTCCACTGCTCGCAGAGTGAAAACTCGCAACTGGGCCTGGAGCCGCCGCGGGAACTCTGCGATAACCTACATCGAAGCGGGCATGTGTCTTTCGAGCGTTTGCGAGAGTAGGCACTTTGCGAGCAGTGGAACGCGCTCGGTGAGCGCAGGGTGGGTCTTCTGAGGCCTCGCCGGGTGGGCCACGTGCGCCCGCTGGGCCCGCCGAGGCCTCGCTCGGCGAGGCCCCGTGCGCTGGCTGGGCCCGCCGAGGTCGCTCCCGGGGAGCGCCCCTGTGGGCGCCCCGTGCGCTGCCGGGGTCCGACGCGATGAGGGTCGCTCACCCCGGTGCGGGCTCGGCTCCGCTGCGGCGCAGTTCTCTGATGATGTGCTCGCTGAGGCCCAGCCACACCCCCTGCCCCGCGACGTGACGGGAGGGCCAATGCAGTGGCTGGAGCCTGCCCCCGCAGGAGCAGGTACCCGCAGGACGACGCGGACCGAGATCCACGCCGTCCCAGGGGGGGTACCCTCGCGGCCCCAGAGCGCCAGGTCCCCGGACCCGAACAACAGGCAGACCACCGCTAGAGTTTGGGGGGGCCGTCCCTCCGAAGCCTCGTGGGGATGGCCTCGGACCCTGGTGTGCAGCTTGCTCATGGGCCCCGGCGCAGTCCCCAGCTGGACTTCCCGCGCTAAGGGTCATAACGTCATAACTCTCTGAATTCTACACGCATCGCATAACCCCACACCAATCAGAAACGATGCACAGGCGAATTGCCTTGATCAGGAATTCGGAGGAATACGCAGTGGAAGAAAAAGTTGGGAGGCCGTCATACCTCAATACGGCGAGCACAGTTTAGGGAATGATTGGGAGGGGGCCCAAACTAGCTCAAGATGGTCTGGCCTCAATCATGCCTCCCAGGGGCCCCAAGAGAGCCACAATAAGGTTCTAGCTGCTCTCGTAGCCCCCCAAGGATCCCTTCCGAAGAGGCCCGAATCCTTGAAACACTAGGACATCAATGGTTTTTGCTTTCTCGCCTTTTCGCTTCGGATGGTTTTTGAGGCCTCAAGATGGCTCCAATACTGTCCAAGATGCCCCCAAGTTGGCCCCAAGACCGCCCAAGAGCACCCCAAGAGGCGATTTGGATTGTCCCCAAGGGAGAAATAAATCGAGGACCGCTTTTTGATCGACGCCCTCCAAGACGGCCCCAAGAGGCCCTCCAAGACTCCCAAGGCTCCCTTATAAGGCTCCAAGACAGCCCCGCGACCCCCCAAACATGTCTCCACGAGTCTCTCAAATAGCCCCAGTGGGCCCCCAGAGGGCCGCGAGAGAGCCCCACGAGGACCCCGGGAGGCCCCCCAGAAGACCCCGTGACGGCTGCCAGAGAGTATTCGTCGTCGCCGTCGTCGTCCTTGTCCTCCTCGTGTTCGTTCCCTTCCTTCTTGCCCTCCTCATCCTCCCTCCTCCTCGTCCCCCTTCTCGTTCTCGTCCTCCTCCCGCCTCGTTCTCGTCTCCGTCCTGGGTCTGGTCAGGCTGATCCATGCTCCTACACTGCGCTGATCAGAACAGCTCGACTGGGCATCGTTTCTGGGTGGGCTGGCGGGGATACGCGATGAATGCCTCTCTACATTGTCACCTATCTCATGTCGACTGGTATCGTTGTAATATCGGTTCTGTAAGGAAGCGCGAACAAACAGTATGAGACGTGCTCGTAGGACACTGCGCACCCGATGTTGTTCAATACGACGTACTTTACACTGAATCAGCAGCATTGCTTGACATTGCTGAGCACCTTTGCGATACTTTAACAAGTGTCACACGCGCGAAGCATTGTTGGTTCGGGCCCATCGAAATCGACAGCAACACTGCTACGCATCAAGAACTCCCTGACGTCGTCGGAATGCTTCACTTGCTGCGCCCCTCCTCCTCCTCCTCCTCCTCCAACTCCTCCTCCTCCTCCTCCTCCTCCTCCAACTCCTCCTCCTCCTCCTCCTCCTCCAAGTCCTCCTCCTCAACCTCCTCCTCCACCTCCAAGCCTGTAAGCACTGATGCTCGCCCTTTTGTCCTGGTCCGCCTGCGCAAGCCTGACTCTCTCCACGCCGACGTCGCCAATGCATCTCAAATGTCGCAGATGCATCGACAATGCATCGGCGATGCATCGGGGGAGGATGAGGAGGAGGAGGAGGAGGAGGAGGAGGAGAAGGAGGAAGAGGAGGAGGAGGAGGAGGAGGAGGACGAAGGTGAGGAGGAGGATGATGAGGAGGAGGAAGGTGAGGAGGAGGATGAGGAGGAGGAGTTGGAGGCGCGATCCTCCGACCCCATCTCTCGGACCCATCTAGGAAGGAGGCCTAGAACAATTGCGCCCTCCGCTGCTCGTGCCAGCCTCCACCGCTCCTTGTGCTGCCAATCGACCCTTTTTGCTCGCTGGCTGCTGCGATTGTCAACACTACCTTGTCCACGCGACCAAACAAACCGCAACATTATCCAATAACTCTGGTCCTCGTCCAAATGTCGCATTTCCTGGGCCTCCGTTACGAGCTCGGTGCCACGGGATCGCGCTGAAGCGCTCACTACTTCTAGTTGCTGCGGGCCGGCTACAGCTATCGCCTCGAGGGACAAATCTGAAGGCTTTCAAATCGCAACCTCGACCGAGGCTTCAATCAGCAGCTCGGTCAAAGCTTTAAAGTGTCACCTGGATCATGCTCGAAGATTGCCGTCCTTCCGATGTGATGACGCTGATTTTCCGAGGTCCTTCAGGGAATGAAGGGTGCGAATGCCACAAGCGGAAACCTCCACTTCAGCCTGCTGGTGCTCTTCTCGGGCAGAACAGAGGGGGGATGGCAAACAGGAGGCTAACGAATCAAACTGCGCCGCTGGTTTCTCCTGAGCCTCTAGGCGAAAGGGGCGGCAATGTATAATTCGTGGAAGCCGCCCTTCGACGAGGCCGAAAACCATAGAGCCCCCAAGCAAACATGTCTGCTTGTTTGAGCATCTCCCTATGCCGTTCTTGGGAGGCACCCTTCTTGTATCCAACCACAAAACGATATCTGTTGCAGTCCGTTACGCACGACATCTTTTGTACTCATCACATATAGAACCCCGTCGCATTCCGCCACATAAGAAATCCTTTATTATCCTGCCATACAAAGAACCTTGTCGTATTCTTCCACCATGAGAATCCTTTTGTATTCCGCGGCAATACAGAATCCCTTTGTATCCCGCCGCACAAGAATCCGTTTGTATTCCGCCATAGCAGAAATTCTTCTGTACCCCGCCACAAGCGGAATTCTGGTGTTTCCTCTTATACGCGGAATCGTATTATAACCCGCCACAGAAAGAATCCCTTCGTATTCCCACACAAAAAGGAATCCTTTTGAAATCCCGCCTGCCCGCTGGGCGTAGTCCCTCTTCCCATTCGGGGAAGGGTTAACCCCTTCCCCATACCCCCTCCCCTGGACCTGGAGGGGGGATGTCGCGAAGCGTTGGAGGGTCCTGGAGGGGGGATTTCGCGAAGCGGTGGAGCGTCCAGGATGGCCCAAGATAGCTTTAGGATGGCCTCAGAAATCGCAAGATGACCTCCAATATGGCCCAGGATAGCCCAAAATGGCTCCAAATGGCTCCGCAGATGCTCCAAGAGGCCCCAAGACCGCTCCAAGATGGCTCCAAGCGGCCATGTAACCTCCCCAGGAGGCCGCCAAGAGGCCAACATTCTTCAACAACCGATGGACAATCAATGAATTGTGCCTTCTTGCCTTTTCGCTTCCGATGACCTTTCG
The DNA here is from genome assembly GCA_963575745.1 of Prorocentrum cordatum. NCBI lineage: Eukaryota > Dinophyceae > Prorocentrales > Prorocentraceae > Prorocentrum > Prorocentrum cordatum. The sequence goes on along the minus strand of CAUYUJ010017145.1, from coordinate 145,284 downwards.
AGGCTTCAAGACAGCTCCAAGGGAGCACATGGGGGCCCCAAGAAAAGCTCAAGAGATCCCCAAGGCGGCCCCAAAAGCGCCCAAAAACGCTCCAAGAGCGCCCCAAGAGGTGCCCAACAGGCGATTTCTCTGGCTCCCGAGGGGGAGCTCGCATTATTTTGATCGATCTCCTCCAAGATGGCCCCGCGAGCGCTCCCAAGGCTCCCAAGAACGCTTCAAAAAGGGCCCCAAGAAACGCCCAGAGACCCCCAAGAGGTCCCAAGAGGCTCCCCGATGCACCCAAGTGAAAGGGCCCAGGGACACACTAAAACATAAACGCAGATCCCAGGAATCCGCATGTTTTGTTACATTTTCTGGATTTTCGTTTTCCCCCCACCCCACATATTTCATTATATTTTCCTTGGGGTCGACGATTCAATGTGTCTGTGCGTTTTCCTTCTGACCAAGACGCTCCAAGAGGCCTCCGGGACCGCCGAGAGGCCCCAAGACGTTCCAAGGGGCCTGCAAACAACTTCCAAGAGACATCCGAGGGGACTCCGAGAGGCAACTCGCCTGGGCATCGTTTATGGAATGGTTGGTGGGTTTTTTTTTTTTGGATCGCGAGCGCAAACAGAAAGGCCGCGCGCCGTCCAGAGCAACAGCTGACCAGCAGGAACCAAAATTCACACGAGAGAGAAAGGATAATATAATCAACAGGAGAACAGCAGCAAGCCAGGGCGGGCCGCGCGGCGCTCATGGAGGGGGGCTGGTGGGGATACTTTTTGATTCGCGGCCCGCAAGGAGAAGTCCAGAGGGCGGTATGACCGAGGCTGGGGCACAGCGACAGATACTTGGTGCGAGACCGCGCAACGTTCACCTGCAAACAACTTAGGAAGAGAGGCGGCCACAATTGGACAACCATCGAGCACAGGCCAACCCGCAGGCGGGGCCGAACCGGCTGGTCTTTACAGCCGCAGGCGGAAGAGCCAGCGGCGGGAGGTCGCGGGCGGGCCACGGCCGCGACTAAATTGCCTAGCGCGCGCGGAGGCCGCGGATCGGGCGGCGGGGGAGGCAGCGCCCAGGGCGGCAGCCGACGTGCAATCCAGGGAGACTGAGACAGCCCCAGGACGGGCATGCAACGGTGCATCCAACGAGCCTGAGGACAGGCACCGAGGAGACCAAGCGCAGCCAAAATGGCGCGTGAGGCGTTCCCAGAAGTCCAGATGCGAACAGAAAGGAACGTTCCCGAGGACATCGATCCAGGGAGTCTGACGGGTAACACAAACTGACTGGGGACATAAGTCCAGCGGAAAATCCTGGCGGTGACACGAAGTCGCGACGCCAGAACGCGCATCCAGGGTGTGGAGCGTGCTGACAGGAGAACCTTCCACACCTGAGATGCGTCAGCCCAGATCCAACGAGTGGAAGGGCGCCGTAGTGCACGATACACGGTCGACAACGTGGCGTGTGCACATCCAAAGTGTCTCAGCGCTACCCAAAACGAGACGGATAGCACCCGAGGGACGAGACCTTCGTATACCCAAGACGCATCCCTCAGAGCCACTTCGATCCAGGGTCACGGCGGAAGGCCGTTCAACATTTAAGAGTTCCCGAGGACATCGATCCAGGGAGTCTGACGGGTAACACAGACTGACTGGGGATATAAGTCCGGCGGAAAAACCTGACGGCGAATCCAAGTCGCGACGCAAAAACGCGCATCCAGGGTGTGGAGCATGATGACAGGAGAACCTTCCACAACTGAGATGCGTCAGCCCAGATCCATCGAATGGAAGGGCGTCGTAGTGCACGATACACGGTTGACCACGTGGCGTGTGCACATCCAAAGTGTCTCAGCGCTACCCAAAACGAGTCGGATAACACCCGAGGGACGGGACCTTCGTATACCCAAGACGCATCCCTCAGAGCCACTTCGATCCAGGGTCACGGCGGAAGGCCGTTCAGCATTTAAGAGTTCCCGAGGACATCGATCCAGGGAGTCTGACGGGTAACACAGACTGACTGGGGTCTGAAGTCCAGGGGGAAACCTGACGGCGAATCCAAATCGCGACGCAAGAACGCGCATCCAGGGTGTGGAGCATGATGACAGGAGAACCTTCCACAACTGAGATGCGTCAGCCCAGATCCATCGAGTGGAAGGGCGTCGTAGTGGGCTGGTGGGGATACGCGAAGCGTCAAGAAAAACTATCAAATTTGAACCTGGGTGGCACAGGTCTTTCTCTCTCCCCCTCCTGCCTCCTCCCTCGTCTCTCTCCCTCCTCCCTCCTCCCTCCTCCTCCCCTCTCTTTCCCCTTTGTTTTCTCCCTCCGGGATGAGCCGTTCTGTGCTCAAGGGAGCATTGCAAGCGCGTGCTTCAGAGCGGCTCGTGCTTGCGAGCCAATCTGGGATCTCACGGCCGCCCTCCTGCGATGGCACCGCCTGCCGGCGCCCGCGGCTCGGCGCCCGCTCGCAGCGCCAAGGGGCGCGTGGGCGGCGGCAGCCCGGTGCTGGGGCGCGGGGCCACCCCGCCATGGCAAACCGGGGGCGGCGGCGGCGGCGGCCCGCGGGGCGGCGGCGGCGGCGGAGGCTGGCAGCGGCTGGTCGGCGAGCTGCTACCTGCGGGGAGGCGCACAACTGGGCGAACCGCGCCGCCTGCCGCGTCAGCGCCGGTGGCGGTTCGCCAGCGCGCGCTGCGGGCGGCCTCCGAGGCCCGCGCGCCTGGCGCCCAGGCCAAGCCGGCTACCAAACCCAAGGTCTCGGAGCCCAAGCGGAAGAACGACGGTGAAACGGTCACGGCGGACCATGTTGCGTCGGCGGCCGCTCTGGTTGCTGGACTGGCGGCGCGCGGCGTCGCGCTTTCGGGCGAGCAGCGCGCCGCCCTGTCCGAGGAGAAGCCCCCTCCTGAGCCATAGAAGCCGGCGACGCACCATCAGCTGGTGCAGCGGGCGATGTGAAAAGAAAAGCGGGCCTCCGAGAGGTTCGAGCGCAGCCCCCAGAAACGCTGGGATGCCGAAGAGGCGCTGGAAGCGGCCAACGCGGCGCTGTCCGAGGCCGTGCGCGCCGAGGAGGAGGCCCGGTTAACCCTTGCGACGGCCAAGGCAGACCTGGACTCGGCGCGCGTGGCCGAACAGGTGGGGCTGCCGCCAGGCAGCTTGGCCCCGGGCGCGGACGTCGCCAAGCTCGCCATCGCCCAGCAGGCCGTCGAAGCATTGGAAGGGCTGGAGCTTCCCCCCGAGCTCCAGGGGGCCGCAGAGGGCCTGGTCGGCCCCCTCGGGGAACAGCTCGATGCCGCGGCTGCTTCGGGTGCTGCCGACGCTGCTGCTCCTCCTGGCGCTGGCGACGACGGCGCTGGCGACGACGACGTCGACGACGACCTCATGGGCGACGACATCGCCGGCCTCGCCGAGGCCGTGTCCAACCTCGACGCTGCCAAGCGCAAGCAGATGGAAGAACTGTTGGGGGCGCCTTTGCCCAAGCGGGCCTGCTCCCGGACCACTGGGAAAGAGCCGGGGCGTGGGTAGGGCGTGCGTGTCCCGACCCCCGGCGAGGACGCAAAGGCCCTCCTTGTCGCCACGGCTGGACGCAGCTCGAAAAACTGGCGTGTCTGCCGTGGCCCCGCCGCTGCGGGTGGTCACCTACAATGGGAACACTTGGAGTTCTGAGCGGGAGCTACTCGAGTGGCTCCAGCACGACAAGGGCGCCGCGCCTGACGTCGTGATGTTCCAGGGGCACCGGCAGCGCGAGCGGGCCCTTGAGGGGCCGCGCGCTTGGGCCTGGAAGGCAGGACTCCGCATGCATGCGGCGGAGGCCCTTTCGACGGGAGACGGGCCGCTGGATACTTTGGCGGGCGTTGCCTCGTTGGCCTCGGCTCGCTGGGGGTCGTGCGCGGTCGAATGGAGGTTTGACGAGGGCGCGCACATAATCGCCTTGCAGCAGGTCGAGCTGGACGGCCTCTCCCTGATCGTGGGCTCGGTCTTCTTGGTCGACGGCGTCGGCATCGCGGAGCCCAATTTGACCATCCTCGGGGAGCTGGGCGAGGCGCTGGCCGCCCAGCAGAGGCCGATCCTGCTCGGTGGCGACTGGAATGTCGACGATCCTGCTCGGTGGCGACTGGGATGTCGACGCGGGCGACTTCGCGGAGCTTGCTTGGGTCGCCGACCTCGAGGCGGCGGTCCCGGCGCCCGATCGGCCCACCATCAATGACAAGCGATGCGACTTCTTCCGTGCCATCAAGGTGCTGGCTCCCTTCGTTCAGCCGGCGCGCGCCTGGCTGGGCGCGCCGCGCGGGCCTCGCGCCATGGTGGGGGCGCAGCTGCGCGGTCTGGCGGGTCGCGCGCTGGCGTGGGAGAAGGTCCCCATCAAGGGCTTCAAGATCCCGCGGGAAGACGAAGCCTACGTCTGGGGCGACGCCAGCGGCTGGGCCCCTGAGTGGTCTTGGGAGCCCAGCCAGCCTCCGCCCTCCCTGCAGCAAGTGGCGGGGGAGTGGTCCGAGGGGCCGAGTCTTTCCCTTGCTTGTTGCGCTCGGCCCCAGAGGCGCGGCAGGCGGCCCACGGCGGGTGTCATCTCGGCTGCCGAGTGCAGAAGGTCTCCTTGGAGGTGGCCTGGGCGCAAACGCTGGCCCGAAGGGCCCCCCCGGAGGGGCAGCGTTGGCTCTGTCTCCGACGGCTCGTGCATCAACGTGCCCAGGCCGTGGAGCGCCAGGACCTGGAGCTGGCGCGTCGCCTCGCAGAGCAGGCCGGCCACCTAGCTGCGGCATTGCAGTCCGCCGGGGATGAGTCGTTGCAGGGCGTTTCGATTCCGCAGCTGCTGGAGAAGGCGCCGCGGCTCGCTGGGGCCCTCGATCGTGAGTGCGACCGCCGAGTCAGGGCAGCAGCTGCCGAGGCGCGGCGCGCCTGGTCTGCCTTCGCGCAGGAGGCCGTGGCTGGCGGTGGCGGGGCCGCTCGCCGGGTCAGCAGAGGCCCCAGGCAGCCGCCGCCAGGAGTTCTCGGACCCGACGCCGATGGCCCGCCTGCGGCAGAGGCGCCCGGGCTGCGCAGGGCCCCCTTGGTGGGGCAAGCGGCGCTGGAGGCGGAGCTGCGCACCTGGCTGCCGCTCTGGGCCAAAGCGTCACGGCAGGCGGAAGCGCGCCCGTTGAACTTGGACGTCGAGATGGGGCTTCTACCGATGGCAGCGGCCGATCTCCGCCAGGCAGGGGAGACTTTCCCTGCTGGCGCGGCCCTGGGGTGGGACTCGTGCCACCCGAGGCTCCTTCTGCAGCTGCCCGATGAGATGCTGCAGCGATTGGCAGACGTGCTCAGCGAGTTCGAGCGGCGGCCCGACGTCGGGCCGCTGTGGCTGCTGGTGATCATCTTCCTGGAGAAGGCTACGGCTACGGGCGGCGTCCGGCCCATTGGGCTCATGCCTCTGATGGCGCGCGTCTGGGGCCGGATTCGGCGCCGCTGGTGCGCCGACTGGGAGAGGCGCCTGGATTGCCGTTTCTTCTGGGGGGTGGACTCGCGCACCGCGTGCGACAAGGGGGCGTGCGTGCACGACGTGGTGGCTGCGTTCGCCTCCCAGCGCGGCCTCGCCTCGGCCGCGGTTTTCCTGGAAATGGCCGAATGCAACGAGCGCATCTCGCTTCCGGAGCTGTTGCGCGCCGCCTGGCCCGCCGAATTCGACGTCGGGCTCTTGCGGTGCCTGTGCTGCTGCTACCACGCCCGCCGGCGCGTGGTGCTCCAGGGAGCTGTCAGCCGCGAGTTGGTCGTGAACGGTGGGGTCATAGCTGGTTGCTCATGCGCCACGTCGCTGGCCCGCCTCGCGTTCCTGGCGGCGCTGAAGCGCGCGGCGGCCTGCGCCCCCATCATCTCCATCAAGAGCGTCATCGACGATATCTCCCTCCACGGGGTCGGTGGGGGGAGCGCGGTCACGCAGCAGATTGCGCTCCCATCGCGACCTGGCGGGCGACGCGATGGCCGGGCGCCTGCGGCGCGTGGGCACGCAGAGCCAGCGGTTTGCAGAAGCTCAGGCTCGCGGCGCACGCCTTGAGCAGCTTCGCCGGGCAGGTGCGCCGATCGCGCCTGTCCACCGCGCTGGTCCAAGCGCTATGGCGTTGTGGGGCACCGCGATCCAGGGCGTGCCGAATGGCGAGCTCAGGTCTACGGGCTACGGGCTACCGCGCTCCGTGCCGAGGTGTGCCTCCCTCGAGGGGCCTCCCTTGGGCTAGCCATGGCCAGCTGGCGCGACGGCTGGAGGCGCGACCCGGTCGTGTTAGTCACGGCGCTGGCCATCCAGACGTACGCCGAAATGGTTTGGAACGGCGTCTTCCAGCGGTCCCTGCTGCAGGTGCTATTGGATGGCGCTCGGGAGCTGGCCACGCAGCGCTTCCCTTGGGCGCGCTGCAGCAACCCGATCGCGTCGCTGGTGTTCGCCCTGCACCGCGTCGGCTGGAGCTTGCGCGACCCGTTCACGCTGAGGGGCGATGAGGGCCACCGCTGGGACCTCCAAGAGTTTTCGCCGGTCTTCTTCCGTTTTTAAGGCGCAGGAGGCGGCCTGCAAGCCTCCGACATTCGCGCCGTGCGCCGCCTGGTCAGGCGTGGCCGCCGCAGCTAGGTCGCGCCCGTATTCTGGCGCCCCCTCGACGATCTGCTGCGCGCCCCCGCTGAGCGAGGCTGGAGCCTCCACCGCGAGCGGGCTCAGCGAGGGCTGCTTTGCGGCACGCAGTGGTGCCAGGCCCGCCTCTGCCGGGAGGGGTGGGGACTGGGGCTGTCCGATTTTTGCCAATGCTGCCGCGGCTCTCCCGGCACCCTGCATCGTGGATTTTTTCAGTGCCCAGCGCGCCGCGCCTGGAGGGCGGACAATCTTGACCCAGCAGTGCGCGATGCCGCCGCTCGAGGGCTGGAGGGCGGGGAGGAGGCCGGGGAACGTTTTGCGCGAGTGCTCTTGCCTGATCCTGCCCAATGTTTTCGGCTGCCGCCGCTGCCGCCTGGCGCCGAGCTCCGGGCGGGCCGCTGGCAGCTGACCGGACTCGTGCTCGACGGCGGGCACATTTTCACCGATGGAGCTTGCTTCGACGCCGAATTCCCCACCTTGGGGGTGGCTGGTTGGGCCGTGGTTGCATGCGACGCCGATTTTTGTTTCTTAGGCTCTCTGCGCGGGGTGGTGCCCCAAAAGCTTTGCCCGTCCCAGTCCGCCAGGGGCGGGGGGGGCCATGCTGTCCTGATGGCGTCAAGGCGCGCCGCCGGCCGCTACGCGCTGCATTCAGACTGTAGTGCCACTGTCGCGTGCGGGCAAAACCTGGCGAGCGCCGGCGGGCCAGGCCAGCCCCGCGCCCACCTGTGGCGCCAGGCGGCTGCTGGCGATGCGCTCGAGGACGTGACCTTTTCCAAGGTCCTCGCGCACGCGACGAGGAACGACGCCGTGGAGGGGCGAATCGCGGCATGGCAGCGCGACGGGAATCACGCGGCCGACGCCTTAGCAAAGGCTGGGGCGGCCGAAGGCCAGCTGGCCGAAGATGACCGCGCTTTCCTGTTTGGTTGCCTCCATCTTGCGCGGCCCCTCACCCGATGCACGGGGCGCATAGGGGCCGTGCTGACAGAAGCCGGCACTCGCGACCATCAAGGCCTCGAGGCCCTCCGCGCCGTTGAGCTCGAGGTGGAGGGGTGGTCGGGGTCGGAGGGCGACGTTGGGGGAACTCGAGGAGAATCGCGCGCTGATGCTGCGGGAGCTGGCTCGGCCCCGGCGGCGAACGCAGGCGCGGCCGCTCTTCCGGGCTCGGATCCCGAGGCGCACGCTGACGCTCAGGCTCAGGTTAGTCCCTGGCGCGTGCGCGGGCACAGCTTCCTTGCTGCCCAGATTCGCGAGTGGCGATGCCCAGAGGGTGGGCCCCGGGGCGCGTCCTCATCAATGCTGGTTTGCACGACTTGTTGGAGTCACGCCACGTGTCCTGGTCGGGGCCATGGGCTCTTAGCGCCGTCCGCCCAGGGACGGTGAGCCACCTCCGATAGCAAAGAATGCACGCAGCCGCGTCGGCCGTGGGATGCACCCCCACTGGGCCTGGGATGTGGCCATCGACGAGGCATGCAGCCCGTAGGACGGCACGGGCGTCCTGGGCCAGCCATTTCGGATTGGAAGGCGCCGCAAGGGGGCCCGCACCGCCGAGCCTCCGCTAGGCCCTCCTGTTCGGTGGGGCGCGCCATGTCCAAGAGTGGCACTGAGCGATGCCTTATTGGCATTCGGATTTCGCACGCGCGACCAGGCTGAGGAGTTTGGCCGCGAAGCGCAGCGGCTAGCTGCGGAACGGGCCAGCCAACTCGCAGCCACGAGTGCCATCGAGGAGGGATAATTGCTGTGGACCTCCCTCTTCTCCTCCTTCTTCTGGAGTCGCGCAGCTCCCTCCGGGAAGCGGAACAGAGGCGACAAACCAGACCAGCCAGACCAACCAGATAAACAGACCAGCCAGACCGACCAAAACATCCAGGCCACACAGACCAATCATACCAACCAGGGCAGCCAGATCAGCCAACCTTCTCAGAGGACCTCGCTGTCTCCCCGGCGGGAAATCCCCCCTTCCTCTGCGAACTCTGTACGTGTATCTGCTTCGCATGCGAGCGCTTCATTCTTCTGCTTCACAGTCGTGATGCGTTTTGTACTTTCTGCGCCCCGTTCCTCCTTATCCTCTTCCTCGCCCGTCTCCCTGCCTCAGGAGGAGGAGGACGAGGACGAGGACGAGGACGAGGACGAGGAGGAGGAGGAGGAGGAGGAGTTGAGGAGTTGAGGAGTTGAGGAGGAGGAGGAGGAGGAGGAGGAGGAGGAGGAGGAGGAGGAGGAAGAGGAGGAGGAGGGGACGAGGAGGGGACGAGGAGGAGGAGGAAGAGGAGGAGGAGGAGGAGGAGGGGGAAGAGGAGAAGGAACAGGGGGATCCTCTTCCTTAAGGACGCGAGCTCTTGGGGGTTCCGCAACCCTGGACGGCGCGGCTACCTCTTTGGCCACCAAGGAAGCGTGCCCAGAGTCGTCGTCGTCGTCGTCCGTTCCTTTGGCTGCGGTCCTTCTCTCCTCCATTCTCCCTCCTCCCTCCTCTCCCCCCGTCCTCCCTCCTCTCTCCCTCTCTCTTCCCTTTTCCTTTCTTCTTCCTCCCTCCCTCTCGCTATCTCTCTCTCATTCGTTGTTTAGTTTCTGTTGTTTTGTTCTCTCTCTCTCTCTCTTTCTCTTTTCTCTCTCTCTCTCTCTCTCTTTCTGTCTTTCTCGCTCTCTCTCTCTCTCTCTCTCTCTCTCTCTTCCGCCTCCAATTTCCCCCACCCCCTCACAAAGAAATGCGTAGGGGGGGGGGGGGCCCAACCAAACCCCGAGATCTGGTTGGGCACCTCTATCCCGAAAACCACTGGATACGGCAGATGCGGAGCCGACCCCCTCTTCCCCATCCCCCTTCCGTCCGACCCGCCCCTATCCCGAGAACCACTGGACACGGCAGATGCAGGGCCGACCCCCTCTTCTCAATCACCCTTCCGTCCGACCCGATTCTCCGCACGGATGAGGAGGAGGAAGAGGAGGAGGAGGAGACCCCCAAAAGAGACATAAAAGCAATCGGACCAGCGCTGTGTTCCTGAATTGCTGCTGAGTGCAATAAGAACCACCCGGGCACTGATCTGACCATTCAGCTGTGGAGCTGACGCCTCAAGGCCACAAAGAATCAGGTCAGTGCTCGGGCCTCTTGGGCATCACCCGCAAGGACTCGAACGACTCGAGAGCTTGCCAGACCCTTTTTAGATCCCGAACCAAGCCCAGGTCAGCGGAGGGAGTGACAGTGAAGGGGGGTGGGGTGATCCGCACTGGGCATCCCAACATCTCGGCAGCTGGGCGCGAATCTCTGGGGGGTGATGCATGGGGGGGCAGCGGGGGCTGCAGAAAAGGGGCCCTTCAGGGCCCCTAAAGGGACCCTATCAAGCCCCAGAAGGGGCTTTCAGGCCCGCAGATGGCACCTTTCTCCCCCCCACCCTCCACGTATCGCTCCCCATGAATTTGCGCGCACTTTCCCCCCCATTTCACAGCGTCGTGGGGGCCTCTTGGGAGCCTCTGGGGGCCTCTTGGGAGCCTCTTGGGGGCATCTTGGGGGCCTCTTGAAGGCCTCTTGGGGCCTCGTGGGGCTCCCTGTGAGGGGTCTGGGAGGAATCTTGGGGCCATCTGTCGGGGGATCGATCACAGATGAGGAGAGCATTTTTTCTCCCCCCCCGTCGGGGCCAGAATCCTCGTGGGGGTGTCGTTTTTTAGCCCTCCCAGGAGTCGAAAACGACCCCTCTAACCACCCGCGGAACGCCCTCTCCAGGCCCAAGGGCCCCCCCACTAATTCGTACCCAAGGCTATCCGCCACCCTCCGCTCCGGGCCGCGAGGCCGTGCTGCCCCCACAGGGTCGAATGCCCCTCCCGCCAAAGGGCTAGCTGGATGCCCCCTGGCGTCCCAAGGATACATCCAAAACGCCCTCCTCGCCTTTCCCCTCCTCCTCCTCCTCCTCCTCCTCCTCCTCCTCCTCCTCCTCCTCCTCCATCTCCTCCCTCTCTCCTCCTCTCCTCCTCCTCCTCCTCCTCCTCCTCCTCCTCCTCCTCCTCCTCCTTCGCCTCCCCCTCCCCCGCGTCCAATATCTCGCTGTCGCTCTCTCTCTCTCTCTCTCTCTCCCTTTCTCTCGGAATCCTGATCTGGCCCCCTCGGAACGACTCGGAATGGGGCAAGGGACGCATACGTCTCCGCTCACCCCTCACCCCTGTGCGGCTGGCGGGGACTGATCCAGGGCTCGGCTGGCGAGGCGCGCCGTTTTGACCGATGGCGGTTTCTTTCGTCTCCCTTCTCTCTTCATCTCTGTCTCTCCGTCTCTCTGTATTTCCGTCTCTGTGTCATCTCTCTTCTATATGTTACCTGCTATATTTTCCCAATCATCCTGTGGTGTGAGGTCCTCGTTTTGAAATTACAGCGCCCTTCGACTTCCTTCTCCTTGATTCTTCCTCCCTCCCTCCTCCTATCCCTGCTTCGGCCCTCCGCACGCAAGTTTCGGCACACCCTCACAACCCTTTGTAACCTCATAAGGAGCTCCACCGAAGGCCCCAGTGAGCATGCCGGCACCGCCCGCATTTCAGCACACCCCTCACGCGTTTCGTGGCCTTCCGAGGAGCTCCACTGCCCATCGTGGCACACCCCTCGCGCGTTCTGCTGATGATGATGATGATGATGATGATGATGATGATGATGATGATGATGATGATGATGATGATGATGAGGAGGAGGAGGAGGAGGAGGAGGAGGAAGAGGAGGAGGAGGAGGAGGAGGAGGAGGAGGAGGAGGAGGAGGAGGAGGAGGAGGGGCCCCCGAAGGACCTCCGAGGGCCTCAGGGCCAGCGCCCCGCGTGGCGGCACCGCCCCATTTCGGCACACCCCTCACGCGCTTCGTGGCCCCCTGGGGAGCTCCACCGCCGGCCCCCAGTGCCAGCGCCCGCAAGGCGGCACTTCCCCATGTCGGCACGCTGCTCACACCTTTCGTGGCCACACCACCCCAATCCGGCACACCCATCACACGCTCCGTGGCTCCATAGGGCCACCCACTTTCGGCACACCCTTCACACGTTTGGTGGCCCCATGGGGAACCCCACCGAAGGCTCCAATGGCAGCGCCCGCATGGCGGCATCGCCCCATTTCGGCACACCCATCACACGTTCCATGGCCCCACAGGGGGCTTCCCTTTCTTCGTCCCACCTGCGTTGCGGCACCAACGCGTGCATACCAATCTCTCCCTCTCTCTCTCTCTTTCTCTCCGTCCCAGCTGGATGGCTCCGAGATGCGTCTCCGAAACGATCACGTACAGTGGAGGCCCGTCCACAAGTAACCTTCCACAAGAAACCCAACCCAGGACATCCATTGATTTTGGGCGTGGGAACGTCGCGATTTCCATCGCAAGCCCATCGAAACCCAAGAAACACAGGGCACCCTGGAGGCAAGCAGGGTGTTTCTTGGCATGGGCCTCCACTGTATCTGACGTCGGTGGGCGAAATGCCTCTGGAGTTGCCAAGAGGTGCTCCAATCCCAAGAAATGCCCCTGGTTTCTTTCGGACCATTTTTTGGAGACCGCTGGGGGGGCCTCTGGGCCACGTGACGGGTGCCTCGGGGGGCAACTTGGCCTCCCTGGAACAAGCGGGGCAACCTTGGGCTTAGGTCGGGCATGCCCCCTTACAGGCGGATTTTGGACGAGCAATAAAAAATAGCTTGGCGAAGGGCCCAACCATATGCAGTTGTGAATGCTGCAAGTGTCTATGTCTTCTTCGGTGGGCCCCCTATGGGGCCACGAAGCGCGTGACTGGGTGGGGGGAACGCATGCGGGCGGCAGCATTGGGGCCGTCGGTGGAGCTCCCTATGGGGCCACGAACGGCTGTACTCGGTGGGGGGGACGCATGCGGGCGGTAGCGCTGGGGCCGTCGGTGGAGATCCCTATGGGGCCACGAAGCGCTATACTGGGTGGGGGGGGGACGCATGCGGGCGGCAGCAATGGGGCCGTCGGTGGGGCTCCGTGTGGGGCCACGAAACGCTGTACTGGGTGGGGGGGGGACGCATGCGGGCGGTAGCACGGGGACTTTCGGCGGGGTCCCCGATGGGGCCACGAAGTGCTGCACTGGGTGGGGGGGGGCTCCATGCGGGCGGTGGCGCTGGGACCTTTCAATGGGGCTCCGTATGGGGCCACGAAGCGCTGTGCTTGGTGGGGGGGACTCCATGCGGGCGGTAGCACTGGGGCCGTCTGTGGCGCTCCCTATGGGGCCACGAAACGCGGTACTGGGTGTGTGGGGGACGCATTCCCCCCACTGGGGCATTCGGTGGAGCTCCCTATGGGGGCGCTGTACTGAGTGCGGGGGACGCATGCGGGCACCCCGAACTGGGGCCTTCGGTGAGGATCCCTATGGGGCCACGAAGCGCGTGACTGGGTGGGGGGACGCATACAGGCACCCCCACTGGGGCCTTCGGGGGACATGAAGTGGCAAGTATGCTATGGTATGGTAGGTATGGTGTGATATGGTAGATATGGTATACTATTGCATGGCATGGTACTTATGCTATGCCATGGTAGGTTTTGTATGTACGGCAGGCATGGTAGGTATGGTCTGGTATGGCATGACATGGCAGGTATGGTATGGTAGGTGTGGTATGGTATGGTTGGGTAGGTAGGTGTGGTATTAGCATGGTACGTATTGGTATGGTATAGTAGGGAGGCGGGAGAAGGAGAATGATAAGGAGAACGAGTTCCAGGAAAACAAGGGCCCCACTCATGACGTGGGACACAATAGTCAAATCAGCCTGGCGAACGGCCACACCAGATGCAGTTGTGCGTGCCGCAATTGTGAATATCTTCTTCGGTGGCGCTCCCTATTTACCCTGTGAGAGGCGTGCCGACATGGGTGTGGGGGGCGTCCGCGGACGGTAGCAGGGGGGCCTTCAGTGTAGCTCACTATGGGGCCGAACTGTGTGCGAGGGACGCATGTGGACGGTGGCACTGGGGCCTTCGGTGTGGCTCTCTCTATGGGGCCACGGGGCGTGTGAGGGGTGTACCGAAATGGGTGTGGGGGACGCAGGTGGATGGTGACGCTGGGGCTTCGGTGGAACTCCCTATGAGGCCACGAAGCCTGTACGGGGGGTGCTGAAGTGCGTGTGTGCGGGGCGCATGTGGACGGTGGCACTGGGGCTGTCGGTGAGCTCCCTATGGGGCCACAAAGCGTGTGAGGGATGTGCCGACATGGGTGTGGGGGACGCAAGCCTTTGGTGGAGCACCTTATGGGGCCACGAAGCGTGTGAGGGATATGCCGAAATGTGTTTGGGGGACGGGCGCATGTAGAGGGTGGCACTGGAGCCTTCGGTGGAGTTCCTTATGAGCCACGAAGCGTGAGGGGTGTGCCGCCGTCATGGGTGTGGGGGACGCATGTGGACGGTGGCGCTGGGGCCTTTGGTGGGGCCACGAATCGTGTACGGGGGGCGCTGAAGTGTGTGTGTGTGTGTGTGTGTGTGTGGGGGGGACGCACGTGGACGGTGGCACTGGGGCCTTCGGTGTGGCTCTCTATGGGGCCACGAGGCGTGTGAGGGGTGTACCGACATTGGTGTGGGGGACGCAGGTGGACGGTGGCGCTGGGCCTTCGGTGGATTTTCGTATGGGGCCACGAAACGTGTGAATGGTGTGCCGGCATGGGTGCGGAGGACGCATGTGGACGGTAACACTGGGGCCTTCGGTTTAGCTCACTATGGGGCCACGAAGCGTGTGAAGGGTGTGCCGACATGTCAGCTATGCGTGGGGGACGTCCTGGGTCGTTTTCACAATTTGGCCCTCGCCTTAGCATTTTGAAAAGGGCAGCGTGTGTGGGGGACGCATGTGGACGGTGGCGCTGGGGCCTTGGGGCTCCCTATTGGGCCGCGAAACGTGTGCGGGTTGTGCCGAAATGGGTGGGGGACGCATGCGGACGGTTGCACTGGGGCTTTCGGAGCTCCCTGTGGGGCCACGAAGCGTGTGAGGGGTGTGCCGAAATGAGTGTGGGGGGGACGTATGTGGACGGAGGCACTGGGGCCTTCGGTGGAGCTCCCTATGGGGCCGCGAAGCGTGTGCGGGGTCTGCCGAAATGGGTGGGGGACGCATGTGGACGGTGGCACTGGGGCTTTCGGAGCTCCCTATGGGGCCACGAAGGGTGTGAGAGGTGTGCCGAAGTAAGTGGGGGGACGCACTTGGACGGAGGCACTGGGGCCTTCGGTGGAGCTCCCTATGAGGCCACGACATGTGTGAGGGGTGCGCCGAAATGTGTTTTGGGGACGCATGCGGGCGGTGGCACTGGAGCCTTCGGTGGAGCTCCCTATGGGACCACGAAGCGTGTGAAGGGTGTGCCCAAATGGGTGTGGGGACCGCATGCGGGCACCCCGTGTAGCTCCCTATGGGGCCGCGAAACGTGTGTGGGTGTGCCGAAATGGGTGCGTGAACTGCATGCGGGCACCCCCACTAGGGCCTTCGGTGGAGCTCCCTATGGGGCCACGTTGCGCGTGAGGGGTGTGCCGAAATGGGTGTGGGGACCGCATGCGGGCAACCCCCACTAGGGCCTTCGGTGGAGCTCCCTATGGGGCCACGAAACGTGTGAGGGGTGTGCCAAAGTCAGGGGGGTGACGGGAAGAGGAAGGGAAGGAGGAGAGGAGAGGAGAGGAGGAAGGAAAAGCAGGGACCGTCTCTTCAAAACGAAGACCCAACACCACAGGATGGTTGGGAATAAATAGTCGTCCCCAGACTATCTTTGGACTATTTTTGAATCTTCCGCCTGGAGAGAGGGACATGCCCGACCTAACCTTGGGCAGGACCCCTCCAGGCAGCACCCGAAGAGAAGCGGCCGTCCTACCTGGACACGCGCCGCTCAATCGAAATCGTCGTCGGCGGCCGCAACCTGGGCGGGGGGCTCGCTCCCGCGCCTTGGATAGAACGAGCGCGCTGTGGACAGCATCCGCGAACCTGTGATCAGCCCCGCCTCGGCTGAGAAGGGGCGCACTGAAGGCCTCTCAACTAGGGTCCGAGCAGACGGGGTCGGAGGATCGCGCCGCATCGCCGATGCATCGTGGATGCATCGGCGACTTCGACGATGCATCGGCGCCGGCGTGGAGAAAACCAGGCTCCACATCGAGCCGTATCGCCGATGCATCGGCGACGCAGCGCGATCCTCCGACCCCACATGCTCGGACCTCATGTGGGAGGCCTGAAAATTAGCCCCGCCGCGACTGAGGACAAACACCGAACCCGGCCCCAAACCACACTCGGACCCGACCGAAGCCAGACCCGACCTAACCCGGACCTGACCAAACTCCGAGCGCCGCGCTGCAACGGGAACCTTGGGCCCGAACTCGGCCAAGTCCGCGGAGAAGGGGTGCAATACGGTAGGTTCGTGCGGCGTCTGCGCGCGACCGTTTTTGACACCGCGTCGATCGTTCAACCTTGAACCGATCGCGGCCCCCCAACGAACGTTCAAAGTTGAATCCCGTCAAATCCTGCGGCGTTGCCGTGCGCCTCATGGTGCTCCCGCGTCGCTCAAACACGCGGCATTCGACCTATAGAACGCCTTCGCCGGCGTCGCTGGCGCGCCGTTACCGCGCGAACCTGCCGTGGTTGGGAGGCCGGAGCGCCACACACACAAACTGGAGGAGGAGGAGGAGGAGGAGGAGGAGGAGGAGGAGGAGGAGGAGGAGGAGGAGGAGGAGGAGGAGGAGGGGAGGAGGAGGAGGAGGAGGAGGAGGAGGAGGAGGAGGAGGAGGAGGAGGGAGGAGAAGGGAGGAGGGAGAAGCAAGGAGGGAGGAGGGGCGCTGGCCGCTCAGTCTCTCTCGGACCTCCGTGGCCGACCTCTCTCCCTCGAGGCGCCGCGCTGCGCGGGCGTCGGGGGCGCGTCTCCCGCGGGGGAGGGCCGCCGGCGTCCCGAGCATTTTTCGCGCCTGCGGCGAGGTCGCGCCGTGGGGCCCCCGGCGCTGGCTTCTGACGCAGCCTGGACTGCTCAGTCTTGAACGGTGGCCTCCTCCTCCTCCTCCTCCTCCTCCTCCTCCTCCTCCTCCCTCCTCCTCCTCCTCCTCCTCCTCCTCCTCCTCCTCCTCCTCCTCCTCCTCCTCCTCCTCCTCCTCCTCCTCCTCCCCCTCCCCTCAAAATCGTTCCATATCTGCCGGTTCCGGACCAGTGGTGGCGTTCAACCGCGAACGCCCAGGGCGTTCGCGGCGTGGTCACTGACACGTCGCCACGGCAAGCTCGGGCTGCCCCCATTCTTCTTGGCCAATGCTCGGGCTGCCCCCTTTTCCCTGACCTCAGGCGGCCCTGGGCCACCACGACAAACCGAAGACCCTTCCGGACCTCCGCCACACAATGACAGCAATATGAATCGACATCGAGCCGGGGAGAATCGGAATGCGCGCCGGATCGGGCTGCATCGGCACGGAGTCGAAATCGAATCGGATCGGCCGCGCAAAAATGCACACCAGCGCCGTGCAAGCATCGGGTCGCATCGGATCGTCAGAGTATCGGGAAGGAGCGCTTGCTGCCGCTGCTGGCAGAGGGGGGTGCTTTCAACCCCTCTCCTACAAAACCAGAGAGGTGGGGGATCTGGACCCCACCTCCGGGACAATTAGCACCCTCCGAGGAGAATTATTCGGCGGGGGGTCCCGTCCCCTTACCCTAACCGCTTCGTTGAAAATTACTCGGGGGGTGAAAGGTGCGAGGGGTGACAAGACCTACCCCCCCGTCTCTCCCCCGCCCCCCGACAGGCAACGACGACGACGTCATCGCCGCCTGACGATGACGGACGACGCACGACGACCACGACGACGACGACAACGATGCCGACGCCCACGCCGACGACGCCGCGACGACAACGATGACGAATACAACGAACACGAAAACTACGACGACGCTTACGATGATGCCGCCGCCGCCGACGACGACGACTGAACTCTAGTGGGATGCGATTCAAGCTGGGTGGTCACCTAGGAGTCGAGAACTGTGTTGAAGATGGATCGGACCCCAATGCAAATTCCATGAATCCTGGCTCCAGCCCTCGTGATAGTCTATTACAGATGGATCGGGCCCTCGTCAGATCCGAGTAAGACTGGATGCAACTTCATGAAGACTTGAACTCATGCCCGATCGAATTTACCAACACTCGATCATGACTGGATCCAGCGCTGGCATGGCTCTACGAGGGCTGGAACCAGCCGTAATTGAAGCCACTAGAGCTGGATTTAGCCTCGAGTGGATTCCATTACAACTGGTCCAGCCCAAATGAGATTCTGACACAGCTGGATTCAACCCTAACAGGATTCCAGAGCTGTGTCGAGCCCACATCGGATTTTGAGAACGCTCGATCGTCCCCTAGGCCCTAAAACGATCTTATGAATTCTGAACGGGGCCCTCGCAGGACTCTGTTACAACTTGAACGGGCCCTAGTAAGATTGGATTCCAGCCAGACCCAGTCAGATAATTTTTTATCAGAACTTGATCCAGCCTCAATGGGGACTCTCTTGGAGCTGGATTGACCCGTAATGCTATTCTTTTGGACCTGTATCTAAGCCCACTAGGATTCTATGAGAGCGCGATCGAGCCATAGTCGGATGCTACAAGAACTGGATTTGACCTTCATTCAAGTGCATTGAAGCTGGATTTCGCCTTATTGGGGCTCCATTAGAGCTGGATCCAATCGAACTGGATCCAGCAGCTGAATCGAGACTTTGATGTTTCTATTTCAGCTTGATCACGCCCCCAGTCGGATGATATGAGAGGTGGACCCAGCACCAGTAGCAAGACTCTTCCAAAACTGAATCGAAGCCTAGACGGATTCTGACTAAGCATGATCCAGCCCTCGTGGCCTTCGGTCAAAGCCGGCGACTGGCGCGGGCACCGGCGACAGGTGCGCCGCCGCCGCTGCTGACGTTGTCGCCGTCGTCGTCGGCGTCTTCGTCGTTGCCAGGGGTGCGAGGTGGGGGGTTCTGCACTCCCCTCCGTCTCTTTGCGGGGGGGGAGGGGCAGGGGTTGGGGGTGGTTAGGGGGAGGGTCTCTTGGTTTCTGACGCCCCCCCTTAGGATTTTTCAGGGGGAAGGGGGGGGGGTCCCCTGGTTTCTGACCCCTTCTTCTAACAAATTTTCAATCTCTCAACGGTGGATCGCGCTCCCTCGAATATCGGGATCGAATCGGGCTGGGCGGAACTCATCGACTCGGATCGATGGGATCGACATGGGCCCCCTCTTGGTGTACTCCGGCATGGAGCTGCGCAGTGCTCGCGCTCGCCGCCGCCCTGCCCCCCTCGCCGCCGGAGCCTGCAGCATGCACTGCCTCAGCGCGTCCTCGGCGTCGGGGCCCCGCTGCTTGAACCACTCCGCGATCTCGAGCGTGCTCATCCTCGGCTCGTGCGCTCGTCGGGTCCGACGAAGAGGGGGGGTCAACAGAAGGAGGCGCAGCGAGTCAGCCCACGTGGCCGACTTCCCGGGCGCCTCCCGGCGCACGAGGCGCCGATGTGTCTGAAGGGGCCCTGGGACACACAAATGAATACACACAAAGAAAAAGGTTCCCCATATTTTCCCATATTTTCTGGGTTTTTGTCTTTCCCACCAGTTCCCATATTTTCACATCTTTTTTCGGGGGGATCGACGATTCATTGTGTCTGTGTTTTTGCCCTCCTGCAGTGTCGCGAGAGGTGCCCCGCGGCGGACACGAAACCGGCTGCATGCCGCCAGCCTCGCGACTCAACATCCTCTCGTCCGACACCCGTGCTCGGGGGCGTCCGTCGTGTATCGTGGCGGAGGAGGAGGAGGAGGAGGAGGAGGAGGAGGAGGAGGAGAAGGGAGGGAGGAGGAGGAGGAGGAGGAGGAGGGAGGGAGGAGGAGGAGAAGGAGGAGGGGGAGGAGGAGGAGGAGGAGGAGGAGGGGGAGGAGGAGGAGGAGGAGGAGGAGGAGGAGGAGGAGGAATCTGTCCTCTCGGGTAGACGCGTTTCGTATCGGGAGGGGCTCGCGCATCGTGGCCCGCCCGAGGCACGTGCGCGGCCCACAGGGGTCCAGGGGACGCACTCACACGGCCCCGAAGCGCCCCAAGAGGGCCGCGAGTCGGCCCAGAAAGGCCCTCCAAACGGCTTCCGACGGCGTCAGACGTGCCAGGAACCCACCAAGATGGCCGAAATTGGCTCGAAGCTGGCCCAAAACGGCCTCCAAGAGGGCCTCCAGGAAGGCCAGAAAAGGGAAAAAACATTGATGTTCCTGAGGTTTTTGACGGATTTTGACATTTGCTTCTTTTCGGCCTTCCGACGGCCCGAGGCGGCCCAAGAGCCCCCGAAGATCGCCGACAGATCGCCCAATAGGCCTCCAAGATGGCCCCAGAACGGCCCAAGAGGACCCCAAGACGGCCCCAAGATGCCCCCAAGACGGCACAGGAGGCCTTTAAGACGCCTAAGATGGCCTCCAAGACGGCCCTGAAGCATTCCAAGAGGGCCCCAAGTCGGCCCATAGAGGCCACCCAAACGGCTTCCGACGGCGTCAGACGGACCAGGAGCCCACCAAGACGGCCGAACATGGTCCTCAGATGGCCCAAGACGGCCCAAGAGGCCTCCAAGAGGGCCTCCAGGAAGGCCCGAAAAGGCCAGTATCATTGATTTTCCATGGTTTTTGAAGGATTGTGGCATTTGCTTTTTGTTCTGCCTTCGGCCCGAGACGGCCCAAGTGCCCCCAAAGATCGCCCAAGAGGCCCAAGACACGGCCCCAAGAGGCTCCCAAAACGGCCCAAGAGGTCTCCAAGACGCTCAAGATGGCCTCCAAGACGGCCCCAGAGGCCTCCAAGACGTCTTCCAAGAAGGCCCGACAAAGTGAAAATGGCCTCCAGACTCCAGACGGCCAAAATGACCTTCAAGATGCCCACGTGTTCCCCGAAGACTTTCCAAACCGATTCGGGGAACACATGGTCCGATAGCTTGGCAGGTCTGGCCTCAACGTTCGGCCACATAGGCGCTTCCAAAAAGGCAGGGGGTGGCGGCGATTCGCCTTAGGCGTCTTCGATCCGCCGCCTCCTTTTGATTTATCAAACGGGTGCCTGGCGTGCCGAACGATATGGCTTTCGGTTTTGGCTCTTTTTCCAAAAGAACTCCCCCTGGGGCTTCGGCCCGTCCCGACGGCCACCCAAAAGAGGTGGTTGCAAACGGTTTTCCTGCCCCAGACGGCCCCAAGATAGCCTCCAAGACGGCTCAGATGGCCCCAAGATGCATCCAAGACGGCCCAAGATGTACCCTAGACGGCCTAAGATAGCCTGAGGATGCCCCAAAACGGCCCAAGAGGCCCCCAAGAGGCCTCCAAGACGGCCCAAGAGGCCTCCAAGGCCTCCAAGAGGGCCCCATGACTGGCCCCAGACGCCCCCAAGACCGCCCCAAGAGGGCACCACGACGGCCCAAGAGGCCTCCAAGACGCCCAAGATAGCCTCCAAGACGCCCAAGATGGCCTCCAAGATGGCCCCGAAGCGCCCCAAGAGGACACCAAGTCGGCCCATAGAGGCCCTCCAAACGGCTTCCGACGACGTCAGACGGACCAGGAACCCACCAAGATGGCCGAAGTTGGCTCGAAGCTGGCCCAAGACGGCCCAACAGGCCCCCAAGAGGGCCTCCAGGAAGGCCAGAAGAGGCCAAACACATTGTTGTTCCTAAAAGTTCTGACGGATTTGACATTCTTTTCGGTCTTCCGACGGCCCGAGGCGGCCCAAGAGCCCCGAAGATCGCCGAAAAATCGCCCAATAGGCCTCCAAGAACGGCCCAAGACGACCCCAAGACGGCCCCAAGAGGCCCCCAAGACGGCACAAGAGGCCTTTAAGACGCCCAAGATGGCCTCCAAGACGGCCCTGGAGCATTCCAAGAGGGCCCCAAGTCGGCCCATAGAGGCCCCCCAAACGGCTTCCGACGGCGTCAGACGGACCAGGAGCCCACCAAGACGGCCGAACATGGTCCTCAGATGGCCCAAGACGGCCCAAGAGGCCTCCAAGAGGGCCTCCAGGAAGGCCCGAAAAGGCTAACATCATTGATTTTCCATGGTTTTTGAAGGATTGTGGCATCTTCTTTTTTGCGGCCTTCGGCCCGAGTCGGCCCAAGTGCCCCCAAAGATCGCCCAAGAGGCCCAAGACACGGCCCCAAGAGGCTCCCAAAACGGCCCAAGAGGTCTCCAAGACGCTCAAGATGGCCTCCAAGACGGCCCAAGAGGCCTCCAAGACGTCCCCCCAAGAAGGCCCGAAAGGGTCAAAATGGCCTCCAGACGGCCAAGATGACCTCCAAGATGCCCACGTGTTCCCCGAAGGCTTTCCAAACCGATTCGGGGAACACATGGTCCGATAGCTTGGCAGGTCTGGCCTCAACGTTCGGCCACATAGGCGCTTCTAAAAAGGCAGGGGGTGGCTGCGATTCGCTGTAGGCGTCTTCGATCCGCCGCCCCCTGTTGGCCCGGCGTCTTCCATCACAGGGGTGCCCGGCGTGCTAGACCCTTTCGCTTTTGGCTTTGGTTCTTTTCAAAAACTCCTCCCCCTGGGGCTTCGGCCCGTCCCGCCAGAGATGCGTAACAGGTGGTTGCAAATGGTTTTTCGGCTGCAGACGGCTCCAAGATGGTCAAGATGGCCCAAGATGGCCTCCAAGTTCGTCCAAGATGGTCTCGAAGACGGCCCGAGAGAGTCCAAGATGCCTCCAAGTTCGCACAAGAAACGCCTAAGACGGCCCAAGATGGCGCAAGAGGCCTCCAAGAGGCCTCCAAGACGGCCCAAGAGGCCTCGAAGAGTTCCTCCAGGACGTCCCGAAGAGGTCAAAATAATTGTTCCCCCTTCGGTTTTTGAAGGATTTTGGCTTTTGCTCTTTTTCGGCCTTCCGACGGCCCAGGAGCTCATCAAGATCGCCGCAAGAGTGCCCAAGAAGCCTCCAAGATGGCCCCAGGACGATCTAAGAGGCCCCCAAGATGGCCCAAAGAGGACCCCAAGACGGCCCAAGAGGCCTCCAAAACGCCCGAGATGGCCTCCAAGGCGGCGAAGATGGCCCCAAGAGAGCCCAAGGAGGCCCCCAGATGTCTCCAAGACGGCCCAAGATGCACCCAATATTGCCCAAGATGGTCTCAAGATGGTCTAATATGGCTCCACAATTGCCCGAAGACTGCCCAAGAAAGCCCCAAGAGCCCTCCAAGAGCTCCACCAGGAAGACCCGAAAGGACGAAAGCCTCCAAGATGGCCCCATGATAGCCCAAGAGCCCCTGAGAGGGCCCCAACAAGACTCCAAGACGGCCCAAAAGGTCCCCAAGACGCCCAAGATGGCATCCAAGACGGACAAGATGGCCTCCAAGATGCCTCCAAGACGGCCAAGAAGGCCTACAAGACAGCGAAAATGGCCCCAAGATACACCCAAGACGGCCCCAAATGGCCTGAAGATAGCCTTAGACTGCCCAAAAGGCCCGCCAGAGGCCTCCAAGACGGCCCGAGAGCCCTCCAAGACGTCCTCCAGGAAACCCGAAAGCTCGGAAACCACCTGGTCCGATAGCTCGCCCGACTCCGCGTTCCCCGAAAGCTTTCGAAACCCACTCGGGGAACGCGTGGCCCGTTTGCTTGGCCAAGCTCAAACCAAACTTTCGGCCACATAGGCGCTTCCAAGAAGGCAGGGGGCGGCGGTGATTCGCCGTAGGCGTCTTCGATAACGCCAACGTCTCAATATGCGCTGATGATTCCTATCCGCCCCCGCATGATGTTCCCAGATGCGCCAAGGCAGCGCCGAGACGCACCGACGCTACTCTGATATATCGGATTCTGATAGAGAGGGAGCCGGCGGCACGGGGCCAAGCCTTTCTCTTTCTTTCTTTCTATACATAGATATGGATACTAATCCAGGGGGCCCACGAAGCTTGCGTGGTGCTTTCCGGAAGCAGTTTTGACCCCTCCTGGGGTCGGTTTTGGCGTCTCTTGGTGTGTTGTGTTGGGCCTCTTGGGCAGCTGGGGCCTGTTGGAGGCCTCTGTGGTCCTTGGTGCCTCTCAAGGGCCTTTTGGGGGCTCCCTTGGGCCGTCTTGGGCGCCTCTTGGGCCGTCTTGGGGCCCTCTTGGGCCGTCGTGGGGGCCTCTTGAGTGCCTCTTGGGCCGTCTTAGGGCGATCTGGGGGGCGTCTTGGGCCGTCTTGGAGCGTCGGGAAGGCGAGAAGTTGTTGATGCTGCAAATATGCGTCTTCGCGCAGCGGAAATCTGCCGATTTGGGCCTCTTGGGGGGCTCACTTGGGAGGCCTCTTGAGGTGTCTTGGGGGCTGTTTTGGCGTCTCTTGGTGTGTTGTGTTGGGCCCCTTGGGCAGCTGGGGCCTGGTGGAGGCCTCTGTGGGGTCCTTGGTGCCCCTCTGGGGCCGTTTTGGGGCCCCCTTGGGCCGTCTTGGGCGCCTCTTGGGCAATCTCGGGGCCCTCTTGGGCCGTCGTAGGGGTCTCTTGGGCTGTCTTGGGCCGTCCTGGAGCGTTCTGCGGGGCATATTTTTTTTTCTCGCTGTCCGATGTTCAAGATAGATCCCTTCGGTAAGAAGCGACACTGTTATGCAATACGACATGCACAGCATTTGCAAAACGCAGGCCTTGCCCGAAAGCGCCTAATTAGACCGCTCTGGCTGATTCGTCGTCTCTGCAATTCCTGTGACAATGTTTGACATCGAAGAAGATGGTGAAGAGGTGCACCCTAGCTCTGGAGTAGCACCTCCATTCGAAGACTAACCATCCAAAGGACGAAGTCGCTAATCAGGGGGCCTCGATAAGATCGTGATCGCCAGCTCGCAACCAGCTCTCATCATTCGGGCTCTGCTTGCCAATGAAACGCCCTGGCCGATGGTCACCCACCCGCTCTTGGACGTCACTCTCGGGACACTGGTCCAGTAGTTGGACTGCAGCTCGTACTTGGTGGCGATGTTGGAACGAACGTGATTGTACTCTGGGCCCCGGCCCACGAGTGGCGGAAAGACGGCCAGAGCGCACCACAAGCAGCGCACCACAAGCAGCGCACGACTTACATCGCCGGGCCGTCCTCAGGAGATAGGGAGTCTAGCTGGCCCTCGGGCTCTGCGAATCCTGTGGCGATATTCGAGACGCTGTCCCAAGGAGACACGCTGTCGCTGTTCGCCACCGTCAGAGCATCTTCGGGGATCGCAGACAAAAGCCGCTCGTTTGCTTCGCGATTTAGCCTCTGCGAGATCGTCACGCCGCTCAAGCACAGAACTGCCGGCACCGACAAGGTACCGTCCTCTTCGCAGTGACTCTGAGCGCAGGCGCTGGCGGCAAATTGAGCTCCGAATTCTCGATCGGCTCTGGGCAGGTCTCGTCTCCCGTGGCCTGGCTGACCGCATCGACGATCCACTTCTCGACGCCCGGCCGTGCCCGTGGGTGGGAACCGGCGCAGGAGCTTCCCCCTGGCCAGGCAGCAGCTCCCTGCTGCAGCTGCTGTTTGCAGACGAGGAGGCTCGGATGCCCAGAGGCAAACGCCAATCTGCAGGGTGTCGAACGCCTCTGCCGAGCATGTGGACAAACTACTGTCTCGGTAGTCGAAGCCAATCTGGCGCCAATCTGGCAGGCCCAATCTGGCAAACGGGGGCAATCTGGCGAGGGAGCCAACGCGAATCCAGTCTGGCGAATAACCCAAATCATCCAGTTTGGCCAGGCCAGATTGGCCCGTGGGGCCCAATCCAATCTGACAGTCTGGCCTTCGACTACCCAGACTGTGAGGCTCGGAGATCCGCAACCTCGGGGGCTCGACCCTGTCTCTCGGCTCCGCGCTCGCCATGCCGTCAGGGTCTGGCAAGGGCCGCGCTCTGCTCCTGCAGTCCAAAGAGTCGTTCCTCCTCCGATGCAGCGCCTGACGGGCGAGTATCCCGTGCGTCTGCGGCCCCATCCATCAAGCCTCTGGTCATCCTCAGCTCGCCGATAACCTGGAACCTGATGCGGACTTCGGACGCAGTGAAGCGGTAGGGCACTAACTTTGCGTCGAACTCCACCTTACCACGTTTCTTGCTCGGCGTCCGACGCGCAAACGTTGCGAGTGCTGGTTCTGCCGCGTCTGGGTTGGCACCTGTATACAAGCGCTTTACCTCCGCACGGTCCCGATCGTCTATCAGCTCTAAGACCTGTGCTCCCAGGAGGCCTTCACCCAGAACGTGTTCCAAACTCTTACTCATATGTGCGATGCGACCTGTCTGTCGATTCACTGCACAATATCCATCAGTTTCCTTGTCGAGCAACTTCTGAATAGAACTAAGGCGCTCTCTTAACTCATTGAAATATGATGCGATAACCCATTCGAGCACTGTGAACACAGATGTGATCAACGACACTGTGCAAATCATTGTGTAAAGCATACCTGTGTATTCCAAACGCAGTTCTAAATAGAAATCGTACATCAATAACGAGCAGGCGCCGAAACAAAATACGCAGAGCGAGTGGATGCCCAACGCGAAGCACAAAACAACTTTGACCACGAGACCACCGTAAACAAATTGCGCACCCGTCGTGCCCAAGCCAGGGCTCAAAAACGACACCCAGAACTGTGAGATCATGCAAGCGATCAGTATTACATCCGACCTCGGGGTGTTCAGCGGAAGGTACGCGAGCAAGACCGCCAGAGCGAAATCGGTAGCGTCAGATGGACCCAGTGTCTCTGAAAGGTCCTGGCCAAATATGTCGCAGTAAGCAACGTCCGCCAACATGCCCAATATCGGAATGACGGCGTAGTACTTCCAGAGCCAGCGCCGGCTGACCGGCGACGACAAGTACTCCTCGGCAGTGGTAGTTGCCCACCAGCTCGCCAACGCAGAATGCTAGACGGCGCGGCATCCGATGCCGCTCCCCTGCCGCGCGCCCGCCCCGAGCAGCGGCTCCGTGCTCATCGCCTCCCTGGCCGCCCCGCGCGCCCCAGGGGGGGGCCTCCGTGCGGAGGCGGCTCTCGCGCGGAGCGGCTTGAGCCAAAATGGCTACGGAAGCGTTCTGCGGGGCATCTTGGGCCGTCTTGGAGCGTCGGGAAGGCGAGAAGTGTTGATGCTGAATATGTACGTTTTACCATCGGAATTCGGCGATTTTGGCCTCTTGGGGCTCCCTTGGGAGGCCTCTTGTGGTGCCTTGGGGCGAAAAAAGGGCCTCTGAGACTGTCTTAGGGCCATCGTGGGCGTCTTGCAGCCCTCTTGGCCCAGCTTGGGGCCCTCTGGAAGCCATCAGGAGCCGTCTTGGGCCCTCCAGGCGCGCCGGGACCCAGCGGCCCCCAGCGGGCCGAAGGTCTAGCCAGATCAGTTTTCTTATGTAGAAGGTACTCATTGTAGTAGTACAGCTATATGCATCATGTGTCTCTACATACAGGTCCTGCAAGAGACGGGATAAATCACGCCACAACTGTACAGTGTTCGGGCGCTTATGTAGCCTGTCTGTACGAGAGAAGAAGGGAGACCATGAGTGCCGCAGGCAAGCATCTGATCAACTTTCTCTTGGGTAGATCACACATACACAACGTGTCTTGCGATGCGGATTGCTTCGGTTGCGCACAGACAACCCGCCCGGGCAATCCCAACTGGTCTCAACAAGCCCCCACGAGTAGTCTGGGGCAGTCTCCATACTCTGGCGACGCCTCCAGCGGCGTCCCTGCGGGCGCTCTGCGCCCCTGGGTTGAGGTATTGAGTCCGCCCCGGACTGCTTGGGCAGCTGTTGAGGCCAGCTGGGACGCGCGCGGCTCCTGGGCAACCAAAGATCCCTTCCAAAGATCGCGCACCCCGCCCCGTCCCACGGGGCGACCGTGCGCCACATGCGCGCCGCCCACGCCGCCCGTGACTCGCAGAGCTTCCCCGAGTGTGAAGCAATTGACAGAAGAGTACATGTGTACCCAGGGGCCTGCCTGGGGGAACAAGAAAAGAACCGCATAAACACAATCCCACCAGCCCTTTGGGCGTGAGTGGTTTAGGGAGCTCTCTCTGTCCTCAACCCCCCTTCTTCCCTTTCGGGGAGGGGTTTACCCCTCCCCCTACCCCCTCCCCCTGGACCTGGATCGGGAGTTCCGAGCGTAGTCAGGGGGGTCTTTTTCGACGCCTGGGAGGGCCAAAAAACGACGACCCTCACGAGGATTCTGGCCCCGAGGGGGGGGGGGGAGTTTGGTGCCTCAGCTCGTCTTTGAAGCACAAATCATTGATTTTACTACGGTTTTGGCCCCATTTTGGCCTTCTGAGGGGGCCGCGCTCCCCTTCCTTCATAGCAAAATCATTGATTTTACGAAGGTTTTGGGCTCATTTTTGTCAAATCAGGGGGCAACGCTCATTTGCGCTTCTGAGGAGGTCGCAAGAGGCTCCAAGATGGACCCAAGAGGCCCCCAGGAGGCTCCCAAGAGGCCTCCAGGAGGCCCCCAAGAGGCCCCCAAGAGGCCCCAAAAGGTCCCCAAGAGGCTCCCAAGAGGCACCCCAGAGGCCCCAAGAGGCTCCAAGAGGCCCCCAAGACGCCCCCGCTCCCAAGACGCCCCAAGAGGCTCCAAGAGGCCCCACGAGGAGCTCGAACGACTCACACCAGGACGAGAGACCCCAACGACTCACACCACGAGGAGCCCGAACGACTCACACAAGGAAGGGCCCGAACGACTCACACCAGGACGAGGCGCCCGAACGACTCACACCAGGATGAGGAGCCCGAACGACTCACACCACGACGAGGGCCCCGAACGACTCACACCACGAGGAGCCCGAACGAGTCACACCAGGAGGAGGGGCCCGAACGACTCACACCAGGACGAGGGGCCCGAACAACTCACACCACGAGAAGCCCGAACGACTCACACCAGGACGAAGAGCCCGAACGACTCACACCACGAAGAGCCCGAACGACTCACACCAGGAAAAAGGGCCCGAACGACTCACACCAGGACGAGAAACCCCAAACGACTCAAACCACGAGGAGCGCTTTCTCTCCCTCCTCCTCCGCCTCGTCCTTCTCCCGCTGCCCCCACAAGGAGGATGTACAAGGAGGCGGGAGGAAGGAGGAACAGGAGAGATATGCGGGGCCAAGCGGACACACGCCTGAAAAACACGACTGTCGGCATGCTTCGCAAGAGTTGCTGCTGTGAGATGGGCTGGTGGGGATACGCGAAGCGTAAAGAATTTCTGAGAGTCCGCGCGGATTTCTTTGATCGCTGGACCACCCTCCGGACGAGCGGAGCGCGCTAGGGGCGGCGCAGGAGGCGCCGCCAGGAGGGCCCCAGCGCCGATCCAAGAAGTCCGCGCGGAACTCCAGCAACTTGTGTTCATGCCGTTTCCTCTTCTTCGACCGTCTGTGTGCCGCCCCAAGCCTTACCATGCCCAACCACGCAAGATCGCGTCGGGCTACCGGCAACACCCCTCTCCACTCGGCGGTGCGTGAGGGGGGGAAGTGAAAAGGAGAAACCCTTTTCAGAAGACGGCGGGGCTCTTCAGAAGCCCTCTGGCCTTCTGAGAATTTGTCTGTGTCTTCGGGGAAACTTGCACAACTTCTCTCAGGGAGCACTAAACTGGGTAACGCGTAAACGGGGTAACAGACCCACCATGGGATCCAGGTGGAAAAACTGCAACGACCAGAACAGAAAACTGCACTGCGTTTTTCTGCAACGCAAAAACACTGCACTGCAATTTGTTGGCAACTAGCTGCGGAAACACTGCAAACAAACCCCACACACTGGGTAACGGAGGGCACAAAACAAAAAGTTGCAGTGCAGCAGCCGGAAATGTGCAACGCAGCCAGCATGTTGAAGGTGCTGCATCGAACGCGAAAACAAAAAAATACACTGCAACAAAAGGTCCATTTGATGCCTCGAACCGGCCGTTTCCTGTTACCCCGTCTGCTGTTACCCCGTCTCTGGCCCCCTGATTCTCAGAAGGCCGGGGGACTTCCGAGCCTTCTGAGAAGGCCTGCCCCTTCTCACTTCCCCCCGGGCGCGCCGCCGAGTTTGGTCTTCGGGTCAATACTCGTCCCTCTGGGCACCCCCCGGAACGCCCTCGGCGAGGCGCTGCTGCCGGAAAGCATCCCGAGGCTGGAAGACCGCCGAGAAACGACGAAAACGCCCGAACACCTCGATCGCACCCCGAAAATCGGGGGCGCGCAAAAATGGATTAGATATCCATGGATTTGGCGCGCGGTCGCCAAATCCATGGATCGGGGGAGGTGTCCTCCCCCAAACGAGGCCGCTGCCGCCTCGCTCGGCGGAGGAAATCCGCGATTTCCCAGGGAAACGGGACCCGTCGCTCATCCACGCCCCCTTGATCCATGTTTGCGATCGCCTGAGAAACGACGAAACCGCCCGAGCACCTCGATCGAACCCCGAAAACCTCGGAGCTCAATCCGTCAAAGAACCCTCGATCGAACGCCCAGACGCCTCGATCGAACGCCCGAACACCCTCGAGGCTCGCCGCCGATCGAAAACCCCTCGATCGAACGCCCGAACACCTCGATCGAACGCCCGAACACCTCGATCGAACGCCCGAACTCCCCGAAGGCCCGCCGCCGAACGCCTCGATCGAACCCCGAGAACCTCGATCGAACGCCCGAACACCTCGATCGAGCGCCCGAACAACCCCGATCGAGCCCCGAAGACCCCGAAGGCCCGCCGCCGACGCAGGCCGCCGCCGCGCGGCAAGGGCCGCCCCGCCTGGACGGGTCGAGGGCCTCGTCCTCCGCGCCGCCCCGGCCGCCGGGGCCTGCTGCCGCGCGGGGGTGCCGCGAGTCTCGGCGCGCGTGTCGGGCGCCGTTCACTGAAGGGGCGCAGGGACACACGAATCAATGCACACGAGTCCCAGGATTCCACATACATATATACACACATAATGTGTATCTATACATATAGAAGGATTCCCATATCTTTTGGACTTTCGTCTTCCCCCCATTCCCATGTGTTCCCATCTTGCCTGGGGGATCGACGATTAATTGTGGCTGTGTGTGTGTGTGTGTGTGTTTGACCCATCCTGACTTACGAGGGGGCGATGCGGCTGGCGTCGATAGCGTGCAACGCCCGTCTCCGAAAAACACGTCTTTCTTTCCTCTTCCAACAACCCTTTCTTCCCCTTCGGGAAGGGGTTTACCCCTCCCTCCAGAACGGGGAGGTTCGCGAGGTGTCAGAAGGTCCTTTTTTTGCCAAGGTGGCTCCAAAAGGGCCTCAGAGAGCCCAGGATCGCCTCCAAGATCGCTCAAGATAGCCCAACATGGCTCAAGATAGCTAACAACATGCTTCCAAGAGGCCCCAAGAAGGCCACACCCAGGTGGCTTGGGGTCAGGACCTCCCCGAGAAGCCAAAATCCTTCAAACATCTTTGGACTGTCACTGAGTTTTGCCTTCTCGCCTTTTCGCTTCCGAAGCGCTTTGAGGCCTCAAGATGGCCCTAAGATGGCCCAAGAAAGCTCCAAGACGGGCCCAAGCGGCCCCCAAGACTGCCCCAAGAGCGCCCCAAGAGGCTATCTCGATGGCCCTGGAGGGGGGGGGAGGAAATCGAGGACCCCCTCTCATTTGAACGATCGTCTCCAAGACGGCCCCGGAGGCGCTCTCCCAAGTGGGAGGCGCTCAAGCTCCAAGAGGACCCAAGACACCCCAAAAAGCCCCAAGAGGGCCCTAAGATGCCCCAGAAGAGCTCTGGGCCCTGGGGATAGCCCGAAGAGGCCTTCCACGGCCACCCCTTCGCTCCCTGAGATCTCTCTTGTTCACCCTGGTTGTTCCCGTCGGCTCTCATGGGCAGGGCTCCTGAATGGGCTGGTGGGGATTCGCGAAGCGTGAACAATTTTGTAAGCCTTCCGCGAAGACACAGAAAGCTTCTCAGAAGGCCAGAGGGCTTCTGAGAAGTCCCGCCGCCTTCTGAGAAGGCCTTCTCCTTCTCAGTTACCCCCCTCGCTCGCCGCCGAGTCGAGGCTTGGAGCCAGCTGGGAGGCTGAGGTGGCCCAGCACTGGCTTGGCCAGCAGCTCTGGCTCTTGCCTCGTCGCCACGGCTGGCGGCGGCTCGAAAAACTTGTCGGTCGCGACCGCGGGAGGGGTCTGCGCTGCGGACGGATTTTGAGCTGATCTGCCTTCGCCCCCCCTCTTGACAGATTTTCTCGGGCCTATGCAGCGCAGACCCCCTTAGCAACTTCAAGTGTGAAGGCGTGCTGAGGGGGGAACGTCAGGAGTGGTTTGGCTCAGGGGAAAGTATCGACCTGGAATCGGCGATACGTCGCCGATAGATCGGCGATAGTCCCCCGAACGCGAATCCTCACGCTCCTGGGCGGCGTGGGCTATCGGGCCCGTGTTGGAGATCAATGGGCGATTGGGGAGCGATGCGTCATCCCTGGTCCTATCCCCCTCAGCGTTGCAGTGGACCTCTCCATCTCACTGCCTGCGCACACGCTCGTGCCAGGCTTTGCATGCACGCCCCCCGCGCGCCAGCGTGTGCGGTCGCACGCGTGCACATGCGCATGCTCACACGGCTCGCACTCGCACCTGTGGCTCCGCCGGAGATGCTTCACCCTGGCCACGACCAAGACTGCGACGGGCTGCGTGCAAGAGCGACATGCCGACTGGCGTCGAGGGCGGCACTCGAAGGTGAAAACAACCCAGGGCGAACCAGCGGAAACGAGCTGTGAACTTAGGGGGCCACATGCGAACCCTACCTCTACCCCCCACGATTTTTGAGGGGGAGGGTGGGGTTCACTTCGCTCGGGAGCTCCCGAGCGAAGTGAACCCCACCCTCCCCTTCAGAAATCGTGGGGGGTAGGAGTAGGGTTCGCATGTGGCCCCCTAGAATTGCAAAGTGAGACGGGACGCGCGAACTGGCACACGGGCGCAATCAACGCAACAGCTCCGAGACCGAAGCACGGACAGACCGGGGAGCCCTCCAAAGACGCACGCGCCAAGCCACGTGCATGAACAAGACCCCCCGGTCCGCGAGACCGGCCTCGTGCTACGAACGTCTGTGCAATTCGTACCCTCGAAAACGGCGTGGATTCATGTACGTTCACTGGCCATCGCTCGGACGTCCATTCCCTGTGTTTTTTTCGGCTTCGTGCGTGGTTTTTTCGCCAAAGGGTTAAGGATGCTCCTCGATGGTCCTCGCCGAAGGAAAAATGCACACGTCCGAGCGATGCCAAGTTTACGTCCCTCTTGCGCTCCTGACAGGCAGTTCCCCTGCCTCCCCCTCGATCTCCGGTCGCGGCCTGCACTTCTCAGGGCCCCCGCAGACGGGGGCTCTGACAAACCAGATCTGCTGGGTGCACCCGAGACAGCTGCCACCGTGGGCTGAAGCACTACGATCCCCCCCCCCATACGAAGGACCCCGACAAGCGAAGCCGTCTGGTAAATGCACCCAGGGAAAGGATCGGACAGTGCAGGGCTCTTCAGTAAACGTCCGGGGCCGTTTGCAAACGCCAATGGTCGGGGTCGGGGTGGGGGCTGGGCGACGGCCCTGAGGCGAGAACCCCGAGCCCACGAGCAACTGGGCCGGAAAAGGACGGGGGAGGAGGAAAGAAGAGGAACGACAACATTCTGTCCCAACCATCATGCGGTGCTGGGCCCTCGTTTAGAAGAGACAGCGCCACGCGTCCACTCCTCCCGCTGCCTCCTCCTCCCTGCTGCCTCGGCCCTCCACGTGTCCACTTCGGCACACCCCTCACATTTTTCGTAAAATGGCAAGGTTCACAGGGGAGGAGGAGGAGGGGCGGAGGAGGAGGAGGAGACGCCAATGGTGGGGGCGCGGGTGGCTCTTCCTCCCCTGCCGTTCGCCCCTGGGCTCTTCGCCCCCCTCGTCGCTCCCGACGCCTGGGCAGCTGCGCATGCGCCCCCCGCGGGAGGAGGCGGAGGAGGAGGAGGAGGATGAGGAGGACGAGGGGGAGGAGGAGGAGGAGGAGGAGGAGGAGGGCAGGAGGAGGAGGAGGAGGAGGAGGAGGAGGAGGAGGAGGAGGAGGAGGAGGAGGAGGGAGAGCAGGAGGAGGAGGAGGAGGAGGAGGAGGAGGGCAAGGAGGAGGAGGAGGAGGAGGAGGAGGAGGAGGAGGAGGAGGAGGAGGTAGAGAAGGGGCGGAGGGGGAGGAGGAGGAGGAGGAGGAGGGAGGAGGAAGGAGGAGGAGGAGGAGAGGAGCAGGAGGAGGAGGAGAGGGAGGAGGGAGGAGGAGGAGGAGAGGAGAAGGAGGAGGAGGAGGAGGAGGAGGAGGAGGAGGAGGAGGGGAGGAGGGGAGGAGGAGGAGGAGGAGGAGGAGGAGGAGGAGGAGGAGGAGGAGGAGGAGGAGGAGGAGGAGGACGACGACGACGACGAGACGACGACGACGACGACGACGACGACGACGACGACGACGACGAGGACGACGACGACGACGACGAGGCGGCGGCAGGCCGCCCGCGGCGGGGGACGGCCGGCCGGCCCCGCCTGGCTCCGCGCCGTGGAGGGCCTGCGCCTGCGGCTCGCGCGGCCGCCGCCGCGGCCAGTCGTCGACGCCGTCGTCAACGCGGTCGCGGTCGTCGTCGTCGTCGTAGCCGTCGTCGTCGTCGTCGTCGTCGTCGTCGTGGTCACGGTCGTCGCGGACGTCCTCGTCGCGGTCGTGGTCGTGGTCGCCCTCGTCGCGGTCGCCGCCGCGGCCGTTGTCGTGGTCGTGGCCGTCGCGGTCGTGGTCGTCAGCACGGTCGTCGTCATGGTACTCGGCGTGGGCATCGTGGCCGGCAAAACACGCGGATTTCGCCCCAAACTTCCTCGGACAGCGGCCAGCTTCCGGCGGTTTCCGCAATACTTCCTGAGGTTTGCGCGGGTTCTGTCTGTTTCCCGCTACGTTCCTTCACGGACCCGAGCCTGGCATCGCACGTCGTCCCGTTCGTCCTCGTCGTGGTCGCCGTCGCGGTTGCCGTCGTGGTCGGGCTGGTGGTCGTCGACGCCGTCGTCGACGCGGTCGTCGTGGCGGTCATCGTCGTGCTCGTGGTGGTCGTCGTCGTGTTGGTCATTGTGGTCGTCGAGGTAGTCCTTGTCGTGGACGTCGTTGTGGTCGTCGAGGTCGCCGTCGCAGTCGTCGTGGTAGTTGCTGTCATCGCGGCCTTCGTTGTGGTTGTCGCCGCGGTCCTCATCGTGGTCGTCGAAGTCATGAAGTCAGGGAATCAATCGTCGTGGCCATCATGGTGGTCGTCATCGTCGTCGTCGCCCTGCTCTTCAAGCCGCTGTTCCTCCTCCTTTCTGCAGCATCTCCTTTTTCCCATCTCCCCCCCCCTCCCCCCGCTTTCTCCTTCTCTTTCCTTTCTCTCCCCCTTGCCCCCCCGCTCTCTTCCTCTCGACAATGGCACAATCTGAATACTACTCTCCTCTCTCCCCTGACTCTGTCCGGAGAGTCTCCTGTCCTCTCCGCGTTTTAGTCTTTACCCACAGGATTTCATCATTTGGTTCCCCCTGTGTTTTTTCAATCTGGTCGTTTCTAGTTCTTCCAAGATGGTACTCCCGCTGCAGCGCCGCCCTCATTTCCGCGCTTTGGTCATTCAAAATCGTGCTCCCGCTGCAACGCCGGCTCCGCTCCTGCGCCTCTGGACGAAACTTGGCATTCGAAAGCGCCCACATCGGGCAGGCACGGCTGCGGAAGACACGGGGCCAACATTCCCGACAGGTCCTGTCCTCTCGTAGCTGGGCCACTTCCCCTCCAAATCATCCGGTGCCAAGCCACGGCATGCAATGCAATGCGATGCTGTGTTGTGCACCGCTGTGCGATGCCATGCTTTGCGTTGATAGACTTTATGATGCAATTCTTCACTACGCAAAGCCACGCCATGCTATGACATGCTATGCTCTGCCGTTCTCTGCGACGCCATGGTTTTCCATCCACCGTGTATCCTCTTGGGATCATTGCCCTGCTCGACATCCGACTGTGCGAATCTGTATATATATAATATATATATATATATATGAGATGTACGCCATGGTAAGGGATTGGAGGGAAGGGTAGGACGTTAGATGTGACGCTAGCGCACCTTGCTTGCCCTCCCCTTTCTTCCCTCGCCCCCTGCTTCCCCCTGTCGCCCCACCCCCCTTCTCTTTTCCCCCCTTGTGTCCCCTTTCCCCTCCCCGCGTTCTCCCTTCCGTATACGAGACCATCATTTCACCCATCAATCCAATCGCTCCCCGTGCCACTCTGCGACCGACGGTGCTAACACCTTGACTACCTCTGCATTGCCAATCGTTGTTCGACTCTCTCGCCGCAGGCTGCACTTCTTTCTCGTTCTTGCCATCGCCTGGGTACGTCCATTCTGCGTGCATTGCTTGATTTCGTGCTTTCTTGTTTTGTTTATACAGGTGGCCCAAGGTGCTCACAGCTAGTTCAAATCATCTTGCGCTGGCCTGGCCAAAACACACCCGCACAAAAAAACCCACAACACACAACCCACAAACCCACAAACACATTATCACACACAAGCGCACGTGCACATACCAACACCAACACAAACACAAACACACAAACACATAACCACACAAACACACACAAACACACAACACGGAAACACACCAACCCACAAGCACACAGGCACACAAACACACAAGCATACAACCACAAAATCACACAACCATCAACCCACAAAACCACACAACCACACAACCGCACAACCACACAACCGCACAAACATACAAACGCACAAACACACAACCACACAACCGCACAGCCACACAGCCACACAAACACACAAACATACGCACGCACGCACGCACGCACGCACGCACGCACAGACACACATAAATAGACACACACAGACGCACACACAGGCACAGACACAGACACAGACACAGACACAGACACAGACACACACAGACAGACAGACAGACAGACAGACAGACAGACAGACAGACAGACAGACAAACAGACAGACAGACAGACAGACAGGCAGACAGACACACAGACAGACAGACAAAAACACAGACGCACACACACACACACACACGTCCGAGCGATGCCAAGCTTCTCGGTTGACAAGGATGAGGGGCAGAAGAGGAGGAACTCCGTTGAAAACAAGGTTGGCTCTGCCCCTGCACGCTGCTGGTCACCCTGAGGCCGCAACTTTCTCGTAATTGCTCAACCCGCCTCTCCCTCCCGACATGCGCATGATCCATACCTTTTTCCTTCCCCTCTGGAGCAACTCGCCACCCAAGACCGATTCTAGGGTGAAACTGAGCGCGCGCGCTAGGCCCGAACCGATACAGAAAACGAAAGCTTGAAACAACAAGCGGTGCCATGGAGCAAAGCATGCAGGACGCAATACCAAGGACACGATGAGGCGGAGAGAACATGAACACGTTCGAGAGGTGTAGAAGTACGCACACATGGACACACGCTGGAGGCTGACACAAGTGCAAGGAAGAAGCGCACGAACATGTTTGGCTGCAAGCACTCGCTGCCAGCGTGGGCCCCACAACATTCAGCCCTTCGACGCTGCGTGTGCGAGCTGTGGTGCAAAGCCATGCGGTGTGAACCATACAGTCGGACCCAGGACAGAAAAACGCCCTTCAAGAACATGAGGCCCTCCGCCAGCCAACACGCACAGAACAGCCAAGGGTACCATCCCCAGGATGCATAAGAACATCCGACAAGCACGAAGAACACGAATGGCACCCTCCACGAACCGACCTCGATCTTATACGGCAAATTCGTGCCGCGTCGACCCTGGCGCTGTTTCCTGACACCGCGGGGATCGTTCCGCCTTGAACGATCGGCCGTTTCCGACACGTCGCATCGTTCGGCACCGATCGATTCCGGGTCGCCGGCGGCGTTCCACGTGCACACGCCGGCGGCGGGGTCGCCGACGGCCGACACGACGAGAAGCCCGCCGTGCCGAGCCGACCTCGACCTCGCACCTCGGTCCGACCGAGGGCGGCCGCGGGCGGCGCTCGGGCAGCAACTCGGGTCGGGCGAAAGGGGGGGATAGCAAAGGGGGGGTTTGAGAATCAGCTCACGTAGCTGATTTTCCCGGCGCCTCCCGGCGCCGGAGGCGGCTATGTATCGAGGAATGGGCCCCTCGGTGAGGCCGAAACCAGCTGCATGCAGCAAATTTCGTAACCCCCCCTTTCCCAATCCTCCCCTTTCGCCCGACCCGAGCAACCCGGGGGACATCCCGCCGGCGCGCGGGGCGGCCACGACGCAATCCACGGGCGGCGACCGGGCGACGCGCCGGGAGCAGCTCGGCCAGCGCACGGGGCGGCCACGGGCGGCAACCGGGCGAGCACCAGAGGCACCCGAGCCACACCCGTGCTCGTGCCCCCTCCCCTGGCCGAGGAAAAACACATCCCCGACCCCAAACTCGCGGATTCACCGAGGATTCGAAGATCGGCCAAAGGTTTCGGGGTATGTTTTGCGTGCGTCGTTGCCACCCTGGTAAAACCCTAGGCCCCAAAATCTCCCTCCCCGAAGTCTCGAGGAGCCTGCGTTCTGTTTTGGCCCTCGCGTTTCTTGGATTGGGCGTCTGTTTTGAGTTAGTGATACCCCGCCCACTGCAGCGCTGGCCCGGGTCAGCGCTGAACCGTGTCAGCCAGGTCCGCGTCGCCGACACGAGCTGGAGGAGGAGGAGGAGGAGGAGGAGGAGGAGGAGGAGAGGGGAGGGGGGAGGGGGAGGGGGAGGATGGAGGAGGAGGAGAGGAGGAGGAGGAGGAGGAGGAGGAGGAGGAGGACGAGGAGGAGGAGGAGGAGGACAGCCGCGGAGCGGCTCCCACGCGCGGGGGTCGGCGGAGAGAGGGGGGCGGGGGGCGGCGGTTCCACCTGGGCGACGGAAGTGGTCGGGCCTTGCGCGAGATGACGTGGCGGCCTGGCGCGGTGGCTTCTGGGGGCCGCCTGCGCGGCACGCCGCGCTGGAAACGAGGGCGCTTACGCGCGACCTTGCGCGGGCAGCTCACGCGCGAATGTCGGCGCAGTTGAACCCGTTCTTCTTCGTCGCTCACATGGCCAACGCATAAGGCGGCAACGGGTGGCTACAGGGCAAACGTACAACCCAATTGCCAAAGATAACAATTCAGAAACCATTTAGTGGAATCACTGCGTCGTAGGCGCTTGCTGAGAATGTCCTCGGGTCCCTTCGAATTTTATGTCGAATTGTCTAGACGCCCTTGAAGGGATCCCAGGGCCCCGTTTGTCTGATTTTCTAGGGATCGCCGCGTGAATCATCCGGGGGCACCCCGCACGACTTTTCCAGAGGCCCGAGGGTCCCAACACGGTCACAGAGGCGCGGATACTGCCTCAGAGCGCTCCGAGACGGCCTGGACGCGAGGTCTCCAAGACACCCCGAAAAGAGTTCCAAGAGGAACCCCTAAGAGGCCCCCAATAACCAAAATGCGTGCTGTCCTTGTGCTTGAATTCTTTGAGCGTTCTCGCCATGTCGGTTTTCACTGCGCAAGACGGCCCAAGAGATCCCAACTATTGCCCGAAGCCAAGATGGCCCCAGGACAGCTCAAGAGGCCCCTAAAACGGCCCTGGTTGCGCAAACAAATGCCCAGAGGGGCCCAACAAGGGGAAAGCGAAGGGGCCTTCGGGGCCTTCCCCCCGAACATTTCCCCCAAGACGCCCAACATGCCTCCAAGAGCCGTCCAGAAGCGCACAAGAGGCCCCCAAGAAAACGCCAAGAGGCCTCCGACAAGCATCTAAGAGGCTCAACAGACATCCCAAGAGTTCACCACGAGCATCAAAGAGGCTTCTGGCCAATCACCCAGGCACCGTGGCAGGATGGGCCGACCGATGACGCTCCAAAACTGTGCTCTCACTCCTCCTGCCGGGCTCTACTCCTGGCGCCCTAAATCGGGGGTGGACAAAACACCTTTCAGCGCAACGCCCTTTAGTGCAAGCTGTGTCAGGGGCACTCCGCGTGCGGACGACACCGTACTCCGAGTGCACCCCATGCGGGGTGGCTGACCAACGCCAGGAAGCAACCGAACGTATCCCGCGAAACGCACGTCGATTAGTTAGCAAAGCCGACCGGGCACGGCACTGGTGCACTCGAATGCGAATTCAAGAGTCCACAAGAAAACGTACTCGCCCAACCTTGTACATGAACACGGTCCCCCAGTCCGCGAGACCAGCCTCGTGATACGAGCGTTCACGCAGTGCCTACTTTCGAAACCAACGTGGATTCGTGGGAGGGGGCGTTCTGGCTTGTCTGGCGGGGGCGTTCTGTCAATGCCCGACCCGGCGCCGGCCAGCAGTCAGGCTGCAACAGCCCAGGCTCTGAGAGCCGGCGTCCGATTCCCAGAGCACTCCGGAACGCTCTGAGCAGAGGAGCAACAATAACGGCATTCATGTGAACTTTCGGATTGGGCGTTGCATAGCGGGGGGGCGGTCAATGGGGGGGAAGCGTGCACCTTTCGTGCCCCTTTCGGGCACAAAAGGTGCACTGTTCTTCAGACCCCCACTTCTCGCTTCCTCATTACGCAACGCCCGAGCGGAACCTTGGAAAGTCATGCCGACACTTTTCGAGTGGTGCGCGGCCAGCGAGAGTGGCCAGAGATGGGCCGAAAAGGAAGGATGCTATGGTAACCCTGGGAAATTACGCCCGACCTATGCGGGATACAGCGAGGTAACTCCAGTTTGGGCCCCCGACGCTCGAATGTGTAGTTACCCCCGGCTGCCCCCACCCCTACTCAATCGGGAGGGTCGGGCGCCCCAAAAATCCGGGATAGCTGCGGTCTGGGGCAAATCCGGGTTGGGCCCCTGAGGCGCGAATATGTGGCTATCCCTGACCGCCCCCAGCCCTGATGATTCGGGGCTCTGGAAAATCGCTCATCCTTAAGATCCGCATTGACT
Organism: Prorocentrum cordatum; assembly: GCA_963575745.1. NCBI lineage: Eukaryota > Dinophyceae > Prorocentrales > Prorocentraceae > Prorocentrum > Prorocentrum cordatum. Next base: position 105,070 of record CAUYUJ010017145.1, on the reverse strand, counting down.
CTAGATTTAGGTCGGGCGTGTCCCCCTACAGGGGAATTTTGGAGGAAAAATGGGAATAGTCGAAAAGTATTCCAGACATAATCAAAAAAACGTCAACAAAGTCATCCCCAGACTATTTTTTGACTATTTTGGAACATTCCTGCTGGAGAGGGACACGCCCGACTTGAAATCTAGAGGAACAAGCGTAACGGCACGAAAACACAAGCTCTCGGAGGTCAACGCAGCGCCTCTGGCCCCTCTTCCTGGCGAGCTCCGCGCGCCAGGAAGAGGGGCTCCCGCGCCGATCCAACGAATCCGCGCGGACCTCAGAGTGCTAATGCTTCTGGCGCGTCTCCTGCTTCGACGAGGAGCCAGCTAATCCGCGCGGACCTCCGAATGTTTACGTTTGTGGCATTATTATTATTATTATTATAATTCTCCTTCTTCCTCTTCGACGAAGAGCACTCTGGAACGCTCTGGAACGATTACCTTCGTCGTCGTCCTCCTCCCGGCTTAGGCCGGGCATGTCCTCCTACAGCAAGGCTTTTGGATGACAAATATAAAGCATGCCCCAACAGAGATTCAAGACAAATGCTAAAAACAATCGTCAAAAATTGTCCCCAGACTATTTTTTGACGATTTTTGAATCTTCCTCCTGTAGAGGGACAGGCCCGACTTCACTCCAGGTGCGTTCCCTCGGCCGGCGGGCCGGTCGAAGCGCCAAGACCGTGTGGCGAGGCGCCGGCACCCGCCGTGCAGCTGGACGAGGGCGGGGGGAGAGACTTGCGGCCGGCGTGCTCGCCCGGAGCCTCTTCTTCTCGGCTGCACGTACTGGCCATCGCCAAATGATCAAGGATGCTCCTCGATGGTCCTCGCCGAAGGAAAAATGCACACGTCCGAGCGATGCCAAGCGCAAGAGTGACGCCAGGCAAGAGTGGCCCTTGGTGCGCGACCTCACGGGGGATCCTCGGGGGCCAACCCTGGGCGCGCGAGCCGCTGCTGCCGCCTGGCGTTCGGCGATCGGGGGACCCCCTGGGGCCCGCAACAAAGGTCACTCCGGCGAAAGGTCACTCTAACGCCTAGTCGATCTTTGGCGGTTCAGGTTGGGAATCTTCTGATTCGGACGCCCGACATGGGTACGGAAAACATGGGTACAACGCCCAACAACAATTGCTGTCCCAAACCAACAACGGCCGCTGTTGGGCAGGCGGCCTTCTGTCTGAAATGGGCACGGGCCGCGGCGGCGCGGACAGCGAATCCGGTTCAAAATGAACAAGAACTGCTGTTGGGAATTTCGTTCGTGCCGATCTGACCCGGGTCAGTCCAGACCTGGGTCAGTCAGGCCTTGCAGAATCCTGTGCTGTCCTGCACCCAAGCCTGGGTCAACGCGTAGGATCCTGCAAAATCCTGCAGGATCCTGCTCCCAAGCCCGGGTCAATGCGACCCTGGCCCTGCAGGATCCTGCAAGATCGGGCGCTCTGGCTGACCCTCGTTTGCATTGACCCCCGTCTCAAGGCTCCCGATGAGGATGGGGCCCTGACGTGCAGTGTCTTGGACAAAGCCATGGCGGACATTGTTCGTCGTTCTTGGCCGCTGGGGACCCTCGCCGGGCCGCGGGGCCGTAAAGCATGGCTCGGGATGAAGAACCGCCGCTGGGACGTGGGTCCAGGCTTCGGGGGACTGCGTGTTGAACAAACATCAAGACGTCGCATGTCTGGGGATGGGGCCCTAAGGACGCGGGGACTCAAACAGTGAGGACTCAACTTGTGATCCACTTCCTATCCTGAAGGCTCAATCCCTCAGGGCCCTACCTTTGAGCAGCCGATCTCCCGCCTCCATGCCCGACCCCTCGCCACCGCCGTCTGTGCCTCCCAGCCCGACCTCTGCTCGAAAGCTAAAATTATCTTGGCCATCCTCCCCGGCGAACGCCTTCGTGCTTCCGCTGCCCTCGCCTGTAGTGCTTTGAGGGAGCGGAGGGGCAAAATGAGATTAGGGGGCTTCTCCGCCCAGAGACAGAACTGGCACGAGGGAAAGGAGTAGTGTCAGGTCGGGCCTGTCCCCCTACGGGCAGATGTTGAAGGAAAATGAAAGATTCCCCCAAACTATTCCCCTCGACTGTTTTGTGACTATATTTTGGAATATTCCTCCTGTAGAGGGACACGCCCGACTTTAGAGCAGAGGTGGAAACGAGCCCTCGACGCCCAGGTCTTTCCCCAGGGCCAAAGCTGTCATTCCGAACGAAATCGACGGGAGGGCCCCTTGAGCCTGAAAGCCGCGCAAGACATCCAGGATATGCGGTTTTCCAGGACACCTTTCATTCTTGTGCTGTGTGCATCAATTGCCCGCATCTGGTGTGGGGCTGCGATCGAGGGGTGATGACGATGCTGACGATGGCGATGGCGATGATACAGATTATGCTGATGCTGCTGGTGCTGTTGTTGATGATGATGAGGATGATGATGAGGATGCTGCTGATGATGATGGTGATGATGATGATGATGCTGATGGTGATGGTGCTGCTGCTGATGATGATGCTGTTACCCCTGATCGTGCTGCTGCTGATGATGATGATGATGATGCTGATGTTGATGATGATGAGTATGCTGATGCTGATGCTGATGTTGATGCTACTGCTGATGCTGATGCTGATGCTGCTGCTGCTGATGATGACGATGATGCTGATGAGTTACGCTGAGGAGGAGGCGGCGGAGGAGGAAGAGGACGAGGAGGAGAAGGAGGAGGAGGAGATGAAGGGGCTTGTCCGCCCAACCAACTTGTCAACCCACATCACTAGTTCCATAAGCGATGCGCCACCCGCTCACGGCGACCCCAAACGTTTCTTGTTTGAAACATTGGCCCCCAGGTCGTTCGGGGATGGACAGAAACCCCTTTAGTAAAAGGTGGTTTCGTGACAACGACCTCGGGCCCAAACCTGGCGGGCGCAAGCCTAGAAGATGCCGGCCGCGGCGCCCTCTCGAGAACCGAAAACGGACAATTCACTAAGCGACGCGTCACGGTGAGGGCTCTGTCCACCCCCGACTTGACAACATTGAAGGGGCCCCAGGACACACAAATAAATACACACAAATGAAAAGATTCCCCATATTTTCCCATATTTTCTGGGTCTTTGTCTTCCCCCCCACTTCCCCTAGTTTCCCATTATTTTCTGGGAATCGCCGATTCATTGTGTCTGTGTGCTTCTTTCCCTCCTGAAACATCAAGGCGGCGGGGGGGGGCACCGTCCTCGGCCCCTGGGGTCCCCCGCAGGTGCCAGGGACCGTCAAACAATGGCAGAGGCTCAAGGCGGAGAGCCGGGCGCCCCGAGGGGACAATTCACTCCTCGACGCGTCGGTGTGGGGGGCTCCGTCCACCCACGGGCCGTCTGCTGACAGTCCGGGGCCCCCAAGCTGGCTCCTCGACGCTCCATCGCAGGGCCGAACCGAAACGCTGTTTTCGGTTTCGTTTTGTTTTCGTTATCCCTCGCGTTTGTCTCGAAGCCGCCTGAACCGCAAAACGACATCGAAACGAAAACGGCCCACGAAATCACCAAAAACACCGTCTAGGTCCAGCCCTGTGGGGCAAGACCGTGCCCGGCGGCGCGCCCAACGGGATGGCGCGAGGGGGGGGCGGTCTGCTATAAGAAGGCGGGGGGGCCTTCTTCGGGGGCGGCCAAGAGGGGGGCGTCCAAGAGGGGGGGGGGGGGTGGCGGGGCGCAGATCATGGCCGGAGGCACGTGGCGGCCAGGGGGGGCCAGGGACGTGTGGAAGCTAAGAAGAGGCGCCATGAAATCTGGGGAGATATCATGGTCCTCGCCATGACATCCCCCCCCGCCCTCACCCCCTCTTTGCCAGCCCCCGATGAGGAGGGGAGAGGCCTTGTCAGAAAGGGCCTGGATGCCACGGAGAAAGCTTTTTAGAAGCCGGAGAGCCTCTGAGAAGCCCTCCCTGCACGGTTTCCCCGGGGCCGAAGGCGACCCGAGGAGGAGGAGGAGGAGGAGGAGGAGGAGGAGGAGGAGGAGGAGGAGGAGGAGGAGGCGGAGGCGGAGGCGGAGGCGGAGCGGAGGAGGGGGAGGGGGAGGAGAGGAAGGAGGAGGAGGAGAGACGAGGAGGAGGAGGAGGAGGAGGAGGAGGAGGAGGAGGAGGAGGAGGGAGGGAGGGAGGGAGGAGGAGGATGAGGAGGACGGGTCACCCAAGCCCTTCTCAGAGCCCCCCCCCCGCGCCTTCTCGGGAGGCCGACCCCCGTCGCCCGCCACCCCTCTGCGCGGCATGGAGCACTTCGGGCCCCAAACGAAACGGGCCCTGGACGGGGGAAACAGCAAGGCACCCATGCCAACACTCCACGGGCCTCTCCTGGGGTGCGTTCTCACGAGGATTTTGAAGAGAATCCAACCGTGGTGGCGATCGGGGATGTACGGGCCCGGGTCACTGCAAACCCGTGTCTAGCAGGCCTTGCAGGATCTTGCAAGATCCTGACCCTAGGGGGTGACCTCCATTGGGGGCGAAGAGAATCCCTCTCGGCCCCCTTTTGGAGCCAGAAGGGGCCCTAAAGGGACCCTAAACGGCTCATTTGGGGCCCATTTCCTCACCCCATTGCGGTCACTAAACTTCCCGGGCCCATGTCCCGCATGGCCAGTTCGGCTCGGGCGGGTGGTGCAGTCGGAGCAGGGAGAGAAGAACATCCTTCAAGCACGTGAGACCCTCCGCCGGGACAGACGAACCATCCTTCAGCGTCGACCCTTTCCCCCCATGAGGCACAAAAGCGTGCAACAAGTACGAAAAGCATGAGGGCGCCCTCCCCGAGCCGACCGCGATCACACACCTCGGTCCGGCCGCAATGGGGCTGTGACCCACACGTGGGGGTGAAGGACAGGGCCCTGGAGCGGCCCGTTAGGGCCCCTGCTGGCTCCGAAAGGGGCCCCAAAGGCCCCCTTTAGGGCTCTTTCTTCACCTCCCATTTGGGCCACCCCTCATTCCCATCGTTGGTGGCTCAACGTCTTTTGCCGTCCCTCGACCCGCGCTGGAGCGACCGCGATTTGCTCTACAATTCCCTGAAGTCTCTGGACTTCTGGGATTTGCCTAGATTAGCATGGATTTCCCTCCATTTATCTGCGTTCACCTTGATTTATCCGGCTTGATCCCCACAAGTCGATTGACGACAAGTCGTCAAGCCCTTAGTCGGGGGCGCGCAAACATGGATCGAGGGAGGTGCCCCCCCCCAAAATGCGGCCGGTGCCGCCTCGTTCGGGGGCAGAAATCCGCGACTTCCCATGGAAACGGCACCTGTCGCTAATCCACGCCCCCTTGATCCATGTTTGCGATCGCCTGAGTATGGGTCTGCTTCACGGCGACTCGTGCGCGCCGCCAACCTCTTGAGGACAGCACAACCCACCCCCACCCCCAGCCTTAGGTCGGGCATGTCCCCCTACAGGCGGATTCTGGACGTAAACTAGAAAATGCCCCCCCCCACAATTCAAAAATGGTAAACAATAGTCGAAACATAATAGAAAATAGAAAAGCCCACTCCCACCCCCAACCAAGACCCCCACTCCCGACCTGGTGATCCATAAACCGTCCTGGCGGGGGGGTGGGGGTGGGCTCTCGCCGTCGCTCGGACGTTCACTCCCCGTGCACTTTTCCGCTTCGCTCGTCTGTTTTCTTCGCGATGCTCCAGGATGCTCCTCGACGGTCCTCGCCGAGAATATATGCACACGTCCGAGCGATACCAAGTGAACGTTTTCTTTTTCGGCGCTTCGACATTGGGTGGACGGGGGGGGAGGGGAGGGGGTGTCTAGCTTCGGACCTCTACTCAGTGCTGTGGGGGAGAGACTCCACTTGCTTGAAACAGGCGCCAAACACAGCCAAAATCTATACACCAGGGAGGGGGGGAGGGGGGGGGGGGGTGCGAGGGCTCGCGCGGATCGGCAAAACGCTGAATAAGAAACAGATCACCGAGTCAATCTTGCCTCGACCTAGTTCGGGCGCGTCCAAGAGGGGGGCGTCCAAGAGGGGGGAGCGCGAATCGTGGCCGGCGCCGCCACGTGCGCGGCCAGGGGGGGGGGGCGGGGGCGTATCGAAACACGAAGAGGCGCCATGAGATCAGGGGAGATATCGTGGCGCCCGCCATGATATCCCCCCTCCATAGTCATCACCCCCTTGGCCGCTCCCGACCCGTGGAACTGCCGAGATGCCTGGGGCCCCCGCGGACGCGCTCCTGGGAGCGCCCGTTGCGCGCGCGGGCGGCGCGTGCGCGGGCGGCGCGTGCGCGGGCGGCGCGCGCGCGGGCGGCCACGCCAGTCAAAGGACCGCGCTGCGCGCCCAGTCACAACGTCAGCGCCACCTGCCCTCCTCCTCCTCCTCCTCCTGCTTCTCCTCCTGCTTCTCCTCCTGCTTCTCCTCCTCCTCCTCCTGCTCCTTCTCCTTCTCCTCCTCATGCTGCTGCTTCCAGGCTGGCAAGCTTCGGAAACTCACCGGTTGGGCCGCGGGATCCCGAGCTGCCCGACTCGCGGCCTCGCCAGGGATCCTCCCGAGGGAAGGATGGCGTTTTTTCTTCCTCGGGCTAAGGCCCAGGGACGGTGTCTTTCCACCTCCCTGCACCCGGACTACGAAGATCGTGGCCCTGACAGTGCCCTCCCAACTACGGCTGTGCAAGCATGGCTTGGATTAGTGGCCTCCTCTCCAGTGTGCAGGAAGCGTGTCGCCCGTGCTTGGCCAATTATCTGTGGTGGCCTTGTATGCAATAGGCCCTAGGAAGAGGTGGCTAGGGCTAACGGCATCATCAGTGGTACGATCCACGTCTTCCGCTTGGCTCGATGAACTCCCCAGCTCCCTTGGGCGTGGCAACGCCTGTGCGGAGATTTTGACTCAATCTCTGATGTGGCCGGGAAGATGACCTACAGTCAAAAACCATAATAAGGACGCGCGGTAAGGACGCAAGACCCTTGGAAGCCGAAGTTGGGATTTTTGGGGCGGCGGACGACGAAAACCTCAAGGACGCAAGAGCAAGGAAGAGCAAGGACGCAAGGGTACCCTGAGCAAAGTCGCGCGTCCTTATTAGGGTTTTTGACTGTAGCCCAATCTAACCTCATTGAGCTGTTCTGAGACACCCTCCAGGTGGGCCTCTGGAAGGCCGCTGCCGAACATCATAACGGTGGAGGTCTCGACGAAGGTGCCGACACCACGGCACTCCGCAGCCACATGAAGGCCCTCGAGCGCAAGGGGCTCCCAACTTGCGAGGAGGACTTGTGGCCGCGCTGCCCTCGTCTTCCGCAGCTTGCACTGGCCGCTCGCCTCCGCCTGCGCCAGGTTTTCGGCGCCTGGCGCCGCCTGCGCAAACCTCGTGGCGGAAGCTCTCTGCGCCTGCGGCTTCCCCCCGCTTTCCCCTTCCTTCAGCAGGGGCCGACCGTCCTGACATTCTGATAGGCTTACCGCGACATGTTCTTAGAACCCACGAGTGATTTAAGAACGAAAGCGATGTTCTTAAAGCATAAGCCCGATGTGTTCAAACACGACGGCCCCAACCAGAAATGTTTAAAATAACACTTCGCGCAGACCACCAAAAAGATGCTCTTAGAGCATTGTTTGGTGGGCCTGTAGGCACGCCAGGACGCTTCGCCACTGCTTGACACCTCGTGGCGAAGGCTCTCTACGCCTGCGGCCTCCCCCCGCTTGCCCCTTGTGAGCGTTGTTTCATTCGGCGTTTCGGCATTGGGCGGCACGTGGGGGGAGAGGGGGGGTCTGGCTCAGGACCTCTGCTTCGTGCGACTGTTCGTAGCAGTGCGTCCCTGGGAGGGGAGACCCCGCCTGCTCGAAACAGGCGCCAACAAAAAACGCCAAGATCTGCTCCTTGGGGGGGGAGGGGGCAAGGGGTGTGTGCGCGAGGGCCCGCGCCGAGAAGGCAAAACGAGGCATACAAAAACGATCACCCGACACCTTGCCCCTTCCGCGGCCGCCCGTCTGCTTCTCCACCCGTCGCGCGTGCCTCTGCCCGGCGCGGCCTGCGGGCTGCTCGACCGCACCGGACCTCGCCCTCGCCGCCGACTGCGCAGGCGTGGCGGCCTGGGCTCGCAGCGCTGTCGGGCCGGAGGGCAGCTCCTCGAGCCTTGCCTCAGGTCGGGCGTGTGCCCCTGCAGGCGGACTTTGGAGGAAAAATAAGACATAGTAAAAACCTGCTCCCAAATAGTACAGTCGGGGCCTTGACCTGAGGAACCTTTAAATAAGGAGCGAGGCCCCTTTTTTCCATAAGTTCAACTTCGATTTCCGATCGAAAACATAAGGAAAAACTGAGGCAAGCTGTGAAACATTTAAGGAACGCGGAGCCCCTCCCCAACCAAAAGGGTTCCTTCTTCAGGGCCCCGACTGTAAGAAAACAAGCGAGCATCGTCCCCAAACGCTGTTCTTCTTCACTGCAACATCCGCGAAGCACTGCCGCCACGGGGCCCGCTGGCAGAGCCTGAGCCCACCAACCCGGCTGCTCTGCGCCTCGCCCTGCGCAGCAGTTCGACCTCCTCCTCCTCCTCCTCTTCCTCCTCCTCCTCCTCCTCCTCCTCCTCCTCCTTTTCCTCCTCCTCCTGCTCCTCCTCCTCCTCCTCCTCCTTTTCCTCCTCCTTTTCCTCCTCGTCCTCCTCCTCCTCCTCCTGCTCCTCCTCCTCCTCCTCCTTTTCCTCCGCCGTTTCCTCCTCCTCCTCCTCCTCCTGCTCCTCCTCCGCCCTCCCCAGCAGATTCCGCACGCCCCCCCCCTTTCCCTGCCTCGTCCGATCCGAGAGGGGGGAGCGAGGATGGATGGGGGAGAAGAGGTGGGAGAAGTGGGAGGAAGGGGAGGGGGGTGGATGACCCTTCTTCCATCTTTCTGCGTCATTTTTCGCCCCAGATCGTTCTGTGCGTTGGGGCGCATTAGCTGAAAAGGGGGATCTGTGCGGGGGCAGGGAGGGCTCCCTGAAGGGGCCCTGTCGGGCCCCAAAGAACGCCTTCACGGCCAGAAAAGGGTGCCCCTCTCTCTCTCTATCTCTCTCTCTCTCTCTCTCTCTCTCTCCCTCTCTCTCTCTGTCTGTCTGTCTGTCTGTCTGTCTGTCTGTCTGTCTGTCTGTCTCTCTCTCTCTCTCTTTCTCTTTCTCTCTCTGTCTTTCTTTCTCTCTCTCTCTCTCTCTCTCCCCCCCAATCCCACCAGCCCTCTGGGCGTCGGTGGTTTAACGAGTTTCCTCTTCCACCCCTCCCTCTTCCCCTTCGGGGAGGGGTTTACCCCTCCCCCGACCCCCTCCCTACTGACCTGGACAGGGGGTTCCGCGGCGCGTTGGAGCGCCCAAAATGGCCCAAGACGGCTCCAAGAGGGCCTCAGGGAGCCCAAGATACCCTCCAAGATGGCTCAAGATAGCGCAAGATGCCTCAAGATGGTCCCCATGATGTTCCAAGACGTTCCAAGAACTCTCCAAGACGGTTCCAAGTGCCCACGAGAGCATCATTAGGATGCATCCAAGAGGCCAAAATGCTTCAAAACCCTAGGGAAAATCAATGTTTTTGGTGTTCTCACTTTTTCGCTTGCGATGCACATCCGAGGCGTCAAGATGGCTCCAAGATGGCTCAAGATAGCTCCAAGAAGGGCCCAAGAAAGCCCCATGACGGCGCCAAGAGCGCCGAAGAGCGCTCCAAGAGCGGTCCCAGAGCGGTACAGGAGACGATTTTTGGAGTTCCTGGGGGGGGGGCTCTAATTAAGGAACCCCTCTTCTTTGATCGATTTCCTCCACGATGGCCGCAAGAGGCCCCCAGGATGCCCCAAGAGGCCGAAGGATGGCCCCAAGATGACCCCAAGAGGCCCCCCAAGAGGCCCCCAGGAGGCCCCCAAGAGACCCCCAAGAGGCCCCAAGAGACCCCCCAGAGGCACCCAAGGTGCTCCCAGAGGCCCCAAGATGTCCCCAAGAGGCCCCAAGAGGCCCCCAGGAGGCCCCAAAGAGGATCCCGAACGGCCCACAGAGGCCCCCCCGAGGCACCCAAGACGCCGAAAAGCCCCTCAGGACGACCCTCTACTCGCCTGGGCGTCGTTTCTGGACGGGCTGGTGGGGATGCGCGAAGCGTCTAGAATTTGTCGCCCCCCCCATTAGTTCGCGCCCCAGTGCGGGCCCCAGGGCCTGGGGCAGGGCGAAAAAACATCAGGCCACCCGAAAAATCGAGGCTCAGGTCGGGCATGTCCCCCTACAGGCGGATTTTGGACGAAAAATCAAACGTGGTTCAAACATCTCAGAAAATATGCAAAAAAATGACAAATCGTACCCGTACTACGTTTTGGATTATCTTTCCCCAATCAGTCCTCACACTGAAGGGGTCCGATGTTGGTGGCCGGCAAAGTTCCCAGGTTCCTGGTCATTGGTTCCGGGCCGATTTCGGTGGGCTCCGGGTTCCCAGGTTCCCGGTCGATCTTCTTTCGATCTCTTTATTGTTTTTTTTCTCTGGTGTCTCTTTTGACTATCTTTGTGCACCAGATTGGAGCCGCCCGCCCGCCGAGATCGCCCCCCGCGGCGCCGAGGCCGCCCCCGCCCGCCGCGAGGAGGAGGAGGAGGAGGAGGAGGAGGAGGAGGAGGTCGGTCGGTCGGTCTATCGCCATATGATCCAGATGCTCACTTACCTTGCAAAGCGTGGGATAGGCGCGCGCGAGCGATGCACTCTGCATCCCGCGTTGTCAAAACATTGGGAGTCTCCCCCTGGCACAACTACGGGGACACCATGAGCCACAACATGTCATCAGACTGAGGGCAGAAAGAAAAAAGGAGAGAGATGGAGGGGCGGTGCCTGGTCCATCGCGTCCGTGTCGCACGGTCGCTCTCGGACACTACCCATCCGTGGCTCCCTCATGCTCCCTCCCGCCCGCACCCCCCAGGGAGCAGGACGACGAAGGAGAGGGAGAGGCGGGGGGCCACCCCACGAGAGGAGCGCGAGAGGCCACGGAGCCAGAAGAAGGCGAGGCAGAGGGGGAGGAGACGACGACAGAGAGGGGAGAGACAGCAGCGCAGAGAGCAGCGAGGGGGGGGTGCGGACAACAAGTTAATTGCATAAAGAATTACACAAGGAGGCCAGCCCTGGCCTACAAGAAACTCATCCCTACCCAGACGCTCTCCTGCGACGCTTCCTCGGAGCGTTGCAGCTGTCTGGTGGGGCCCGCTTACCTGCAAATCGAACATTCGTTCTCTCAGCTATACTCATATTTGGCCTAGGGAGGAGGAGGAGGAGGAGGAGGAGGAGGA
>CAUYUJ010017145.1:72500-93764 GCA_963575745.1 Prorocentrum cordatum | reverse complement strand
TTTCCGCCGGCGGAATTATTTGCGATAAGTAGCAAGGTAGAGTCGCATTCGGCGTGGGAAAATTGAGGATGTCCCTTGCGAAACGCGTGTTTGGTTTCGGCCGGCGGAATTATTTGCTAGAAATGATAAGGTAGTGTCTCATTCGGCGTGGAAGCATTGAGGATGTCCCTAGCGAAGCGCGTGTTTTACTCACATTTGTTGAGGATGTCTCAGGTGGAACGCTACTTTTGCAGAGTTGGGGGATGTCTCGAGCGTGGGCCTCGCCGGGGGTCAGAATTCAGAGGATGTCTCAGGCGAAATGTTTGTTTTCACGTGCCCATGTCGCCCAGGGGGTATCTAACATGGCTGCCCCTAGCTGGCGCCCTAGACTCTCCCCTGGGTGGGCTGGAACCAGGTGTTTTCACATGTCCAGGCCACCCGGAGGGGTATCTAACATGGTGGTCCCGAGCTGGAGCCATGTGCTTACATGTGTCCAGGCCACCGAGGAGGTATCTAACATGGGGGTCCCGAGCTGGAGCCACGTGTTTTTACATGTCCACGCCATCCAGGTGGGTATTTAACATGGTAGGCCTGCGCTGGAGCCAGTGTTTTGCGTGTCCAGGCCGCCCAGGGGGGTATCTAACATGGTGGTCCCTGCTGGAGCCTAGTGTTTTTACGTGTCCAGGCCACCCAGGGGGTATCTAACATGATTGTCCCGAACTGGAACCAAGTGTTGTTACGTGTCCAGGCCGCGCACGGGGGGGTATCTAACATGGCGTCGGGCCCAACGCCGAATTATCAGGAAACGCACGGGGGGCCGAAAAGCGCTACCCGAACACATATCCCCAAACAGAAAAAGCGTTGTTTCTTGCGGACAGAGGGGTGGCGCTTTGGGGGCCTCTCCAGGGAAGACATTGCGAGGATGTCTCAAGCGGGGGCGTTCATTCAGCGTATCCAGGCCACGCAGGCGGGGTCTAACATGGCTGTCCCGAGCTGGAACCACGTGTTTTTACATGTCCAGGCCACCCAGGAGGATATCGAACATGGTGGTCCCGAGTTGGGACCATGTGTTGTTACGTGTCCAGGCCACCCAGGGTTGTGTCTAACATGGTTGTCCTGAGCTGACACCACGTGCTTTAACGTATCCAGGCCACCAATGGGGGGGCATCTAACATGGTTGTCCCGAGCAAGGGCCGCGTGTTGTAACGTGTCCAGGCCACCCAGGGGTGATCTAACATGGTTGCCCAGAGCTGACACCTACGTTTTTAGATGTCCAGGCAACCCAGGGGTGTACATTAGTTACATGGTTGCCCCGAGCAGGGGCCACGTGTTTGATCGTGTCCACGCCACCCAGGGGGATATCTAATATGGTGGCCCCGAGCTGGAGTCACGTTTTTTCACGTGTCCAGGCCACCCAGTGTGGTATCTAACATGATTGTCCCGAACTGGAACCATGTGTTTTTACGTGTCCCGGCCGCCCAGGGAGGTTATCCAGCATGGCGTCGGGCCCAACGCCGCATCATCAGGAACCGCACGGGGGGCCGAACGGCGCTACCCGAACACAGATCCCAATCCAGAAAAGTGATGTTCTCTTGCGTTGGGCAGGGAGTGGCGCTTTGGGGGCCTCTCCAGGGGAGACACTGCGAGGATGTCTCGAGCGGGGGCGCCAATTCAGCGTATCCCGGCCACGCAGGGGGGTGTCTAACATGATTGTCCCGAGCTGGAACCACGTGTTTTTACATGTCCAGGCCACCCAGGGGGATATCTAGCATGGTTCTCCCGAGCTGGAGACACGTGATTTTGAGTCCAGGCCGCACAGGGTGATTTTGAGTCCAGGCCGCACGTGTCCAGGCCACCCAGGAGGTATCTAACATGGGCCTCCTGGGCCCTTCCTGGGTGCCCGGAACGGACGTCTGATATGAAGATGTGTTGAGGATGTCTCGAGCGAACCACGTTTTTCACGTGTCCAGTTCGCCCAGGCGGATGTCTAGCATGAAGTGGCACGTATATTGGCACGTTCCGTAGCGCGTCCCATTGGCACGTCCCGCGGTGCGTCCCCATGGCACGTCCCTTGGCACGTCGCCTGGCGGGTTCCTTGGGACGTTCCGCGGCGCGTCCTCCTGGCATGTGCGCCTGCCCATCAGCTCTGGGGCAGCTACTATGTGCCCAGGCAGCTCGAGCTTGAGGTCCAGCTACGCTATAGAGCACAGTCGCGGCATTGCGCATCGCAGTTCAGCACGGCGCAGCACAGCACAGCCCTCGGCACGGTACATCAAGATCAATCCATTCAGCATTGCAACCTGGCACGTTTCCTGGCAAATTCCGTGGCGCGTCCCGTGGCGAGTCCCCCTGGCACGTCGCGCGGCGAGTCCCCTGGCACGTCCCGCGGCACGTCCATTGGAACGTTGCGTAGCGTGTCCCCTTGGCACGTCCCGCGGTGCGTTCCCATGACACGTCCCCTGGCACGTCGCCTGGCGCGTCCCTTGGGACGTTCCGCGGCGCGTCCTCCTGGCATGTCCCCCTGCCCATTAGCTCTGGGGCAGCTACTGTGTGCCGCTCTGGGGGGAAAGGGGCCCACATACTTTCACGCTTGTTGCGCTCTGGGGCAGAAGGGACCCACGTGTTTGCACGCTTATTCCGCTATGTGGCGAAAAAAAGGCCCACGTGTTTTCACATGTGTTCCGCTTTCGCGCGCAAGGGGCCGATGTGTCTTCTCGCTTGTTCCACGTTGCCCAGGCGGATCTTGAACGTGAGGATTTGTTGAACATGTTTCGAGCGAAACGCTGGTCTTTGCGCGCCCAGGCCGCCCGGGTGGATCACTAACATGAGCATGTGTTGAGGATGTCTACGGCGAAGCGCTCGCTCTGCAGGATTTGTTGAGGACGTCTCGAGCGAGGTCCTCGCCTGCAGCGAACAGCTCCTTCTGCAGGATGTGCTGAGGATGTACCTCGCGAAACGCTGGCTTTCCATGGTTCGAGCGAGGAGGTGTCGAGCGGGACCTTCTTGTCGTCTCGGTGCTTTTCGTTTCGGCTCGGGTTCGCCCTCTGACCGGTTCGTGCCACTTCGGAACTGAATCGGATCTTGAGTTCGAGCTTGTTGAACGCCCCGCATGTTTCTCCCACGCCTGTCGTGGTCGCGCTTGGTGCACTCCGTTGCAGAACTGAATGTCTCGGGCAATGGCTTCGGAATTGAATCGGATCGTGAGCTCGAGGTGGTCGAGCGCCCCGCGCGTCTCGACTAGATCTAGCCCGAGCTATGCGTTCGTGAGGCAGTTCGAGCTTCAGATTCAAGTCAGTTCGGCCACGATTCTGACGCCAAGGGCGGCTTGATACACAATGCAATGGGCGCGGCACGGCTCAATGCGGCGTGACACGTTCTCGGCATCGCTCGGACGTGTGCATTTTTCCTTCCGCGAGGACCATCGAGGAGCATCCTTGATCATTTGGCGAAAAAACCACGCACGAAACCCCAAAAACACAGGGAATGGACGTCCGAGCGATGGCCAGCGTTGAACGCAGCACAGCACAGCACAGCACGGCGCAGTACAGCATAGCCAGTGGCACGGTGCATCACGATCGTTACTCTGAGTACTGTAATTGCCCGTCGCCCAAGTTTGACGCCTTGGAAACGAAGCCGTGCTTCACAGTTCTACGTCCCTTTCCGCGCTCGTGGGCCGAGCATGGTTTCTACAGCTCTTCGGCCCGCATTGGATGGGGTCGGAGGTTCGCGCCGCATCGCCAGTGCATCGCCGATGCACCGCCGACGCGTCGGCGACGTCGGCGATTGCATTCGGCGCCGAGGGGTGGAGGAACATCGGGCGCTCCATCGAGCCGCCTCGCCGAGCCTCGGAGGCTCGCGCCGCATCGCCGGTAAGGCATCGCCGAGGCACCGCCGAGGCGTCGGCGATGCATCGGCGATGCCTCGGCGCCGAGGGGTGGAGAACATCGAGCGCTCCATCGATCCGCATCTCGCCGAGGCGCATTCGTCGGCGAGGCGGCGCTCGGCGCGATCCTCGGGGCCCCATGTTCGTTAGAGGCTTGACGACTTCTGCCGTCCTTCGACTCGCGCGGGAGCGGCCGCGAGGTGCTCGAACTTTCCCTGGAGATCTCTGGATATTTACCTGGATTTGCCCAGATTTCTCTGGATTTGCCCATGTTCGTGAAAGGCTTAACGACCTCTGCCGTCCTTCGACTCGCGCTGGAGCGGCCGCGAAGTGCTCGAACTTTCCCCCTGGAGATCTCTGGAGATTTACCTGGGTTTACCCCGATTTCTCTGGATGTACCTGGATTTGCCTCGATTTATCTGCATCTACCTGGGTGTGTCTGGCTCGATTCTCACAGGTCGATGGGCGAAACGTCGACAAGCCCTTAGGGACATTTGCTCGGACCCCGTTTGGGGAGGGTGTCGCAGGAGCGCGCAGTGCCGGCGGGTGCTCCCGGAGGACATCGCCGCGGCGCAGGAGAGGTGCCTCTCGGCGGGGGGAATCACGACGGGCGGTTCCTGCAAGCGAAGTGTCCTAGGGGCCCCTCCCCCATAAGACCTTCCTCGGGATCCTCCCCAGACCTCAAACGACATCGCCGCGGCTCAGGAGAGGTGCCTCTCGGCGGGGGGAATCACGACGGGCGGTTTCTGCAAGCGAACTGCCCTAGGGCCCCTCCCCCCCCCCAAGACCTTCCTCGGGATCCTCCCCAGACCTCAAACGCGCGGAGAAACAAGAGCTACGGTTTTTCAACGTTTTTTCGGCTTCTGGGGCAATCGCTGGGCCCCAGGACCGTTAAGAAGTTATTCCGGATGAAGAACGGGTTCCGGGGAATGGGTACAGACCTCTTGCGAAACAAAGTCACGACGTCACAGTTCTGGGGGGGGGGTCGTCGATCAGAAGAGGAAGATATACCGATACCGTTACCATTATTTCGTCGGCACGGCTGGATTCGCCTCGTTTTTTTCTAGTCCTAACGCGCCCCTGGAGGAGGAGTCTGGGAAGCAGCGGTATGTTATGGCGACGTGTTTTGTTCGACCAGCGTTTTTTCATCGAGCCCCGGAGCCATCATAAATACATCAGGCGAAGCACTGCCCCCGTGGACGCAGTCGGGACCGTCTTGGAGGGAGCCAGGGAAAGCACTGCCCACCAGGGAAGTACTGCCCACCAGGGAGCCCCCCTCTGCCTTCTTCTTCTTCTTCTTCTTCTTCTCCCTCTTCTTCAGAATCGACTTGGCGGAATGATTTCGCGATAGTAACGATGTGAAGTCTGATATTTCCCAACCATCCTGTGGTGTTGGGTCCTCCTTTTGAAGAGAGAGAGAGAGAGAGAGAGAGAGAGAGAGAGAGAGAGGGAGAGAGAGAAAGAGAAACAGAGAAAGAGAGAGAGAGAGAGAGAGAGAGCGCCCCGCGTCTTGCTTGTACCTCATGTGGCCCCCTTGGTACCCTGTCCCGTTCTGACAATGGCAAGGAAGGCTACGCTAGGGCTGCATCTCGAATGCCCAGGCCTGGCGAGCTACGGCAACCGCGGACGGCCGGAGCGTGCACACTTTTTTTGAGCGCGGTGTGCTCCACGCTGGGCTCCAGTCTATGGCATGCCTGTGCCAACATGCCACGGACAGGGGCGCGAGCGTAGGTTTGGGGACAAAAGCTGGGTCGGCTGGATCCTTCTTGGTGATGCAGCGGCAATGCGGGGGTTCCACGGGGTCTGGCTCCTCCGTCCCCATGTGGGTGCAACGGAAGTCTGGGCATTCCAGGGGATCGGGCACCTCCAGACCACAACGGAATCGTCGGAGCGCTGACGGTGAGCAAGATCCCCCGAATCTGTCGTAACGCTCCGCCCGCCGCTCAGGAGGAGGAGGAGAAAGGTGAGAAAGACTGGGAAGAGGAAGGGGAGGGGGAGGGGGAGCAGGGCCTGGACTCACGCTTGGCCAAGATAGGGGCCAATGTTGACTCCGCCCTCCGCAAGACTATGCGAAGTGTGTCCCTGCAGTCATCCCCGTGGCGGTCGCGAATGGTTTAAGAAGTTCTCTGGAGATCACGGGGACCCCAACCGCAGTCGATGAGGTCCAGCAGCATCCTGGCAAGTTGCGTGTCCGTTTGCTCTTGGGATGATGGGATCTGCCCCCATCTGGACACGGGAGCTACCACAAACGCTCGGAGTGTCTTCCGGGAGAAGCCCCACGGCGGGGACATCCAGAATTCCTTCTCGAGAAGATCCACCTGCAGACGGCCCCAAAATCAAGAACAATATCAAGCCACGCCAACTGAACTTTACACGCCGTCGGGTCGAATAATTGGGCATATCAAACTTAATGGCTCAATCAAGCACTTGCGGCAGAAAAGGGAGACGCACAGATCAGATCGTCGACGTGCCGGCCAGTAGCGACGGCATCGCTCCATGCTCGCCCAGCCGGCGCGCGAGGTCTCCGGCGGCACGCGCCCTGGAAGCAGACCTCCCAGAGTGCTCCGGCATGGTACAGCACAGCCGAGCACTGCGCCCTGGACGTGGAGCCTCCCCGACTGGGAGCCCACTCGTATTCGCAACCGTGTCCCCAACTCTTGCTGCATGGACGCTGGCACTCGCCAGAATGCAGCGGCTGATCTGCTCCACTGACAGCGTGCATGCGTCAGGCGCGCGCCTGCCAACGACGCCCCCGAAGCAAGCCTGTCGACGTTTGAGCCCACACTGCAGTCACGGACGTGTTTCCAGTCTCGCGCGCTGCCCGGTCCATGGCAAACTGCACTGCCGAGTCTCAGCGGCACCGTAACGGGTACTCACTAACGGGTATTTTGGAAAATTGCCGAAAGTTGCTCTTTTAGGGCTTCTTTCTAGCATTGCAGCGTTGCCCACATCGGGGAGGATTGGGTTCGCCCGGTTACTGGCCACAGTACCCGTTAGTGGAGTCCCCACCAGGAAGGCGCTCAGAGTCCACTTGCTGAGCGTTCACCGCCTCGAAGAATTGCCCAGCATCTGCGGCAACCCCTGACCAGTGCTCTGTCGCAGCGAGGCAACGGGTGCCCCCTCGTCCTCCTCCTCCTCCTCCTCCTCCTCCTCCTCCTCCTCCTCCTCCTCCTGGGCAGGCCGCGGGATCTTGTTCGTGCTCGATCCTCGGCCCTGCTTCCATATTCTTCGCAGGGAGGTCAGAAGAGCCCAAGCGGTAGTGCTGCTGCTGCTGAGGATCGTCTCCCCAAGCGACTTGTCCTTGTCCTTGTCCTCCTCCTCCCTCCCTCCTCCTCCTGCCTCCTCCCATCCCTGCCTCTGCTCTCTGCACCCAGCACAGCGTTTCGTGGCCCCCGTGGCCCCATAGGGAGCTCCACCGAAGGCCCCAGTGGCTGTGCCCACACGCGTCCCGCGCCACCCAGTGCGGCGTTTCGTGGCCTTATAGGCTTCACCGAAGGCCGTACTGGCTGTGACCACATGCGTGTCCCCCCGCTCATTTCGGCACACCCCTCACGCGTTTCGTGGCCCCAAACGGAGCTCCACCGAAGGCCCCAGTGGCGACGCTCGCATGCGTCCCCCCCTCCCATTCCGGCACACCTCACACGCTTCGTGGCCCCATAGGTAGTTCCACCGCCCCGAGCTGGAACTCCGTGTTTTCACTACCACATGTTTGATCTCCATCCCTGGGTGGCCTGGACATGTGAAAACACTTGGGTTCCTAACGCCTGTCCCGCTCTGGCAGAGCGGGACAGGCGTGAAAACACATGAGTTCTTAACGCCCCAGAGCGGGACTGCGTATGCCCCTCCCCCCTCAGCGCGTCTCCTGGCTCGTCCTCTGTCACGTTCCCTGGCTTGTCCCCTGGCGCTTTCCTGCCCGTTCCGTGGCGCGTCCCTTGCTGCGTCCCTTGACACGTCCATTGGCGCATGCCCTAGTGCGCCCCTGGCACATACCGTAGCGCGTCCATGCGCCCTGCCCCCACGTGTCGTCTCGTTCCGCTTCGGAACTGCGTCGGATCTTGAGCTCTTGCTGATTGAGCGCCCCACACGTTCCGACTGCAACCAGTTCTGGGCCAGCTATGCTTTCGGGCAGCTCGAGTTTGATCCACAACAGTATAGAGCACAATGCGCTTCACTGCGGTATGACACTCTCGCTTCATCGCAGCAATGCACGGCACAATCTTTGGCGCCGCACATCACGATCGATATCTTCAGCATTGAAACTGTTTGTCGCCCAATGAGGCGTTTTGAAAACGTAGCGCTTCGCTTTTCTGACTTCCTTCCCGGGTTCGTGGGGCGATTATTTAGTTTCCTCCCCAGGGTGTCGCTCGTTACCCGCCCCCCCCCAGGCCCCCACCTGGTAAGGCTAACGATCGTGCTGGGAGGTGTGGGGGGGGGGCTGGACCCCCCCCTGAATGCTGTGGTGCGCGCAGGCGATTGGTGCGCCGCCGGGAGCGACAAAAGAGCGGTCACCAGGGGGGGTCCTCCGCCCTTCCCTCTTCTGCTCCTGCCAGCTTCCTCGCAGGGGCCTCTGGGCCCCCCCTTTTTCATTCCGCGGCCCCAGAGGTCCCGACCTGGATCGTTTTTAGGCCCATATCCCCTTCTGATCGTCCCGCAGCCCGAAAACGGCTCCCTGAGGCCGCCGAAATCAGCGGATGCAAATTCTGGCTGAAAGAACTGTATCGTCGGAGGTCTGAGAAATAGGGCTGCCAGGGCGAACTCCCCGAAGTCCCGACCCTTTCCCCCTGGCCGGTTTTCCACCCCGAGTCCTTCTCTGACGGCCCCGGGGTCCAGCAAGAGCCTTTGAGGCCGGAATCGGCCCAACAATTGCCGTCGTGTTTTTTGGTCACGCTGCGAGCATGTCTACCCATCGGTCGTTGTAAGTAGGTGTTCTTGGCTTCCCAGATTCCAATCTGCTTCAAGCGCCCTCCTACTCCAATGATCGAGCGGCTGCACCTTTGCCGTCCTCCTTAGGGGGCGGACGGAACCCAATCTACTGTCCACGCCTTCCTACTCCATGCTCCTGCCTACTTCTTCCGACCGATGGGCATGCATCCACAAGGGCGCCCTCGAGGGCGCGAAGTTCTCCGCGCTTCGCGCTTCGGCTCCTCCTCCTCCTCCTCCTCCTCCTCCTCCTCCTTCTCCTCCTCCTCCTCCTCCTCCTCCTCCTCCTCCTCCTCCTCCTCCTCCTCCTCTCCCCCGGGGAGGCGGCGCGAGGGCGCGAAGCGCTTCGCACCTCGCGCGCTTCGCGCAGCGCGCAGCGCGAAGAGGACGCACGTCACGGCACACCTGGCATCGCTCGGACGTGTTTTATTTTTTCCTTCGGCGAGGACCACCGAGGAGCACCCCTGATCCCTTGGCGAAGAATCGGGCGACGAAATCTATACATATCCGCTGCTCCCTGACCATGCCCATCTTGAACCCAGGAGCTGTGTATGCGCCCTCCTGGCCAAGCCAGGAGGGCGTGGCGTACACACCGCTGCGGGGTTGAGGATGGGCCTGGCCAGGGAGCAGTGGATATGTATAGACTTCGTCGCCCGAAAGAAGCCACGCACGAAACCAAAAAAAAGCACAGGGCATGGACGCCCGAGCGCTGGCCAGCACGGCCACGGGCCTCCGCGCGCCGGAGGTACGCCCGGAGCCGGCAGCTCCAGGCCGGCCCGCACGCGCAGCTGGCCGCCGCCGCGGAGGCCCTGGCGAGGGCGAGGCCGCGAGGCCGGGCCACGGTGCTGGCCGTCGGCGCGCACGAGCTGAAGGTCCACAGAGGGCAGCCATCGGCATCGCTTCCCCGGCCCCCCCCCCCTCCCCAGGCAGGCTCGCGTCGTGGAACAAGCAGGACGCAGGTTTCTCGCCGTTTTCGGCCTCCGGAGGCCCTCCCCGAGCCTCGGGAGCGTCAAGAAACGACTCAAGACGAGAAACCGGTCCCAGGGAAGGGGTCGGAACTTCTTGGCACGCCGTCCTGACAAGAATCAGGACGTTGCATGTTTGCATCCCCATCCCCAGGAGGAGGAGGAGGAGGAGGAGGAGGAGGAGGAGGAGGAGCCGGAGGAGGAGGAGGAGGAGGAGGAAGAGGAGAGGAGGAGGAGGAGGAGGAGGGGGAGGAGGAGGGGAGAGGAGGAGGAGAGGAGGAGGAGGAGCGGCGGAGGGAGGAGGAGAGAGGAGGAGGGGGGAGGGGGAGGAGGAGAAGAGTAGGAGGAGGAGGAGAGGGGAGGAAGGAGGGGAGGAGGAGGAGGAGGAGCGGAGAGAGGAGTAGAGCGGGGGAGGAGGGGGATAATGGCAAGCTAGTTGGCGCCCCATCGCGTCATAACTAACGTCCTAACCCCTCCCTCCCATCCCTTACCATGGCGCTGATTTTCTCTATCCGCGGACGCGTGTCGTAGCGGACCTGTGGCTCCGCGCGCGCGTGCGTAGTGGGGGGTGTTGCACGTGCCGAGGTGCGTGCGTGCGTGCGTGCGTGGCGTGTGTGCGGGTTGATCGTGGAGGTGGTGGTGGTGGTGGTAGTGGTGGGGTGGAGGGGTGTGGTGTGGTGGGTGGTGATGGTGGTGGTGGTGTGCTGATGGTGCTGGTGGTGGTGTGGTGCTGGTGGTGGTGGTGTTGGTACTGGTGCTGGTGCTGGTGGTGGTTGTGGTGGTGGTGGTGGTGGTGGTGGTGGTGGTGGTGGCGGTGCGGCGCGGTGGTGGCGGGCGGATGGGCGCGCGAGAAAAAGGCCCGCGCTGGGGCGAGAACGCCATCCTGAACGACGGAGGCCAAACACCGATCCGAAAATGAGGCCCACGCTGCAGCGGGAGCACGATTCGGAACGATTCGGGAGCAGAAATGAGGCCGGCGCCTCAACGAGAGCAGCATTTGGGGAAAAAATGACGCCGGCGCCTCAGCGAGAGTCGTTTCCCGGGATTTCCCGGGCATCCTGTGTGTAAAAAACAGTACGCGGAGGGTGCGCGGCCATCACCCGGACGCCATCAGGGGAAGAGGGAGAGTATTTTCATATTGAGTAATTGTGGAGGAGGGCGAGCAGGGCCAGAGGCCTCTTGAATGCCTCTCGGGGTTTCTTCGGGAGTCCTTCCAGAGCTTCTTGGGGTCGTTTGGGGGCGTCTTAGGGGGTCTCTTTGCAGTCCTCGGGGCCTCTTGGCATCCCGATCCCCGCCATCCCACCACCCCTGTTGGGGCCTATGCCCCTCGAAACCCGAAGGGAACAGTCTGTATCCACATCCAGAGAGGTACCTTAGCCAGTCCAGGCCACGTCGGTGGGGACGGGGATCGGATAAACGGTGCTCAAGCTATATGCACAATCGCCGTGCCTGGCCAGGCCGTCCTGGCCCTCAGCATGGTGCGCGCCCGGACTTCCCGCGATCTGATGCCTTCGACCGGCCAGCTTTTCTTAGGTTCCAGCCTCCAGGGGGCCGTGCTCGGGCCCCAGGCCGTTAGTCAGGAGGAAAAGAAACACACAGACACAATTAATCCTCCATTCCCCAGAAAATATGGGAAAATATGGGAAGTGGGGGGGAAGACAAAAACCCAGAAAATATGAGAAAATATGGGGATTTTTTTTATTTGTGTGTATTTATTTGTGTGTTCCAGTTCCCCTTCAGTTAGGAACGCATCGGGGACGAAGAACTGTTCCCGGGGACACGGTCGGGACCTCTGAGCCGCAGATTCCACAAATCATGTCGGCAGATGCCAGAGGAGGAGGGGTACCACCACCGCAGCGGGCGGATCTTTGTCGGACCCGGTTCGCTCTCGATGGGCCCCTGAAGCTACAAGGTAACACCAAAAGGGCCCACAAGAGCCCCAAGAGGAGCCTGGAAGGTACTCCGATCCAATCGCAGCATGACATTATTCCCGTTCTGACAGAAGGCAGCAGTACACAACCACCGTGCCTGGCCAGGGCCGGCCTGGGCCTCAGGATGGTGTACAGACCTTCCTGGCCTCGGCCACGCGGGCGTGTACAGCCGGGTTCGATCAGCTTGTCGACGCTGCAGAATCAAGGGTACCCTTGTGTCCCGCCTATCGGCGTCGAGGGAGGGGGGGGGACATCAGAAGGATAATGCCTTCTCAGCTCAGAAGGCGGCGGGACTTCTGAGAAGCCCTCGCGCCTTCTGAGAAGTTGTCTGTGTCTTCGGGGACGGCTTCGAAAGCTTCTCAGAAGGCCAGAGGGCTTCCGAGCCTTCGGAGGAGGCCCGCCCCTTCTCACTTACTTCCCCCCGCTCGCCGCCGAGTCTATCCCCCTCCTCATGGCCCCCATCATGTCTGGACCGGAAGAGATTTGTACTTCCCCGCGTGCCCTCTGCAGTCACAGTGCCAACTGTGCACCACGCCAGGGCCAAGCGTGGCCCTAGTGAGGCACTGCGGTGTTGTGCAGATGTCTCCTGCCCGCGGAGAGGGGGACCTCGCGGACTTCGCCGTCCTCGCAGCGCTGTCCCCGCGGATGGTCTTCGTCGAGCCGAACTCCAGGCTCAAGCAGTGGCGAAACGTCCTGGCTCGCCGATAAGCCCACCGAAGAATATTCTAAGAACCTTTTGTGGTCTGCACGAAATGTTCTTAGAACATTTCTGGCCGATACTGTCTTGTTTTAATGCGTGGGGCTTATGTAATCAGAACATTGCTTTGTTCTTGGAACATTTTAGGGTTCTAAGAACATGTTATGGTAGGCCCATAGGAATGCTGGGACGGTCGGCCCCTGCTCAACAGGCACCTCCCTGGCGACGCCTCAGGGCGGTCCCTTGCCGGAGTGATTTTACCATCTGGAGACTGGAAACCTGCATGAGCACAATTTTCGGAGGAGGAGGAGGAGGAAGGAGGAGGAGGAGGAGGAGGAGAAGGGGGAGTGAGAGAGGAGGGATAGAGGAGGAGAGGAGGAGGGGGAGGAGGGGGAGGAGGAGGAGGAGGAGGAGGAGGGGGAGGAGGGGGGTCCGCGCGGCTTTCTTGGGTCAGCGCCGGTGCTGCTCCCCCAAGCTCCCTGCACCGCCGACGGCGCGCTCCGCGCGGCGTCGGCGGGGGCTGAGCGGCCCAGCGCAGACCAAAGGAACCCGCGCGAACCTCTGAGAGTTCATGCGCTTAACGTTTTCTTGTCTTCTGCCAGCGAAGAACCGGAAGATCATCTCGGCCGCAGCGTGCGAGACGGACAGGGAGGAGGCGACGCTCTACACCAGCGTGCAGGCAGCCACGCGGGACTCGTTCGACAGGCACTACGTCTCCAGGCACTCCGACATGAAGCAGAGGAAGGTCAGGTGCATGTCGATGGCGTCGGTGCTCGCCGCTGCCGAGGCCACGGCGAGCGACGTCGATGTCGTCATCCTGGACGCAGAGGGGAGCGACCTCAAACTCTTGGACGCACTGCTGAGGCTCCCCGGCTTCAGGCCGCTGCTCGTGCGCTTCCCGTGCTGCTTCGGCTGGGAGGCTCGCGGCGTCCCCGACGAGCTCGGCCCGGCGATGTCCGACCTGTCTGGGCGTGGCTACGACGTCTTTCTGGACGGGGGCAACGTGCTCGCCGTGCACGAGCGTGTCGGGGAGTCCCTGCAAGACTCGCGGGGCTCGTTCCGCTACTGAGCGGGACTGGGGCGCAGCGCCAACTTCTGCGCTCCGCCTTCGCGTGCCCCGGTCGGCCCATCCAGGCTGCCGGTGTCCCGTCCCCCTTTCGGACGATCTCACGCCTCTCGGAGGGTTTGTCGGGGAGGCCTCTTGGGCGTTCTGGTGTGGTCCTGCTCCTTCCCTTTGGGTAGACGTGTCGAATGAGGAATTTGCCTTCCGGCAGGTGCCCCACAGAAGTTTCTCTTTCGACTGCCCTGGGGGCACACGGGGACACCTCAGGAAGCTCGCAGTTCGACGACAAACGTGCCTCTGGATTTCTCAGATCAGAGGGCGGGGGAGGAGGATCGAGGAGGACGGGGTGGGAGAAGGAGGAGGAGGAGGAGGATCGAAGAGGATCGAGGATCGAGGAGGAGGAGGAGGCGGCGGAGGAGGAGGAGGAGCTGTTTTTCCCCGTAAGGGGGATCACGTTCTGGTCTGGGGCGTGGCAGCGGGGCGTTTGCGTATAGAGTTGTGTGTAAGATGCGGATCAGTTTCACTGGCACGCGAGTTCAAACATCGTGAAACGCCCCCCCTGGCTGACGCCATGGCGGTGCCGTCTTGGTGCCCCTTCCGAGGGCCTTGTGGGCCGTCTCGTGGCGACTTGGGAAGCTCTTTGGCGGTCGGAAAGTAAAACATGAACGATAAGGGGAGCCACTTCCAGACATCCAAGGGAAGTCACCCTACTGGAACCAAGTTCAATCTTGGGGGCCTCTAGGGGACTTCTGGCACCGTTAGGGGGCCTTTGGGGCCGTCAACGAGCCCGTCTGGGCCACCCTGAGGGCCTCTGGGGCCGCCTCGGGGGCCCTCGTGGGCCGTCGCGGGGCCCTCCTGAGCGGTCTTTGGTCGGCCCTGTCGATCCGTCTGGTGGTTGTCCTGGGCCGTCTCGGGGCTCCTGGGAGGGGGCGCTTGGGCCATCTTGGGGCGACCCGGGAAGCCCTTGCCGGGGGCTTCCCAGGTCGCGTAACCAGAACACATGATGCGGCACCATAGCACATCATGCAGCTGACCCTGACCACCCTCTGGGGGGCGCGGTGGGTTCGGTCCCGATTGTTCGGTCGTTGCTCCCTTGGGGGCGTCCTGGACGGTCGGACGGCAGGACAAGGCGAGAACGCGAGATATTGCTAAACGTCTACAGCCAAGACGCCTACTTCAGTAAAGACCGAGTGGGGCTCGGAAGGGGCTCGATGCTGCTTAGGTCCTTCCACTGTTGGGTTCTCTGGCGGTCCTCGTGCACGCAGGCGCCTGTGGCGCCACTATGGGGCTTCGTTCCTCGTTTAGCGTGCCTGATGTCAGCGGCCCGACTTTAGTCACATCTACGACGTTTGCCTCTTGAGGCCCGTAGAAAGGGGTCCTCTCGGGCCCGCCTTTGGTCGTTTCGAGGGCCTCTTGGGCCGCCTCGGGGCCATCTCAGGCCCTCTCGGAGCGCTCTTGGACCGTCTTGGGGTCCTCTTTGGGCCTCTCCGAGGCCGTCTTCTGAGTATCTGGAGCTTTCGTGGGCCGTCTTTTGGGCCTCTTGGCTGCTCATGGGGACCTCTTGGGCTGTCTTGGCCGATGGCAAGTCGCCTGGAACCCCTGGAGGACCGTTTGCCCCACCCAGAGCGTCATCACTCGTACCTCGCTCTTGCCGATCCGCGGGTGTAGCGAGACGATCCTTCTCCCCCTCTCTCTCTCCCTCTCTCTGTCTCTCTATGTTTTTTTGGGTTTTCAATGTTTTTTTGTTTTTCTCTCTCTCTCTCTCTCTCTATCTATCTTTTTTTTTGTGTCTTTGTCTCTCTCTCTCTCTCTCTCTCTCTCTCTCTCTTTCTATCGATTTTCCACTCGCACAGCTCGCGTGGTACAGTGGCAAACGCTTTCGGACGGCGGGAAGCTGGGAGCCGGCGGCGCCCAGCTCGGAAAGGAAGCAGCGGATCGACCGACCGATCGAGCGATGAGTCGTCCAGCCAGCCAGCCGGCCGGTCAGTCAACCATCGATTCACTAAGCCCAGCAGGCGTCCAATCCAATTGATCAGCTGATCAGTCGTTCGAGTCGGCCGTCGAGATATTTGACCCGCAGGAGGCAGCCATACGGTAGGTTCATGCGGCGTTGGCGCGCCAGCGACGCCGGCAAAGGCGTTCAAGGTTGAATTCTGTGACGCGGAATCACCGACGGACATTGTAACGCCATTGGACCCGACTGAATTCAACCTTGAACGATCGGGGCCGCGATCGGTTCAAGGTTGAACGATCGACGCGGTGTCAAAAGTTTTTGCGTGCGCCGACGCCGCGCGAACCTACCGTACCATGCTTGGCCGCGGCCATCATGAGCTCCAGGATGGTGCATCTACCCCCCTGGCATCGGGCAGGAGGGCGAAAACGCCTTGCGTGGGCCCGAGGCGATCCTGGCTGGGCGTGGTGGTGGCGTACAGGTGCCTTCCCCGACACCCGCCGATCGGACCTTTTCAATCCGCGGCCCAAGAGATCCCGACCACGCGCAGAGGTTGAGTCTGTCTGGGGGTCAGAGATCGGCCTCGACTGCAGAACCCCCAAAGTAGGTGGCGACGCTGGGTAGCGACAGTCGTGGACGACAGGCGCGAGGCGAGGAAGGTTGGGCGCCCTCCCTCCCCCTACCTCCCTCTGCGGCAGAGGGAGGTAGGGGGAGGGAGGGAGGCTTCTTAGAAACACCCTTGCTTCTAGAATGCGCGGGCCTTCTCTGTAGATATCGGGCCAGCGCCTTCCAAGAAGCAGCCTCCTTCGAAGAAGCCCCTTCCCCCTCTCCCTACAGCCGGACCGAGGTAGAAGGTCGAGGTCGGTTCGGGGAGGGTGCCCTGGTGTTCTTCGAGTTCGCTTGGCATCGCTCGGACGTGTGCATTTTTCCTCCGGCGAGGACCATCGAGGAGCATCCTGGATCATCTGGCGAAAAAACCACGCACGAAACAAAACAAAAAAGAACACATGGAATGGACGCCTGAGCGACTGCCAGGTTCGTGGGATGTTCTTGCGCATCCTGGGGGAGGGCACCCTCGAATGTTCTTGCGCATCCTGGGGGAGGGCACCCTCGAACGTTCTTCAGTTTGGGCCGGCGGATGCTCTCGTGCTCTCGATGGGGTGTGCTTCCGGCCTGGGGTCGGACGGCACCCCGCCGTGCCCGCCACCAGGGATGGGATTTTGCTTCCGATCCGCGGCCCGAGACCCCGACCACTTCCCCTGGGGCCAGCTTTCCGCCCCGAGTCCCTTTCCAGCGGGGTTGCGCTGAAAAAGGAATCCTTTTCAGGAGGAGAAAAAACACACAGACACAATTAATCGGTGATCCCCAGGAAAATATGGGAAAATATGGGAAGTGGGGGGAAGACGAAAACCCAGAAAATATAGGAAAATATGGTGAATGTTTTTATTTGTGTGTATTTATTTGTGTGTCCTGGGGCCCCTTCACACTTCCCCGGGGCCAGCTTTCCGCCCCGAGTCCCTTTCCAGCCGGGGCGCTGAACAAGGAAGCCTTGTCGTTTGGGAGGGGATCCGTGTTCCTCAGAGCGTGAATTACCTCCCCCGCTTTCGCTTCCAGGCAAAACCAAGCCATACCACGCGCCTCCTCGCCAAGCGTCCTGACCAGCACAGGCCGCAATTTGGCATTGTCTGGTATCTCTTGGAAGCGAGGGTGGTCAAAAGCGAGGCAGGTTTGTTTTCCCCCGAGTTCCTTCACTGTGATACAGCTTGCCTCGGGTGTTCCTTAGGTTTTCGATGGGAGGTCGGAGTTTCACTTCTGGAGAGAAGGAGGAGGAGGAGGAGGAGGAGGAGGAGGAGGAGGAGGAGGAGGAGGAGGAGGAGGAGGGGCCTCGTTCCTTCTCTATAGGGTTCCTCAGGTCAGCGCAGCCGGCTGTATGATGGCCACTGGGGCCCCGAGAGGGGGCCCCAGTGGCCGAACCCGAGGAGCACCCGCCCGCGTGGCAACAATCGGAGCGTCGGAGATCTGGATGTACACCTTAGGCGATGCTTAAGAAAACCTAAGTTTTCGGCCAGAGTCTCGATGATTCTTAACTTTTCCATGTCAATCCTAAGATTTGACTGGACATTTTGCGTTTTTATTCAAGTTCTGAGACTATGAATTTCTTAACCCATGATTTCTTAAGCATTTCGCAGGGTGTACACGTGAGCGACGCCGAAAAAAACGGGGTCGTCTTCGCCGTCGGTGGCGCGCAGGCTGCCCGCGTGAGGCCGCGTGCAGGTGCCCTCGTCTCCAGCGTGGCGTGCCGCGCGCTGGCGGCCCGCGCAGGCCGCCGCGCAGGGTCGCCGTGCCGTCTCGCGTAAGACCCGTGCGTGATCGTCGCTCACGTGCTTCCTGCGGATCAGCCAAGCCAGCCGGCGAGAGTTGGCGGCGCGCGCAATTGGGCGTTGCGTAATGGGGGAGTCATACATGGGGGGGTGGCCAGGGTGGCCCGAAAAGGTACCCGAACGGTACCTAAACGAGCCCCATGGGGCGCTGGAGGGGCCCGAAAGGGGCACGAAAGAGGACCTTTTCTGACCCCCCCATTTGTGACCCCCCCATTAAGCCATGCCCAACGCAAGGGGGTGGAGGGAGGGGGGAGGGCTCCTTGGAAGGAGGCTGCTTCCCAGAAGGCGCCGGCCTCACATCCAGAAGGGCCGCGCCTTCGAAGGAGCAGGGGTGCTTCTGAGAAGCCCTCCCCCCTCCCCCCACGCCCCTCTGCGCGTGGCTGAGAGAGAGAGAGAGAGAGAGAGAGAGAGAGAGAAAAAAAAAAGAAAGAGAGAGAGAGAGAGATAGGGGAATATAATGTGACATGAACTTTTAAAAATACTCGGAGGTCCGCGCAGATTTCTCGGATCGGCGCTGGGGCCCCTCGGCGGCGCCTCCGGCGCCGCCCCTGGCGCGCTCCGCGCGCCAGGGAGGGGGGTCCAGCGCCGATCCGAGAAATCCGCGCGGGCTTCCGAGTTTTTACGTTTATGTGACTTCTTGTTCCCCTAAGAGAGAGAGAGAGAGAGAGAGAGAGAGAGAGAGAGAGAAACAAAAAAAATGAGAGAGAGAGAGAGAGAGAGCAGAAGAAGCGGGTGCGGCCACGAGCGCTTCGCTCGGCAACGCCACGCTGTCGCAGCGCCTCAGCGTGGAGCGCCTCCTGGACCGGGAGCCGCGGTGGGCGGCATCGGCAGGGGGCGCAGCGGCAGGGGCTTCCAGGCAGGGAGGGAAGGGCGCCCAGGCCTCCAACAAATCGAGAGGAGGAGGAGGAGGAGGAGGAGGAGGAGGAGGAGGAGGAGGAGGAAAGCGAGGAGGAAAGGCGAGGAGGAGGGAGGAGAGGGGAGGAGGAGGAGGAGGAGGAGGAGAAGGGGAGTAGGATGAAGAAGCGTGAGGAGGAGGAGGAGGAGGAGGAGGAAGAGGAGGAGGACGAGAAGGGTGAGTAGGAGGGGGAGTAGGAGGAAGAAGCGGAGGAGGAGGAGGAGGAGGAGGAGGAGGAGGAGGAGGAGGAGGAGGAGAAGGGGGAGGAGGAGGAAGAAGCGGAGGAGGAGGAGGAGGAGGAGGAGGAGGAGGAGGGTGAGTAGGAGGAGGGGGAGTAGGAGGAAGAAGCGGAGGAGGAGGAGGAGGAGGAGGAGGAGGAGGAGGAGCAAGCAATCATCCGAGGGGTTTTCGCCGTGCTCGGCCTCTGTGGCCCTGGCGGGGCCCCGGGGCCGTCGAGAAAGCCCTCGCGACGAGGAGCGGGACCCTGGGGGAGGGGCTGGGGCATCGTGTCGTTTGTCGTTTGTGCTTTCGCTCTGTCGCGCCGACTTGGGAACAACAGGAAAATAGTGATCGCGTTTGGAGGATCGTGTTGGGAGGATACCAGGTACGACCGTGTGCTATGCACCTCCAACATACGCGGCAATACGGATGATGTGATCGCTTCTCCCAGCCCCATCCCCCCACCCCGATGGTCGTCTTTCTAAGAAAATGGCCGGGCAACTATTGTCACGAGTAGTGTTTGCGTGTCTCGGCCGCCGCACGGCTGATGTTGCGCGCTTGGCACGCGTTGGGGGGTGTTGCGAGGAACAGATGTCTTGGGGACGTCTCGTCCGTATGTGGGGCTCTAGGAGGCTTCTCGTTTCCACGGCTGGATCCCCCTCGAAATTGTGGTCAGACGGCATCCCTGGTGAGGTCCTGGGGCTGATTTGCAGCGTCTCCACAGAGCGCGGCGCGCCGCAGGGGGAAGTGACAGTGGGGCCTGGCCTTCTTGGAAAGCGGCGGGGCCCCGCAGAAGCCCGTCACGCCTTCTGAAGCGCCGCCTCCACCTTCGGGGAAGGCTCAGAAGGCTTCTCGGGCGCCTCGGGGGAGGCATTCTGACCCTTCTGAGGAGGCCCGCCCCCTGCGACTGCCCCCCTGGGCGCGCCGCCAACATCTATTGGTTGTGGATCGGGGGCGCGGCATGAAGAGGGCGAGGACCAGGTGGGGGGCGGGGGGGGGATTCCTGGCCAGGGCCGTGCAATCTCGTAGACTTCGTGGCTGCCTCTCCTTCTTCCAGGACGTCCGCTACGATTTTTCCTCCTCCTCCTCCTCCTCCTCCTACTACTACTACTACTACTACTACTACTACTACTACTACTACTACTACTACTACTACTACTACTACTACTAATAATACGACTACTACTACTACTACTTACTACTACGTGCAGATACTACTACTACTACTACTTCCTACTCTACTACTACTACTCACTACTACATACTACTAGGCTACTGCTACTACTACTACTAATACTACTTACTACTACTACTACTATACTAAACCTACGTACTCCGACAAACTAATTTTACAACTACACTACACTACGACGAATAGGAATAAGAGTGCTACTGATACTGCTACTACTACTACTACGATACGACTACTACTACTACTACTACTACAATACTACTACTAATACTACTACTACTACTACTACTACTACTACTACTACTACTACTACTACTACTACTACTACTACTACTACTACTATTCTTACTCTTACTTTTACTTTTCTATTACTATTACTATTACTGCTACTGCTACTACTACGACTACTACTACGAAAACTACTACTGCTAGTACTACTATTTCGACAACTACTAGTATCACTACTAGTACTACCACTGCTACGACAACGACTACTAGTACCACTACGACTACTACTACTACTACTACTACTACTACTACTACTACTACTACTACTACTACTACTACTACTACTGCTGCTGCTGCTGCTGCTGCTGCTGTTATTACTGCTACCTCCTCCTCCTCCTTCTACTACTACTATTACGATTACTACCATTATTCCTACTACTACTACTACTGCTACTACTATCGACTACTGCTGTTACTGCTACTACTACTGCGACTGCTACTGCTACTACTACTGCTACTACTACTAATATTATTGCTCCTACTACCAATACGACGGTTACTACTACTACTACTACTACTACTACTACTACTACTACTACTACTACTACTACTACTACTACTACTACTACTACTACTACTACTACGACTACTACTACTACTACGTTACTCTACTACTACTACCTACTACTACTACTACTACTACTACTACTACTACTACTACTACTACTACTACTACTACTACTACTACTACTACTACTACCACTACTACTGCTACTACTACTACGGCTACTACTACTACTGCTACCACTACTACTTCAACCACTACTACTATTTTGATTACTACTACTACTACTTTTACCACTACTACTACTACTACTACTGCTACTACTACTACTACTACGACTACTACTACGACTACCACTACTACGACGACTACTACTAGTACGACGACTACGGCTA